>JAFIDM010010028.1:35320831-35344793 GCA_023159025.1 Thereuonema tuberculata | reverse complement strand
AAAGAAGCCATCACATCAGAAGAACAACATATCCAAAAACAAATTGATGATTTGCAGCCATTGAAGATTGAATCAGCAGAAATAAACTTTTCTTTGCAACTTACGATGATTAACGGCAAAGCTTTGTGTGCCCTGACAGGCACTAGTATAGTGCAGTGTCCCATCTGTAAGCAAACAGGGAGAGGATCATCATCATGGACTCAGTCTAAGCCTGCAGATGAAGCTGCCTTGAAGTTTGGCATTTCGCCCCTCCATGCCTACATTCGATTTTTAGAATTCGTTCTGGCTATTTCTTATCGACTGGGTATGTATATAATTTTTTTTTTATAAAAAATATTTTACAGTGGGTGAAATAGATAATTTACTTGTTTGTTTATTATTACAGGTACAAAAACAAAAAACCGTGGAGACCAAAACGATCCTGAAGTGAAGCAGCAGAAAGAGATAGTGCTTCAGAATTTAAAACAAAATATGAATATTAATCCAGTTCGCCCAAAGCAAGGTTATGGCTCTACTACTGACGGAAATACAGCTAGACGATTTTTTGCTGATCCTAGTACAGCATCCAAATCTTCAGGAATAGATGAGGAGTTGATTAAAAGGTTTTCAGTAATATTATTCGTGTTATCTAGTTGAAGTGATGTTAATATTGAACAATTTGAAACCTATTGCACCAGGACTTTAACTCACTACAAGAAACTGTACAGCTGGTACGAATTAACACCTACTGTTCACAAAGTATTACAACACAGCTCCTTAATTATAAGAAATGCAATTTTACCACTTGGACAATTGTCTGAGGAGGCCCAGGAAGCCAGGAACAAAGATATCCGGAACTATCGCCAATTTTTCAGTAGAAAATCAAGCAGAAGTCTAAATATCCGGGATTTATTTTGCAGACTGTTACTGTCTTCAGACCCAGTAATATCTTCAGCTCGCCCACTACCAAACAAAAGTGTGCGAAATCTTGCAGAGGGAATAAAAAAAGACTTACAACATTTAATTGTTTCCTCAAAAAATAGTGAAGACGATGAAGATGAAGATGATGTCGATGACAGTAAAAGTATTTGTGAAGAAACATCCGGTGAATCCGATTTTTAAAGTAAACATTAGCCTATTTTATACCGAGTGAATTGATTTTTTTAGATTTTTATAAATGTGAATATGAGATTACAATTATTACATTTATTCATATTTCTAATATAAAATAAAACTTCAAATTAAAACAAAAAAGAGAAAAAAAATTGTCTTGCCCTGATGATGAAAGTGCAATTCATTCCTGTGCAATTGCACCCTGGAAATTGGTTCCCTAAGCAATATTATTTCTGAAGGGTATAACAAAAGAACATTAATTGTTATATTTTCTAACCACAGATGAAAACAAGGTCTCCACAATCCCCTCCTTACTTCCCTTTATATTAAGAAAATATAATTTAACTTTTAATGTAAATTCTAATCCTGGAGTGCGAAACCGGTTGCGGATAATTGGTTTTTTATCACTTTTATCACTCATATAAGTTAAAAATGATATAAAACCAATTCTACATAAATAATTACATTCGAATAAGAAAACTTATTCGAATCAACTTATTATAACTTATTATAAACCAACAGTAATTTCAAAAGTATCTGTAAATACCAAATTTCAAGTAATTAGTAGAAAATTACCAAAATTCGGTCGCCATATTGGATCCGCCATTTTGAATTTTGGACAAAGGATGTCAGATTCGAAATCAGCGACCTCCATAACCCCTGTAAACCAAATTTCAGGCTAGTACTCCCAAAAATAGGAGCAGGAGGATTTTTTGCACCATGATTACTGAATCGGGCCCACTGTGGGGCGTGTTGAATCTCGCCAACAACGAGAGCTTCACGTTTCTGTTGGGAGACAAGTCGCAGTGTAAAATACAACATTGGAAGGTTCATGGTTATCATCTTTTCAGCATTTTTCCTACAGAATTTCATCAATAATCCTGCACTATGTAAATTCCATCACTCTAAAGGCTGTCTGAGATTTCCAGCTTGTAAATCTATCTTTGGCGGCTTTTTTGTAACTCTTTTATAAAATAAAAATAAGACGATTTGTAAAACTTTAGATTCTAAGTCGTTATCTGAAAGGCTTAATATTATTATTCTATTTTTAAATCTCAATATTTTAACAACATCCCTAGGTTATTATTTTGTTTACAGTAAGTCTCTTCTATACTAAGGCTAAAGCCCGTTTTACATTTACTATTTCACTCGCCATAACCTCGACATTTCACTCGCCATCACCTCGCCATCAGACATGTCCCGGAGATGTCCAGCGATAGCCCATGGTCTATTTTCGAAGAAATGTCTCGACATCAGATGACTGGACATCTCCACTAGCGCTCCTGGTGACGAATTGTAGAACTTGGAAGTCCAATCGATTTGTATCTATTTATTCGAAATTACCGATTACAAAAATGATTTTCAAGATCGGAGGGCATCTTTTCCTTATGTTTTCGTGGATGCTTTCATAAAATGTTACATTATTAATCAAAATCATTTCAGAATTTCGGCTTGAAAATTCGAATCGACAGCGACCGAGCATCTCGAAAAGATATCGCCCTTGATCGAGATTTAACGAGACTGAATTATTTATCGAAACTGATTTATCGAAACTGAAAACAAAGAAACACAAAACGATGAAAAAAAACATGAATATTTCCTATTTTAATTAATTAAATACATTCTTTCACCTATCTGATGCATTGACTAAATGGCTTTTATATAAATCACTGCTATTTTTTTCGTAAATAAAACGTAGGCATGATGACAATTGAGAAGTGTAAATGTCCCGTGTGATGGAAGGCGTTATGGTAAGTGTAAAGCGGTGCCCAAATCACTCGCAATCTACCCCGACATGTTCTGCGTTATGGCTTGCATTTATGGCGAGTGAAATAGTAAATGTAAAACGGGCTTAAGGAAAACTTAAACGCATACAAGTATTAGGAAAGACTAATGTGTGTCTGGCAGAAGTTGCTCTTCTCAATCTATTCGCTTTGAATTAAAAAAAATAATCATATCAACCTTTTATTTAAACATGAATTATTCAATAGCGCCTAACTGTAAGTCCATATGTTTATAAAACATTCTGGATCCGATGAAATTTTAATAATACTTTTAATGTAGAACTAATTATATACAAAAATATTTCTTAATTTTTCTATAGAAACCTCTTGTTGTACTTAATTCATCCTTATTATTTTAAATTGGTGTATTACAAAGACAATTTGTTAAATACAACTTTTTTTCCAATTGCAGATTTCAATGTTTAGTAAGTTCGTTTCACATCCTTAAATTCGTGTTTCATACTATTTTACCACAGCTCTAAATCTATTACCATAAACCTATTGGCCAAACTCCACCAAATTTGTCCATCATCCATTCAGTTATTTCCTTACCACAATCCATTTGCACAGACGACTTCCAGAGGGAAGGAACGGTTTTTTAAAAGGAGGGAAACAACTTGATAAAGGGATCTAGCAGTAAGATGATCCGAATACGTAGGTTTTATTATTATGTTTTAATTTTTTAATCTTTTTAATTCTATGCGTTGATGATTGGATCTTTTAAATTTGGTGTGAACACTATTTAGACGATGGGGTTTTGATTTTTAATGTAATGTAATGTAATGTGGTGACCGTGGGTAGCTTGACAGCCGAGCACCGCGACCTGAAAGATCTATTGTGCTATCCCCCGGAAAAAACGACAGACGGAGAGAAAGACTGAGAAAGGATCGTGTGAGAAATGCAGGGGAAACGGGAGAACCCCGGGAAAACCTGCCCAGCGCGGATCGCCACCATCAACGAAACCCACATGAGAACCGAACTCGGGACTCAGAGGTGAGAGGCCAGTGTCTTAGTGACATCGCCAACCGCGCGGCCCATTTGATTTCAAAAGAAAAAAAAATAGTTCAAAATTTTACAACCGGAGGAGAAATGGGCTGAAAGCTACGTGTGAAAAGAAAATTGGGAGCAATAAATAAATAAAGTTTACAATCAAATTAGTAATTTTTATTTGGCATCGTTGACAGATGTGATTCAATATTTTCCTTGCAACTGTTCCAATAACTGCATTCAGAACGCCATAGATCTCCAGTGGTTTGCCTCACGTACAGCGTTGTTCGGTCCTTTAACGTTACTACAAGTATTCACGCCTCCTTGGTACACCAAGCTTTTCAAATATCCCCATAACCAAAAGTCACGGAATGAGATCAGACAACGGGCTGGACAACTCGTAGGTAAAGCTCGACTAATTGTTATCTGTGAAATACTGCTCTAAGACTTGCTGTACACCCATGGGGGGGGGGGGCAACATCCTGCATTAAAAAGATGGATCCAAGGCATCTACGCTGTTGAAGTTGTGGAATAACAGAATCAAGCAGCATTTGTTAATACCTCTCAGCATTGACGGAGCAAGTAAATGGACCGTTTGGTGTTATTTCTTCAAAAAAGTACGGGCCGATGATGAACGAAGCAGTAAAGTCACGCCACACTTTCGATGAGTGCAAAGGAATCTGCTGAGACACAGAGCATTCTCCAACGCCCAAATGCGGCAATTCTGTGTGTTTACAATTCCATTAATATGAAAATTTATCTAATCACTTCATCGGATATTCATTCCAAGGCCATGCAGCCGGGTTTCCATTTGAGCTAGGAATAGAATATAAGAGAAATTATCATCAAAAAAATCATAGAAAAGTTAAGTTCTGAACGCACGGGTCACGCATGGAGATCTCTCTTAGGTCCGTCAATCGCATGAAGTCTGCCCTCCGGGTCAGCCAATCACAGTGAAGTTTAACTCACCAATCCTGGAAGGTTTTCGACTTTGCATTAATATCCTTCAATCTCTGACGTCAGTTTACTGCAATCTGCATATTTCCGTGCTTCCAGTGCAATTTTTTTCCCCCTGCTGGCGAAATTTTAAACATTTTTTTTCTTCTTAGAAATCAAAACCCATGTTCTAAATAGGTTCACTCGAAATTTGGTGGAGTTTGACCTGATATGTTTTGGTAATTGGGCTCTAAACATCTCCCCTTTAATTATGACCACCCAGGGCATTAAATCAATTACTGAATACGTTTCCAATGGAATTTTTTTAGTACATGGATTGTAAACTTCAACACCTTTTACATTTTCTTTCTTAAATTTGAATAAATAAGTATGAGAAATATTACTATATTTTACTATATATATACTATTAAATTATAGTTGAATACTTTCAATATCACCATCCATCTATTTTAATTGTTCAAGTATTAATATTAACGTCAAGAGAAAAGCATATTAGTATAGGTAAAAGAAAAAAAATTATGTAGAAAAGTTTAGTTAAGTTGCGTAACTATACAGTATGTTTTAATAAAAAAAAAAACAGTTAAGAAGAATATCGGGTCGCGCGGTTGGCGTTGTCGCTAAGACACAGACCTCTCACCTATTGAGTCCCGAGTTCGGTTCTCATGTGGGTTTCATGATCGTGGACGATCCGCGCTGGGCAGGTTTTCTGGGGGTTCTCCCGTTTCCCCTGCGAGCCTCCCATCATACATTCTCAGAAAAAAGAAAGTTTTTCCTCCATCAAAATCGAACCTCGGATTGAGGAGGACTTACGCACAGGACCATAGCAACATTGGTTGATTTAGTATAACAGGAAGTTAATAAATAAATGAAAGTAGTCTCAAATATCTCGAAAACTTTTTGAGGATTGTCTCCACAACCTATATATATATTTTTGATGTACACTATGTATACTTTCATCCCCCAAAATGGCATTGATTTTGGAGGGATACAGGGTGTGACCTCTCCTTGTTAGTGAAATTACATCCACCCAAATGTAATGAACATTCTGAGAATGAGGAAAAGAACATGATGAAAGTCTTTGTTAAATATCTCATTTCCTCAAAGTTCAATTAAAAAGTAAGGCTGTACAATTTCATTCCCATTATTTTGAAAACAAAAAGAAATCTAAAATAAGGTTTCACAGAGATTACTAACGTGAATTTCATCTTTATTGATCTTTGTCTTATTTCGACTCAATTAAGGAAATGAAGTGACTAATCGAAGGATTAAAGGTTTTAAGATTAATGCTAATCTTTTTTATTATTATTATTAAGAAACAGGGTCTGAAAAAAATAACTGTGAATAAACATCCGCATTAATAATGAAAACTTAACTGATAATCCCCAAAATAATCAGTAAACCGGATGTTTACGGAAACGACGAATGACAAAAAGTTTCCGGGTTCTTTCACGTCTATCGTTTAAAGCCGAATAGATGTTAAAAGTAAGAAAAATGTGAATGAAACAGAAATAGGAGGGATTTGATGAGTCAGTCCCAAGAGACACCAGCCTCTTTCAGGACTGGGTTGTTTTGTCTGAAGCAAAGTGGTTTCGTCCACAAACAACAATTGTCAAGGGACAAAAGATAAACTATTATACAGTATTAGTGGTTCATTTGGAGTAACTACAATAAGAAAACTTGGAAACAGTTTTGTTTTTGTTTTTTCAGAAATTTCTAAGCTTGGTTTAGTTACAAAATAAAACTGCACTGGTGTCGACATCATTAAAACTGCTTGATTAGTTTTTCTGTTTCAGTGCTTTGCAACCTTTTTAAAGACGTGTATCACAAATACAAAATTTAAAAAAAAAAAATCTGTATTACCCATTATTTTGCCAATCAAAGGTTTTTTTCGCGTCGGTACGCCATATCTCCTTTAATACTTCATCAAACTCAATGATTTTAGACATCATTTTTAAGATTACGTTCACGCTAATGACGAAAAATAAACAAAGTGTTAAAAATTAATTCTTTCGTTAAAAAAACTGTATTTTAAAATCGTTTTATAAAAATGGAGAAGGCGCCAGCTATTGACAATGTGTTTAACTAACATGCATAATAGAAAATATTTCTCAACGTGGGTTTTTGTTGCGAATTATTCGCACGGGTCAACTAGTATATTAAAACATGCAATAACTTATTTTAAGATGTGAAAATTTTTATGTTTTATTTTTTATATCGTAAATCAAAAAGTTCAACCACTTATTATTCACGAACCACTAAATCTTCTTTGAAGGACCACCAGTGGTACCAGTGGTATGAGCGATAGAGAAAATCTATTTCATTTTCATTTTTATTATTTTTTTTTGTATTGATTTATTTATTTATTTATTGATTTATTGATTTTTCTGCAATCTTAATGAGCAGAAAATTTAGAAATTGGCACGTCAAGTATATCTCATTTAAAAAATAATAATACAGTCGGACCTCTATTTAACGAACCTCTATTTTGCGAATTTTTCTATTTTGCGAACTTTTCTTTGAATCCAAGAACATTTTGCTAATTTCTTCGTAAGATAGCCTCCAAATAACGAAGTGCATTTTCTATTTAACGAACGTTTTCGAGGATAGAGCTGAGGGAAAAAGAAGAAATTAACGATGATGTGCTGATTGATGATTATCTTTCATTTGATTTTGAAGTTGAAACCTCGGAAACACTACTGAATTGGATATTTTGGACAGTATGAAAAATAAAACAATACAACAATGAATTGCGATGAAGATGAAGATGATGAAAATGGAAATGATCATGATGAAGAAATCAAAAAACCTTCGTGTGATGAAATGTTAAATCATTTGAAACGGATTACAATTTGAAGAAAATACTGAAGGGGTTTTTGGTGCATTGCAAAGATGCGAGACGTACTATGAAAAACACTTTTTCAAAAAAAAACTCAAGACAAAATTAACGGATTTTATTAGTAAAATTTAAGTACGCATCAGGTAATATATGCTTTATGTCAATAAAATTATTACTTTTTTAATAAATTTTATTGTTTATGCATTTTAAATCTGTTTTATGTAGTTTAAAGTAACTTTAAAAGGTGAATATCTATTTAACGAATTTTCCATATAACGAACTTTTTTTTCGGGATTTAGCGACTTCGTTAAATAGAGGTCCGACTGTAATAAACAAGTGACAATTTTACGCTAAAGCACGTAATAATAAAAAAAAAATATTAAAAGAAAGTACAATAACCTAAGAAAAAATTTTAAAAAAGTTAAAAAAAAATAATAATAAAAAAAAAAAAACCATGCGGACATTGCGAAAAACGATTAAGAGAAAAAAAAGAAAGAAAGTAAATAAACAGATTCGAACCGATAACCTACAGTATATGAGTCGGAGCATCAAGCTGTAGTTGACAACTGAATGAGATGGTTGCATTTCTAATATTTAACTAATAGCGGAAATTCAATAAAACAAGATATTCCATGTGTAATATCTGGAACATGGAAAGGCTTTGACCCCTGAAAATATCCTATTCCTATTCCTACAGCGTTTGGGCCTCTGAACATGATGGTGAAGTCCGTTTGTCGATCCGATCTTCCGTTCGGAAGTTGTTAGGGTGGACAGACACGGACGAACGGACGAACGGACAGGACAAACACAATAATGTTACCGAGTTTGATTGCTATCACAATAGCTCCCAAATGGATTGCTAAAAACAAAAACAGAAATGCAGTCTTCAAGTCTTACAACAAATTCTTAAATTGCACAAAACTTCAAAAGTTCTTTTTCATTTTCATTTGCAAGTAAAGTTAAATTGCGAAATTACAGCGGAATTATTGGAACACAATCACTAAAGTGTACATGGAATTCAAATTCGATTTTTCGGAAATAAAAGCAAATTTGATGCAGAATTTGCCTTATGACAGTAATCGCTTTTTAATGGGTCAAAAGGAACGTATATTTATCAATGTAATTTGAATAATTTGGTTTGTTTATTGATTAGTAACAAAAGATAATTGCTTTCCAAGCTTTTATTCCATCAGTTCTGTGCGAATAGGATTGATAATAAAACTCATGCAAATGCAGTTTGCCATTGATAGGTAATGAAGGCATGAATAATTGAAGGCTTTTTACAAAGGATCAACAGATTAACAAGAGATTAGGATGGGTTTGAAGAAAACGGATTTGCATTCATTAACAATAAAGATATCAAAGATCGTAAATTTTTCAAAATGAATTCGAGAATTTCTGCGAATTCCTTTTAAGAAATTATTAAATTAGAATGTTGTAAATTTTATAGGAATTCTACGAAGCCAATATTTCTGCTTATGTAAGCGAATTTCAAAAATTGTTTAAGTTCATGAATGAAACGAGAAAGATTAGAACTCCTTCATTTTTATCGCCTTGAAAATTAACTGTAATGAAGAATTTAGAAAAAAAAAATCTACAATCAAACATTGTTAAAAAAATTAAGGTATTTATAGTCATTCATATATTTGAGTGACATAGCTATTTTTCTAAAGAGTACTGTAAGTTTAACTTACGTACATGTTTATAGCATTGCAAATACTTTTTGTATCAAACAAATTTCTGTGCAATCCTAACTCCTATTACAAAATCGAAACCTTAGATTTGTTTGTTTGTTTGTTTGTCATTCATTCACGCCTCAAAGGCGCTACGGATAGGAATGAAATTTTGCATGCAGGTAGTCTAGGACACGGAATACGACATAGTCTATTTTTCATCACGGTCGATCGAGTAGTTCTCGTGGGATGAATGAAAAATTTTCCAAAACTGCTCAAAATGAAAAACTTCCCAAAATTGTCCGCAGTTTTCAATGAGTGCATTTAAAACATTCCCGAAACTGGCAGAAAGATAGCGCTCGCGGCACTTTAAATCGAGCGACAGATCTCAATAAATATACGATACGATTAAATTAATACGTTGGATTTTAATATTGTACTGCAAGTATTGTTTAAAATTTAAACTTAAAACTGAAACTCAATTAAAGTTTCAGTTCTTCCTTGACATGATGTAAGTTGGTTTTTCGATTAACAAATACAAGACTTCTGTAGTCGGCTAGTACATAAATGTACAATAGATTATTTATACTTACAATCTATATAAAATACATTTACTATTTCTTTAAAAATATAAACAATTGCATTCTTATGTTCTAAAAGATTTATATTCTAAATATTATATTCTAAATTATGTTCTAAATTAGTAATCTCAGGCACGTAGCCAGGATTTTATTAAGGGGGGGGGGGGGCAATTACGTTAATTTTAGTCTTCTGATTAGTAATCAGAAGACTAATATTCCCGTTTTGTCCGTTCGTCTGTGGACAGATATCATTACAAACAATCACAACAATCACAACAATCGCAACGATTGCGTCTTTTGCATGCGTAACAATCACATTTATAATACAGCTCAACAACAATCAAAATAATCGCAACAATTGCGCTTTTGCATTCGCAACAATCGCATTTATATTAACAAGGAATTAAAGCAATATCAATTATATTTTCTTATACGTATCAGAAGACTTGCGAAGCATTGTGCATCGCTATTCCTACCTTGTTTTATAAATGACTTTGCTTTCTTTAAATGAAACTTAAAAAGTAAAAGGATCTTAATACTAAAAATCTATGGCGAGAGTAGGCTCTTTGAATTTCATCAATTACACCTATACACTTGAATATTTACAATTCCTTTGCTTTTTTCCTTCCCTGAAGGGGGAGGGACGAACCACTCCGGACTTGTCCCCCCTCCTGGCTACGTGCCTGGTATCTAGTAAAATTTCAATTACTGCAGTCAAACAGAGCCGGAATATCAGTTTGGCGATTAGGCTTAAGCATTATAAATACATTTTAATGAAAGCAAACTAGAAATTCATCAAATATTATCACCCTGATGTAAAAATTAAGTTGAAGACAATGTTGTCTAAGAATTACTTAAAAGAATATTTTTTGTATTTTGCTACTAACATCAACAACAACAAAAAAAAATTATATTTTCCTCATTTTTCTTTCATTGACCCAATGGTTCTTTTATAACTTGGCAAATTTAGAAAAGAAATAGAAATCCGATAATTATTGTTATTACCATAAATATTATCTTAAGAATTTAAAAAAATAAATATATTTCTTTCTTAAGAAAAAACAAACAAAAGTATAAATCTGTTGAAACAATAAAAAAAACTGAGAATGGATTTATAGTAAATTTTTAAAAGAATAACAACTTGAGGAACATAACAACATCTCAACCATCCTGACCCTTGTAAGTAAGATAACTATTAAGTAAGATTTCCTAAATAATCTTAAGTATTATTTTATCTTTGAAGGACATCCTAAGCTCGCATCAGTCTTCAGTTCAAAAACATGATGACACTGCCAGAATTTCAGAAACATTCTGGATGCGTGGGAGGAACCTAATTTAAAATAATGAGATGCTGCCATCTTTGTTGTTGCTTTTGCTGAATTACTTGAATGTTTGAACTTAAAAAAAATCCGTTTTTTTTTTTAAGGATTAAAAAAAACATAAAAAATTCTTTTCCAAAAAAAAATCATAATAATAAAATTTTTATTGGAAGCAGAATAGGCTTCTAAAGGATCTGATGCAATTTTCTTTCTAATTAACATAGAATTACATTTAATATTAGTAATTTGTTTTCAGAAATAAGATAAAGAAACCTCTCAAAGACTAATCGAGGCCAAACTGATCTATTAGGTAACCGTTCCTTACAATATGTAGATTAATACTTCCTATGGAATCACTGCTGCCTCTAATTAACTTCAAAATTCTTCAGAATTCCTTAGTTGAGATGCTGCTCTCATACTTGAAGCTTACCACATTTCGTAAATGAATTTCGTCCATCAATTTCATCTATGCTCGTTTGGCAGTGAAAGGACTCATTCGATTCCAAGGCAATTTTCAAATTCTTGCAGCACTTTCTCCTTCTGTTGTCAGATGTAGATATAATCTGAGTATTTTAGAAGACATGCATTGTTTTCCTGCTGTGAACCTTCACTATAGAAAAATTGAACACGGCAAAAAAAGTTGGTTTCGTAAAGTACGCCAAACAATAGCGACCCCGGAAGTGTACATGTTTCATTTTCAGCCACTTCCTGTGAGACAGGAAGTGACGAAAGACCGGAACTCCTAATTTTTACCACCCCCTATTCGTCGTAAGTATTCCAATAAGTTGTAACTGGTGTCTGTCCGAGTTCTAGTTTGTACTGTGGAGATGGTGGCAGAGGGATAGAATGAACATAGCAAGAGCTCCCTCTCTGTTATTGTGCGGGGGTCACTAAAACAAGTAGGTTTTCAGCAAAAGCTTCGGAGATTTGTTAGTCCAAGGATCTTGTTCCTACTGCCTCCCATCGCTTCGTATCTCGTACTGTTACATCCAATCAGAGTAGAGCAAATTCACTGCCTAACTTCAATGCTGCAGGCACCCTTGCCAGGAATCCAATTCTTTCTTTTTCCAATGGCAATTTTTCTTAAATATCATCTTGTACATCTTATGATCTGTAATTATATTATAAATAAGGATAAAAAAAAAGTCTAATATTGTGAATTAAGAGCTGAGGGTATTAAAAAAATGTCCTTGATTTACAGTTGACGTACATTGAAACATGAGATATCAAAATTAATGTTAATTTTCATTTATATCAACATAAGTTAGATGTGAATTTCGTGATATGTCAATTGTATTTTTAAAATTTTAGTCTTCTGATAATGATCAGAAGACTACTATTCCCGTTTTGTCTGTGGACAAGTATCATTAAAATATCATTAGCAACAATGAGAACAATCGCAACGACTATCGCAACAATTGCGTCTTTTGCATGCGCAACAATCAGATTTATAATACAGCTCTGCAATAATCACAATAATCGCAACAATTGCGCCTTTTGCATTCGCAACAATTTTCTGATTTATAATAATAAGGAAATTAAATTATATTTTTAATTATATTTTCTTTTACGTATCAGAAGACATTGCGAAGCATTGTAATTAGTTTACTAATCGCTATCCCTATCTTGTTTCAAAATGAACCCACAATTTGTCTCAATCATTAGCCAATGACAAATTAGTTTTACAATTTCTTTTACTTTTAATTGCAACTTTCATTTCTGCTTTACATTTAGTAGTAACATTCAGTGCTAAATTACCCGCTTTCAATGCGAAGTAAAGAAAAAGCTTTGGCCTACTTCTTCAAAATTAGTTGTTTAAGGAAACATGATTCTGAGGAAAGTCTGTGAATGTAAATTTTGTATCGCAGAATCATAAAAAAATCTCTAATAAGAAAATCTCTCTTGCACTTAACATTATAAAATACATTCCATCACTAAATCACAAATAATCACAGAAAATAAATTCTACTTTCATCAATGATATTTTTTTAAAAAAATTTCAAAAAAATTATTACTTCAAATGTGGTTTTTATAATTTATTAAAACGAAACCTCTGATTTCATTTGAAATTTTTTTTTGTGATTTGAATTCTTCCGGTTTGTCTTCTTAAGACTACCTTCAATGTTTTATTGATTACGAACCCAAAACCTTAATAGAAAAATAATATCATCCCTTTCGTCTTGTTTTCTTCTTTCTTCTTCTAAATAAGGCCGGAATGATTCGGTGGATGAGCATCGCAGTCTATTGTGAATGCAATGTTGATTCTACGTTTTAATATATGAAGCGGGGGGTGAGTCTTGTACTTTTTATTAAAAATAAACCCAATGGGGAAGCGATTTTTAATGACAAGCCCCGGAGAGGTAGGAAAAGAGATCTCTTTCGAAGGTTGTACCGAAGGAAGTGGGAGGCATCGGTAATCAATGGGACAACCAGATGGTATTCAATGGGCCTCTTACCTTCGCTTTCTGACGGACAAAAGAGAGCGTGACGTCATAATAGAGGTTTACTTGTGGAATCGATAGAGGAAATCAAGCTTTTATGAACAGCATTCAACAAAGAGAATTTATTTATTTGATGTACTTCTGTCTTCTCGCCGAAACCATTTCGTGATTAAGTAATGAGTTCCAAGGTAAGAAAATCCTTGCAAATGGGGAAGCGCTGCTTTACGGAGCCAATTTGAACCAAACTTCCAGCATTTCAATAAAACACAATGATTTAATTTTAATTTCTTCTTCTTCTTGTTTGGTCTTACAGCCCCTTTTGGGCCTTAACCTCCTTCATAGCTCTCTTCCATTTTTCTCTGTTTTCCGCCTTTTTTTCCAATTTGTAATTCAAATTCCTTTATATCATTCCTTACACTGCCCATCCATCTTAATTTCGGTCTTTCTCTAGTTCTTATACCCTCTGGCTTTCCATTGTAAACTTTCTTAACTTTCATATTGTTGTTCATTCTTATCACATGTCCTAACCATCACAATCTTATTAATTTAACACATGTCTCCATATTTACATCATTATAATGTTCATATAGTTCATTGTTATATCTTCTTCTCATTTAAGGTATTGAAACTTTACTTAATATCCTTTCAAGATTAGTTTAGCTACGTAACTTCAATATCGCACAGCAAAATATTTCAAGGTATCTTTATAGCTATATTTAAGATCAGAATTTTCGGAAAATTCTCGAACTTCGACAAACTTCAGATAAAGCTTTGGCTTCAGCGGCTTTGATTAGGGTATCTTAAGCAGAGATCTAAAGTGGAAACATGGACTAAGCGTTATTGATTCTACTCATAAATAGTAGTTTTGAAGCAGAAGTAACAGCAACACATTTCAAACAAGAGAAAATGCTTCATTTTCGGCCACTTCCTGTGAGACAGGAAGTGACCGTAGACCGGAACTCGTATTTTTTTCCCATCTCTACAAGTCATAAGCTTCCCAATAAAGTATCACTCACGTGTGTACGACTTACAGTTTCGGCTGCAGAGATGGCAACGGACGGACGGACAGAACCTTTTTAAAGCCCCCCCCCCCAATGCATTTCGTGAAGGGGAAGTTAAAAACTAGGCTAGTAATATTAAATATTGTTTCATATTCGTCCTTTCAAAATCATGGACTATTATTATATATTGTTATTATTATAATTACAATAGAATATCTTAACAATTTTAGCTAAAAAAGAATTTAAATTAAAAACGCTTCTAATTAAATGTTAAACACTTTAAATAAAATTATTTCATAAAATTTAAGCATTACAACAAAAACGAACTTTGAATAAAAATTAAGAAATGTTTTCACTACAAGGACATTTCTGTGAACTGAAATAAAAATAAATTAAAACAATGAACGAAAAATGAAGGTTGAAGAAACCTAAAAACTGAATTAATCTGAGTGATTAGAAATCGTAATTATTTTATTTTCGATATTGATTATGTTTTCTTAATTGAAATTTAATTCGAACAATTAATACGTATTCAAATTTTTTAAATTTCTTCTTTAAATAACTGGATATTAGTTTATTTCATTCAAATCCCCAAGAAAATTAAAATGTTTCAAAACAATAAAGAAGTGAATTGGATAAAATAAATTTACATTTAAAAGAATCATTAGTGTCTATTGTTTTTTAATATTATTAAAATATAATTTTACTATTAAAAAAAGATATTTTAATAAGATTTTGTTGTAATAAAAGTAATTTCGATGAAGACGAAAATGATTTTTTTTAATTAGAAATTAATATAATTTGGATCTGAATGATAAGGATACTTGTTTTGTGGAAATTTCACCAGTTCACAGTATTTGGAAGCTGGAATTGCGTTGTTCTTGTAACACTAGTAAATTGAATTTTGTTTCCTCTTACAATTAATCTTTATAAATAAAAGGGAACTTACCCAACAGAGATAGAACTACTTGGAGAAAGAGACATTGCTGACCTTATTTGCTGCTTGCCATTGGACCTGTCTACGACAGAACACTGATGATGATGGCCCAACATGCACCAAGAAAACAACAGAAAAACAATAATTCATGCTGAGAGCTTGTCAAAGAAGTGGAGTCTGGAACGGCTGTTTCATCATTATTATGAATCTTCAGCCAGGCTTACCCACTTCGATGACAAGCTCTGAAAGGCATGAATACATATGGAACTCACACACGCTCCTGGATGTGAGCTCCGCCAAAAACAACAAGAAAAGAAAAATACGTTACTTGACAGGATTAGATAAACTTTCCAGCACAAGTGGCAATTAAATTATTAAGAAAAACGCTATAAAATAAAAAAAATAAACCTTAACGTTTATCAAGTTGTTTTTAAAAAGAAAATGGAATTTACCTTATATGCACCAAGAAGACAACAGAAAAACAACAATTCATGCCTGAAGATTCATACCAATAATGAAACGGCCGAGCTCTAGGCATGAATTGTTGTGTTTCTGTTGTTAGCTTGGTGCGTATTAGGTAAATTCCCTTTTTTTAAAAAAACATGACTGCACATTAAGCTTTATTTCTTTATATTGATCTTTATCCTTTCAGACAACTGTTAGGTGGTTAAATATTAATAGAACTGTAGTAGATTCCCTACGCGCACCCGATTAACGCAAAGTAAGATAGTTGAACAATGGTCAATCAGTGATCTAGAATCCTCTCAGAGACTGGTATGTAAGATCGTGTCCAAATATTTCATTTACTCTTCTGATTAAAATGGAGAACTTCTATGAGTGGAAACTCCGTTCTAACGATAAGGAACAATATATCCAAAAGATCAACATTGTATCGGAGACAGAACTACACTCAAAAAAGCACCATTGGTTTGCATCAGAAGAAAGTGATGGTTATTGCTTAATACATCACAGCCGTCTTTATCCACCATCGCATTCTTCAAATTGGATCAGATGAGTTTTTCTCTACTGGTGGATTTCGAATTGGTGTAAAAGTAGCTGAAGCAGAAGCGTCAGAAGGATGTCGTTCCTGTTGCTTAGAAACAACGTGTGTTCTCATGTATCGAAGGACACTTGGAAGAAGCTTGGATAAGAGGTTTTTGAGCATCCATCTTACTCTCTTGATTCCGACCTACTATCATCTTTTCAAACATTTAGTGCACTACTTAACAAACTTTCCACTCGTAAAGCTTGTAACGTGATCCAGATCTCTCGACTCCTTTTAAAAAAAAACGGCATCATTCCTTTGCAACCTAGTGTTAACGGTTCTTATTTCGATTGACTCATATTCAGCGAGTCTTATATTCTAGAAGTTCAAGATTCCCATTTCCTTTACAACAACCCAATATTATCTCAGAGAAATAAGAAGATTAAGAAATGAATCATTGTGCTCATATAGATCAAATTATGCATTCTCCAATTCAATTATACAATACTACACCACATACATCTTAAAACTCTTCTTTAATATCTTGGCAATATTTTGCAAAACTAAATCGTTTTGCTTTTTCAAGCCTGTTTTCAATAATAACTTGAGTTTTCTTTTTCTCAATAATATAATTTAATACTAACACAATCATGTGTCCTCATACAATATAATAAGAAGTTCATGCTCTTCAATTATATTAAACATTTTGTAATATATTATTTAAAATAATAGTCTTTAATGATGTCCTAATCTTGTTATTCTCCAATTCTCCAATTCTTGGAGAATAACAAGATAAGGACATCATTAAAGACTATTATTTTAAATAACGTATTACAAAATGTTTAATATAATTGAAGAGCATGAACTTCTTATTATATTGTATGAGGACACATGATTATGTTAGTATTAAGTTGTATTATTGAGAAAAATCAATGATGACACATGATTGTGTTAGTATTAAGTTGTATTATTGAGAAAAAAAAAACTCAGGTTATTATTGAAAACAGGCTTGAAAAAGCAAAACGATTTAGTTTAGCAAAATATTGCCAAGATATTAAAGAAGAGTTGTAAGATGTACATGGTGTAGTATTATATAATTGATTGAAGATATCAAGAATAAGGTATGAAGTATGCATTCTTCAAAAAAAAATCCAGAAATTTATAAAGACAAGATCGCATATATTGGACGAAATTATAACATCATCTTTATAAACGACATCATACATTGTCCAGATCTCTTCGTACCGATAAAAGCAGCGTATAAATCTTCACAAATTAATCAAATGGTCCTCAGTAGATAAATAAAGCAATCTCATATGGAAGTCAAAAAGTTTTTGTCGCAGTTAGTACGAAAATATCGTCCACTTTGAAGTTTTAAACTTTTCAAATTTCGTTTAGCCGCTTTAAGCGACCAAGGCCACATCTTCTTACTTGTAATACAAGGAATTTTAAAGATGATGATGTTTTAAACTATTTCTGAATCTATTTTTTTTATCTATTATCTATTGTGAATCTATTATCTATTTTTTTAAAAAAACTAATAAGATAACTAGACTCTGATAATGAAACACAAAGGACAACATCAAAAGAATCAATCACGTGGTAATTATATTTTCTATGGAAAATGGTCTTTAAAATGCAATCGATTTCATTTTGTTAATTACATTTTTAAGTATGTTAATGTCTATTAAATTCTGTCCAAAAAAATATCTAACATCAAAGGAAAAAAAGAAATTTTCCTTTGATGTTAGGTATTAAATTAAAGCCTTGAAGTTTTAATCATTATTTTTGTGAATTTTAAAATCTTCTATTATAACAATAAAAGTATATCATATTCATTATTAATAGAATACTGATTTCAAGTCATTAATTGAAAGAAATGTAATTTCATAATCTAATAGTATCACGTGCTTTTAATAGAAGAAATAAGGAATGGTAGTGTAAAACTGATATTGTGTAAAACTTTGTCAGAAGTTATTCTAAGAATAAGTGTTGGGTAATTTTGACTCATCTAAAAGTCTCAGAGGAAAACGTGGTTGGTTGGTTGATTTTTTTTTTAATGATGCAAAAGCATTTTTGGCTAAACTGCGCCAAGAAAGATAAAAAGTATAAAAGAAAAAATGTAAATAGATAAAAATTATACATAGATAAAAATCAAGAATTTCCTTTTATTGAACGCCATACGTACAGAAGAACACTAAAACAAGAAAATAAAGAACAAGAATAATAGGGCTAAAATCAAGACGACCGTAGTAAATTGTATAAAAGTTTACAAATATAAAAAAAAATTAAAAAAAAAGGTGGCAAAGACAACATACAGTAGATGAATGAATCTTAAAACCTATGAGATTCGTAAAAGATCACTACCATTTAAAAGGAAGGGAAAAACGACTAGAACGTTGAATTTATTGGGAATAGATGAATTGCGTGCATAATGTTAAAGTGACAAGGTCTGCCGACGAAGATCCAGTTATGGATCGAGCGCCTCTGAATACAAGCTTTCAACAGGTGAAGTGCGAAAGGCACGGAGACATAAACGGATCATCTGAGGATTAAGTATCAGACGGCCGTGCAGAGCCACATACAATGGAGACAATCTATTTGTGATTGGACAATAGCTTTGTAGATACGTCATAAAAATAAGCAATCTTATCTCATGTCGTCATGAGAAAGTATTTTTAGGTAATTTAATTTTAATATATATCTTTTTCTAAGATTGTTGTTTACAATTTTTTTTTGTCAAAAATGAGCAAATATTCGTCGTTCAGCTTGCTCTGATTTGCTACTTATCTCATTGCCATTTTTCTTTTAGTATTTGCAAGTGTTAAGAAAAATAACGTCCATGCATCTTAAGAATCTTATTCCAGAGGGTTTTTAAAGAAATTCTACTTATATGAGAAGATATAGAACAAAGATAGGACTTTTTCCGGAGTCGTCGAATACGTCGGGCAAAAGCTAAAAGATTGGAAGATGTGAGTAGCATTGGAAAACCTTCTAGGTTTTCTGTTGTGCTTTTCCGCACAGAAATCCCAGTCATGATTCCATCAGGGTTGGATACAATAGGAACCATGAAGATGTTTGTGGAATTGTTGCACCAGCAGCTAAGATAATTACATTAATAACTTCTTCAACGGATATTGTTAATGATGTTAGATAAATCAATGGCTTCAAGATTGCATCTAGTAATGAATTGATCCAATCAGTAGATTGAAATTTCCATCAAGAAAGAAGTAGCAGGAGAAATCTAAATCTTTCTCCTTTTTAAATGATCGGGAAATGGTCACTGCCTCAAGGATTGTCAATAATCTCCTACGAGAAGTAGAGAAAGAGTGAAGCACAACTTAGTGCTAAATCGATTGGGGAGAACGAAATTGACATGAGTGCATGGATGCTTCTGTATTGAATATACAGAGATTGCATCGAACTAAAAGATCTTAAAAAACAGTTCCTTTGATATTTGTTGACGAAGCGCCCAGACTGGAAAATGAGCATTAAAGACTCCAACTAATAAAGGAGGTGGCAACTGGTCAAGGAGATTGTTAAAGTCTGTAGGCGTGTCATGGGGGAAGTTCAGATGGTAAGTGATCTGCCTGTTGAAGACCACTGCCAAACCGTGGTAAGTATAATTGGAGAGGATCATGTGGGATGAAAAGAAAAACTCCCCGTCTCTTCTATCAGTTCGCTGTTTGCTCAGCTTGGAATAACCACGAAGAACAAAAGTGTCGTTCACCGTAAGAAAAGTTTCCGAAGACCCTCGCAGATAAGATCGGAAGTGTAAGCCGAGCCTTAACTTCGTTGATGTTGAAGCGAAGTTCTCTGTAATCCCGTAGGTGAAAGTCATCAACTACGACTTTAAATTGAAATTAAAAATATTTTTTATTTTTAGATGTTTGTGCGGAGGTGACAGTGGTGTTGTTCTATATGTCGAAGAGGAATCGTAGAGATGTCCTATATACGAATATCTTCCTCATAAAACCATTTCGGAAAGAAATGTCTCCGACGGCCAGGAGTAGGTGACATAAACGTGATTGTGAGCGAATAAAACGCTTCTGTTGGAGCACTTATGGCGCTTCTAGGAAATGTTTAGCCCAGCTGAAATAGCAGCTGGACCCGAAGACACTGGCTAAGACAAAGCTGCTTTTTGTGAAGTAGATACTATTAAAACTTCTGACGGAACTTATATAGAAGGAGAGCCAAGTTGTAGTGAAAGCAGAGAAAGATTATTGAAGAGAACACATGATGTCAGTCTGGGCTGAGATGGAGGACGTAGGCTTCTACTTAACAACTGATGCCAAGCTCTTATTTGCCGGCTGCTGCAATCCTCTTCGTAACCTCTAGTATTTGACACAGATGATTTGTATTTCTTTTTCTTACTTCCAGGGAGGACACGCTCGGGAAAACGCAGGATAATCGCCGAAGTAATTGGCGTACTGAATAGGTAAAGTACCGTGTGAAAGTTCTTCACATTTGATACAGGTGGCCTTGCCTTTACACGCAATTCATCCCTAGCCTTATAGCTGACAGTATAATATCTCAAATGGTTAAGAATGTATTATAATTACGGTATTAGCTGCAGTTCAGATATCCAGCTTTCGTTGATTTTTGAAATGTTTTGGTAGGGTTTCCGAAAATCAAAATTATTGGGCGAGTTGGTATCTCTTCGTTTTCACGGTGAATCTATTATCACGCACAGTTTTACCGCAGTTTTTACCTGTACTCTTGAGATTTGAAGGGCCCTCAAGCAGTTCATCATCGCTTACATGATCTAAATCCTGCTTGACTACATGACACCTTTTGAAGTATCCTTTGCTTCGTAACAGATAGAGCGACTTTAGCCAATGTTATTACCGTATATTTCGGCAGATAAGACGACCTTCAGATAAGACGAGGTGTAAATTTTCGTCAAATTTTTATAGTTTAAGCATATATCTGCCCTAAAAGACGACCCCCAAACTATCAACGGCCTATGAATTCAGTTTAAATCAGCGATCATCATTTTGATAATAATACTGTATAGCGTATAGCAGAATCCCACGGTAGCAAAGCCCGACTATTCCTTTCAAGTTGCTTTTCAGTAGGCACGCCGGCCAGTAAACGGTACTGCACATGAGCAGAACGCGTCACAGGTCAGGAATGGAAAGGAAAAAGGAACCTGTGAATCGTGTGAATAGTGACGTAGAAACACATAGAAGCACATGCTTTTAAATACATTGATTTGAAGTGAGTGTTTTGTTTTATTTTATAATGATTTTAATTTATATAAATTTCAATCTTATTTTTTTTTGTATCTGTCGTATAACTATCATTCAACTATCGACTTATCTGCCGAAATATACGATACTTCCAGTATCTGCTCAGCTGCTCGTGCCGCTAGTAGATCCAACAGAAATTCACCAGATTTGAATTTATTGATTGACTTAATTATTGATAGATAATTCTGCTAAACTTATTTGTTGACTTTAAAGAAATTTAACAATAATGCATGCTGTAATAAGAAGACGAAATACATTTCAATAAACAACATGTTAAAAATACATTACCAAAGTCAACATTGTATCTTAATTAAATTTGTCTTTGTATCTCAATGTACATGCATCAAGTATCAACTCTTATTATCATATCAAACCACTGAATCAATATCTACAGAAAGGTAAGAAATTACTGCACTTTTAAGATGGCAAATAAATGATGAAAGAAAATTGAAAAATCATTAACATTAAAAGATTAAATAAATGCAAAAATAAGATCCAAATATTAAAATGCATAAGAAATCTTCATGTATTCCATACATATTTTTAAAAAGTTCAAAAATTTACACCCTATTCTCCGCACATTGCTTCAATGACAGTAAATTAAAATATCTGTGGAATTATGGACTGCGATGAGGCTTCAAAAGCAATGAAAAGCACTTCTGTCAAATTAACAGTTTGCATCCAGATTGATTTACGATAGATTAATAAGTGCGTTGTCAAATACGAAGGAATTTTGTGCAAATAAAATTAATAACTGAAGCTTTTCCTTAAACGCTGTTAATTAAATACGAGCTAATTTTGTAATATGTTGCCTAAAATGTACATTCTGCCTTCATCTTTCGCAGAATATTGAAACCATTATTAACCTGCCTGGCAGTACACCAATTTATCAAATTCCTCATTACCATTAATAATTTGCAGATATTGTTAGACAAAATAGATTTGCAAGAAAATTCTTTGCAATTCTATTTTAAGTCCTTTAGACGAATGGAAATTTCTATATATGGATGTTAAATTGCAGAAATGAATTTACAAACAATTTACAAAATGAAGAAGGAAAATCAAATGTAATTAAAGACCTTATAAAGTGTTTGACATTCGCCACTAGCCTTCCATCTGCTTGGTATTTGACGAAAGAAGTTTTTCTTCAAACCAACAATTTACAAAAGCAAAAAATTACTTTTTTTTTAAGTTACTAACAAATCGAATTAGTTCAAGTTCCGGTTTCTGTAAGAGGAAACGGAAGATAAGCTTCAGTTCATTGCAAAAGGGACTGGATGGTTTCTATTATAAATTTTGTAAAGCCTAATAAATAAAAAAAATCATAGTCTACTAGTAACAAAAATAATTGAATTTGTCAAAGATAACATAAAGATGACAAAGATAACATAACATGAATATATTACGTAATTCATTGAAGCCCATCAATATTAGCAATGTATCTAAAATCTGTAAAGACTTGATATATCCCAATCGAAAATATATTAATTTGATAAGTAGTAAGTGTGTATGAACAAATGAACATTCGTTGCATGGGATAACCCTTCTATTATAATACAATAATCGCTTTTAATAGTAGTTGAAGTATTTTTCTTAAACATCAGATAACAAATAAATTATCAGTAAATATTCTTTTAAGTTAAAGCTCCATTTCGTACCAGTGGCAGAGTTAGGATTTGATTACAAGTTGGAAGAGGAAGTGGTTAATCACAGTGAACAATCTGAGAAAAAAATTTGTTAAAAAAAAATGACATTTATTCTATTTATCTAGTTAATTTCTACAAATTAGATATCTACAAAGAATAGATAAGGAAGTTTCCTTCTCCAGATGATTTGTGCAATATTTCGGTTCGCCTTCTTCAAACGTTTGAGAACTAAATTAAAAAGTTGTTATTGTGTCAGTATCAAGGTTATGAAGTGAAAGATGCTTGTGATCTTCCTGTCATAGACATGTGTCAGTATCAAGGCTATGAAGTGAAAGATGCCCGTGATCTTCCTATCTAGACGTGTCAGTATGAAAGCTATGAAGTGAATGATGCCTGTGATCTTCCTATCATAGACATGTGTCAGTATCAAGGCTATGAAGTGAATGATGCTTGTAATCTTTCTATCATAGA
>JAFIDM010010028.1:35292832-35320821 GCA_023159025.1 Thereuonema tuberculata | reverse complement strand
TGTGATCTTCCTAACATAGACATGTGTCAGTATCAAGGCTATGAAGTGAAAGATGCTTGTAATCTTCCTATCATAGACATGTGTCAGTATGAAAGCTATGAAGTGAAAGATGCCTGTGATCTTCCTAACATAGACATGTGTCAGTATGAAAGCTCTGAAGTGAAAGATGCCTGTGATCTTCCTAACATAGACATGTGTCAGTATCAAGGTTATGAAGTGAAAGATGCCTTTGATCTTCTATCATAGGCATGTCTGTACAATATCTCAGATAGGTGCATCGTCTAAGAACTACATATGTAACGTTGCTCTTAATACACTCGATTAGATTAGAATAAAATCGGAAAAACTAAAATGAGACTCGCAAAACATATGACTTGTATTGATTTTTATAATCAATTAGATGTTTAAAGAAATATGATACTATCATTATCTGTAATTTGTAAGAAAATATAATATTTTGAATTTTTTGCTTGACTGGCTTTAATAGAAAATAAGTACTTAGGTATTTTTGCGTAGATTTTTACTTTTTATTATGCCGAATTCTTTCTTACATTATTTTATTATTTTGAGGTAAACTACAGATAGTTCCGGATTTAAGAACGGCATCATGGACAGCTTGGTGGTTAGTCGAAAATGGGCAAAAAAAGGAAATATATGTACTATGTATATGTTTATATAAAACTCAAGTAACTCACAAAATGAACAAGTATTAAATTTTATTTTGACTAAATATTTTAGTACAATAAATGTTATAAACGTAGCTGTAAAATAAATATTTTCAAACGAATACACTTGCTGCGGCTGTTTTGTAATAGTAAACACCCATAACGGCTGTTGTTAAGTGAAGATAGAGCGTAGAATCCCTGCTTCTACCAACGCTTCCAGTTCTACTAGACGTTGTCTAAAGAGGAAACGAACATTGGCACTGCAACAACGATCTATAAATATATGTGTACGTATTTTGTTTAAATAAGTTTTCCACATGTTCTAGACATGTCCAAGTTTCTGTACACAATAAATAGTCCCGAATGTTCGTAAGTCGGGGACTACTTGTATTGAGATGTTAATAAGGACCTGTGATTGAAGATATTTTCCTGAACGGACTAAATCTTATGAATCATCTTTAAATCTTGGCTAATCGTTTTATTTTATCTGTTAAATTACAGTAACGAAAAATATCTCTTGCAATAATTATTTATTTTTTAATTAAGTATTTTTTTATCGTAATTGAAAGGAATGTTAATGAATCAAAAAGTAAATCTTGAGATGGTTCACGATTACTTCAACGAATTAGATGGTGTTGTTTATTTCCTTTCTGCTGAGTGATGCTTTTGAAGTCGGACTAATTCGTCTTTCTTTGCGGATTAGGCTTAATGGAAAAGGTTGTTTGCCCCAGTGACTGCCAAGTCTTTTAAGATGTTGCCCGAGTCGGCCTCAAGGCAAACTGAGAGAGAAAAAGGCAGGTTTTTCGAGGGGAAAGGTTCGTTTTAGACGATGCCACGATGAAATCGATAATGAGACCCTTAAGAAATCCCAAAGAAACCTATTGAGACATCATTAACCACTCAATCCAAGTCCCCCAAAAGAAAAAAAGAACAAGAAATGATGCCTTGCAGACGCCTGCCTTCCAATTTCAAGACAGCAAATGGCCCACGTGCAATTAAGACTTCAATTTATTAAAAATTGGTGAAATTAATGAAAACATTAAAATTTTCATCATCTTCAATAAAGCAACAATTGAACACGGTTCGATGAACAATTTAATTAAAACATGAGTGTGTTTGATTTATAATTTAAAGCCGTTTTTAGAATAATTGCAAAATTTAAACGATTATCCGTAGCATTAGATTAGTTTGAATAAAATTAAATATCAATAAGTTAAAAAAAGCAAAACATCTTTACACTTCTGCTTAATTCCAGTAGTAATAGTTTGAGAATTACACAGAATATATAATATATATTTATTCATTTGTTTTTTGTAATATTTGTATTGCAGAAGCTTGGAGGCCTGTAGAAAGCGAAGATATTTGCAGACGAATTGCGCTGTTAAGGCATGAAATCCTTTTAAGTAGCTTTGTCTTCTTTTATTTTCTTTAGATCAGTCTGTAAGTTTGTTAAGAAACTTTGGAGAAGGTACGAAATTCATAAACTGACTTTAAGTTTTAAGTAATATTTTGTTTTCTAAACTAAATGAAGTCTAAACAAACTATGAGAAGTCATTTCGTATAAAAATTAGCATTAAATGATTCTCAAACATGCATAGATTCAGTTGGCGAAAATATTTTTCGATGGGAGATTTATTTATTTACTTATTTATTTATGCTGAAAAGCAGGTATACTTACAATAACTTGAAATCTCTTGATTTTTAGATTGATGTATTTGTTAAGTTTTGTTTAGGTCTTGTACTGCATTGACGAGGACTTCTCTACCAAATTCTAACCGAGTAAAGTGTAAACAGCTATAAATCTGCATGGACCATTACCCCTTTGCGAATGTGTTATCTACATTAAACTCATAAATTGAGTGAACAAAAGGGCGGGGGACTGCGTCGCCTGTATCAATCAACCAACGGTGATATAATAACAATAACTCAGGCGACATAATAAACGGATATGCGGAGATGAAGCGTTCTTCAATATTACAGGGAAGAATAGAAGAAAGGATCTTGCAATAGTTTTTTTTTCTCTCTTTTCGTCGCCTAAGTGCATTTTAAGACGCGTCTCTGTCGAAAGAAAGATGGCTTCTTTATGACAACATATGAGTCTCTATCGTCTCCTAAGTTTCCTTTTTTCCCCATCTTTTTTTGTTGTTGTTTCGTTCTGTATTTAAAGAGTCCGTCATTTAGATAAGCATTTAGAGAATGCAATATATCACTTATGTAGTAATCAGATTTAGAAACAAAATAAGAAATGTTGAAATCCGCTTGGAAATCAGTAATGGGATGTTTATTATTTAATAAACAAGACAATGGTTTCCCGTTGGAAAAAAATTAAACATTCACAATAATCTCTTCGATTCACAACGACCTTGGTCCGAGTTTAGTAGGAGTGAAGCAACGAAAGAATAAAAAATAAAGAACTCAGAAGAAATCAGTCTTTGTTTCAAACGTCGTTTTCTGATTATTACAGGTTTCTCAGCCGTTTAAGTAGAGGTTATTCAAACTGTACCCTATTCCAAACAAAGAAAGAGTAAAACACATCTCTACTTATAAAGAGTTAAAAACATTAAAAATGAAAAGCATGACTTGTTTCAACCTCTCTTAGCAAGGCTTTTCTCAAACCAGGAAAAAAGGCGGTAGGTGTCTCTAACAAGCTCAAGGAACTAACCCAAATGATGAAAGAGGATAGAGAATGTGGAAGAAACCATGAAAAAGTAAAGCAGTTGTAATATGCAGAAAGGTTATTACTGAAGCCAAGGTGGAGGAGAAGAAAAAAAAAACAACATACAGTATTTGCTCAATGTTCTAAACTATTTGCGATTGCGTTGGTAATGGGAACATGGCCACTATATCAATCTTTAAATAAAATCAATAAAGATTCATGGAATTGAGGCAAATATCTATCTATTTCGACACCCAGAATAATTGTTCATCAGCGTCAAAAATTATGAACTGATTTTTTATGTATAGGACATTATTGCAATTCCTGTTGCCCTTGCTAATAACATAAATATGCTCCATCAGTCTAGTAGCGAGAGACCTCTTTGATTGTCCTACATAAAGAGTGGTTGCAATTAATACTGTAAATGGTATTACATTTAGTGAGTTTTTAAACCCATTTCCCTTAATAACGCTATTCATGAGAAAACGTTCAATGATATGTACAGACTTGATCGTTACTACAATACTCTGCTCTCTATTTTATCTTGTTAAACAAAATTAAGTCTGGGAAAGAAATATATCTAAGTTTATTTTTTTTTTAGGAGACGGCAGCGAATTGAGGGGATTAAATATTGAATTCAAAATAAGAACTATGTTTCTCTGAATAAATCGTAAAGGGTACCCATTACTCAAGAAAATATGCTTAAAAATTCGACATTTCTTTTCCGAACAGAGCACCACTAAAGCCAACGTTGAAAGCTCTCTGCACCCCATGGAGATTAATGGAACTGACCGGAATATTTGAAGGAAAATAGAGGGTGATCCTTGAGGAAGTATTCTTCTGATATACTGAAGTGGTAATTTTATCAAGTTCTATTGAGCAAGACATCCAGGAATGGTCATTTTAGTCTTCAACGTGAATTGTATATCTTCGTGCACGGTACTGAATTACTTGTTGATAATAGTCGCATATCAAGAACATGTCCACATAACTGCATAGGAAATTTCCATTGTCATTAATTGTAGGTGTGAATATTGCCTTCATTTTCATAAAAGTCATAAGAAATTCGGCAAGGATGACGGTAAACCCATGAACACTCCGTTTTACTGTCAATAAACAATGTCATTAAATTCAAACATCTGCATCCTTAACAAATACGGAATGAATCCATGAATTTCGTCTAAATTATTTCTTTCTTTCTGTTCACTGAGCGATAAGGTGTCGTATTTGTACTCGATGGTTTGTTACTGAACAGAAAGAAAAGATATGTGAGCAACGATTGAAGGACTCGAGCAAGAGTGAAAAACATCTTAGCTAACGCCCACCCTTGGCTGTTGGGCCATTTGGCGACGCGCTGACCAGTAAAGACAGGCTAATCGGTAAAGGGGTTCTTCTTTATTATCATCTTCATGGTCGAGAGCTGGGTGTAAAGTTGTCATCCTCTCACGGCCACAAAGCGGGCATTCAGGTGATCGCGCCACTCCAATACGATGAAAGTGTGCGGAAAGGTAGTCGTGTCCAGTCATGGCACGGAAGGCTGCTTCACTGACTTTTTAAGGAAGATCTTGACGAATGGGGCCCTGAGGGACCAGGCTGGCCCAAGTTTTGCGATTTGAGGAGGGCAGAAGTTGTTGTTTGATCCATCTATTTACTGCAGTGTTAACTCGGGCTTTCGCTGTTTGCAGCGACATCAAGGAAACAGTTGTGGTAATGAAGCTCCCATCTTGGCTAATATGTCAGCCTTTTCATTGCCATTAATTTTATTGTTGAGGCTGGGGTGGCCTCATCAGCTTAAACGATCAAGACAAATAGATTCCGTCATTATGGTAGGAATCAGGAATAACTTAGCAGCCAAATTCCATGTTACACAAGAGTGAAAAACTCAGTGAATTTACAGATTCGGAAAGAACTTAATGATTAAAATGTCTGCAAGATTAATCTTAAAGTAATACATATCAAATACATATAAAATAGGAGAATCAACAAAAAACTGTAGATATGTTTTGTTACTTCCAGATTAAATTTCCTTTTTTTTTTTAATGAGTTTTGACTGTTTTACAAACATTTGGACTATCAACCTTAAGGATAATCTAATCCTTAATAAAGGATTAATAATAATAGTTTACTAAGAACTTTAGAAAAAGGAGAAAATAAAGGAGAACAAAAAATCACTTAACAAATCACCAGAACTTAAAGTGATTTTTTTTCTCCTTTATTTTTCACCCATAAAGGTAATAAATTTTAGTTCCATTATTGATAAAGCAAATAAATTATTTTGAAGTTGCGAGTTTTTGTAACATTTTCAATGACAGACTTAGGAAGCCCTACTATTGATTTGCCCTGATATTTATCGTCAAATTTTCAGTAATACCTAAGATTTTAATGGCAGAAGAATAAGTGGCAATTTCTATGTAGTAAAATTTATAGTTCACTTTCATTTTTACCAAAAATCTTCGCTTCTGATAAAAGACAACAACTGCTGTCAAAGAAACTTAAGTATATTACTCAAATTTATAAAATAAATTAACTTTAAGAGTTGAAAATAAAAGTGGCCGAAACGATGATGTCTTCTTTTTGACTTAACTAAACAATCTCGTCATTGTTGGCATCGTATCTTATGTTTCATCGCCTGCAGTTGACTGACTGCTTCGGTTGCGATACTCTCGTCCCCAGAGGGTGTTTAATTGCTTTGATTAAGGAACTTGTATCTTCGGAATTAACAAGGTAACTCAGGTTCACAACTTCCTCCCACTTATTGTGACAAACCGACTTTTCAGAAACTACGAGAATTGTTGTTTGGTTTCTTATCGCCTCCCCTCCCTCCCTCCCCTTTCCCTTTTAAGAGTCCCTTTGTGATTGGACGATAGCGTTGCAGATAGAAGCTGCTCGTGCTGCTACACAGCGGCAAATACCTAAACGACAACGCCAAGGTTGGAGATTTAAGTGTTGCTGTTCCCTGGCGACTTGCAGACGATGGCATTTCTAATGTTCGACGCTGACTTTATCAGACTTCAGCAAGACGTTCAAGCGTCGCATCTCCTAATTAAAGAGCATGCGTGATAGACTCCGCTGGGATGGATTCTCATTTTATGCTCGTCTTTTCAACTAAAACCGTTCTGTCGTCGTAAGCGATAATGCTACTGTCTGTTTGACGACACACGAGACTGCTACATGTTCACTCACTACCTCCGTATCACTGCCAACAAATTCACATCGTTCTCCTAATTTTTCAGGTTTCTTTTTTCTTTTTTTAACTTTTGTTTCGACGCTTGTTTATCCATTTCGATCTTATTTTGATTGCATAATTTAAACATATCTCGGATTTAGAAAATTATTTTGCAGCAATCTAATAATGCAACACCATTCCTCTCCACAGGGCTTGTATTTTTAGTGAGTCCTAAGCATAAAGTAATATAAGCAGAAATTCTTTGTCGTTTTTTCGTGGGAAAAGAAACATACTTTATAAAATAATTGTGTCTGTATATGTGTATGTTTGTGGATCCATAACAGATGGACTGCAGACTAGAGGAGCCGGGTTCAATTCGCGGCTGTGATCGATTGTTACTTCTCCGGACAGTCCTAGCGTAACCCAGCCCTCTGTCAATTGAGTACTGGATTTCTGACTCGAGAGTTAAAGGCTGGGAGTACATGGAAGTACATCGAGTACAGCTGCTTCAACCAGTCTCAACTAAATCAAAGATCGCTAGGAGCGTAAATCTTACACTTATTTAAAAAGTTGCTTGACTTAGTAGCTGAAATCTTTTCACTTTTATATGTATATTATCCTCCTAATAATGGATCTCTTTTTGAAAATACAGTGTCCATTTTATTATTTTTGGGAGGTTATTTTTCCCTTGCATTTTCAAAAAATCCGTTATTAACCAATCCTAAAGAGTAGCGAGTGAACTTTTGACGCCACTGCTTGTAGAGTGACGACATCTCCTTATCATCCTGCCACCGAACTTGACTTTCTGTGTTATTTAAATTCACTATTGATAGGAACCTGAAATTTCATATTTAGGTAAGCACTGAAAAACTAAAATAAAAATATCTGGAATATTTTTCCTAAAAATCAAAAATTAAAAAAATAGCCTTCCCTGGAAATTACGTTAAAAATTACTTTAAAAAAAATAATGAATTCAGTTTAATTTGCCTGTTAGAATAACGGATATCAACGTTTTTCTCGTGATATACTTAATAAGATTCACATAATTTTTCTTTGAATTATTTTTTTTAAAAAATTGATGAAATGTTGGTAGATACAACAAGAAAGTCGAGTCCAAATTCCTTCAGGAGCTTTTTGCTTTTCATGCAATTGCATCCAAAATTTAAAGAAAGAAATCTAAAGAATGTGGTACCAAATTACTATTTCGTACAGTGTGTCTGAAATTCCTGCGAACCGTTTCTAGATGTAGATCAATCATACTGACATAGGTTGTTTTTTTTTTTTTGTTAAATTACTGTATAATGGATCTTAACTAAGAGCATCACGAAGATCTTTGTGCTATTCTTAACTACTTAACAATGGTCCTCCAAAATTTGCATCAAATCGCTTAGTTGAAAACTGAAAAACTTTAAAGTATATTTTTAGAAATGAATTTGTTTTTCTCTCTATTGTTTTTGTTCGTTTTCTCGTTTGTTTGTTTTTTTAAATCTAAGTTAATTGAACAAAATTTTTATTTTATATCCAAGCAAGACAAAGCAAGAAACTGATTTCAAAATAGTCATCTGTTTTCCTGACAGTCAATATTCATTACAATGAAGGAACATAATGAAAACGTCCTCAATAATAACAGTGATTCTGATCTCTATTGAAGCATCATTTGTAATATCCCGTATCTAATCTTTTTAAAAAATTTCCAATGTCGATTTATTAAATAAAAACAAAATATCTACTAATTATTCTTCCTTTCCCTAAACATTAATCCATATCCATTACCTACTATGTTTAAACTACACTGATATCAATAAATTAAGGAATCTTGCAAAATGAACTGTTCTAGTTGTCCGGTCGGCACCAAACTTAGTAGGGAGGGGTGCAGAAGGTCTTCCCAATATCATACAAAAAGTAAAGGTCCAAATTGAGATGATGGGCCATAGCTAACAAATGACATACAGTACTGTAGAATCAGTGACCAAAACTGTCGCCTAAATCGTCTTATGTTGTGACCCGCACTGGCACTACACAGATGACATTTCTGAACTTTACTTATTCAGACAGAATGGGCTCTACAATTTTTATTTTTTGAGTGATGATGGTATTGGGAACACCATCCGAATCCGCCTACCAAAGTTTGGTCCCGACCGGACAACCAGAACAGTTCATTCTGCAAGATCTCTTAATTTCAGGACCTCTGTATATTTAACATGAAATTGGTTCTAACTCAATACACCACAGCATTTTATCTTACTCCTGATAATAATTATGAGTCTTGTAATGTCACCTGTAAATTTCCTTATTCTTGTTTAACATCGGGCAACCAAGACGTGTTTTTTTTTTTAAGAATAAGACGATTTTCATAGCTTTTCGATATTAAAGATCCAGCCCTCTCCACCAACGCTATCACATTATCTCGACAAGAGAGACGTTCAAGGACTCCGAAAGCTCTTGGCCATTGTGATTATTCGTAAATGATTTTATTTTATTTTATTTTTAGAACATTCTTGTCTGTTTGTCTGATTCATTTTTAATCTTATTATCTCGATATCACACACATTCCACATTTTCGAAATTAGTTATTTCCTGCAATCATTTTCAACTGAGGAATTTCAATCATTTCCAGATATAATTCATAAAAAAATTAGATGTGAATCAGTCGATTGTGGAGATAATTCGTTATTCTTTATGTCATTATCATAATATGAAACACAGTACTTATCTTCTATAGTTAGTAAAAAACAACTTTCAAACTGCATATAAGATTGCAGCAATAGCAGCACGTGACGTTCAAATGCCAAAAATGGCTAAAACAAGTTCCAATAAAGCAGTTGGAAATTCCAATAGAATGGTAATTTCATTCAAGATCCAATACAGAAGTACGAAAAAAAATTAGGAACATTATTTAAAATAAATAGTAATTTCAATGGAAATTGAATTGAAATTAATTAAGTTCCAACAGTTTGAATTGATTGTTTAAATTTCTGTAGGTATAAGAGGCTCTGAATAAATCTCATCCCAACAGGCCATGCAGGCCTTTAGATGCGCGGGAGGTGTAGGCTCCTAGCGATTCTCGACCAACGGACTGACGTCCGCCCGCCTTTAATCTCCGTGTAAAAAGCCCAGTACCATTTGACATAGGGCTGGGGGAATTCTAGGGTCACTCTGGACGAAAAATAACCTTGAAAAAAAACACCGACTCCTTCAGTCCACAGACCAGCGCCTAAACCAGATCTAAACCTACGGGATCCATAGGGAGTTTTAGTAGTGCTTTATTGACAATGAAGGTTGCGACTTCGATGTTGGATAAGAATTTCTTCTTGGAGCCGAATATAAAATTTATAGATCTTGTAGAATGGTTGAAGCTGAGATCACAGAGGTTCGATCTCAGCCTTTGGTTAAAAATTTTAAATCATTCATTTCAAGTATATGAAATAAATTAAAATTTAATTAGTGATTATGAAACTACCGGGAAGCAGAGAATAAAGACAGAATTCGTCGTTTAATATCATCTCTTTCGTTTCTTTTCTATTCTAATTTACCGTAACATTTATTAATTTGTTATGATAGATAGAATCTCTACCAATGCAACAATGTCCACAACTTCGGAAGAGAACGTTCTATTTAACAGACTTATTTCGAATCCATTTAACGTTTGATTTGATTTTCAATCGGTTTTAACTCCTTGTAAACCCACTGCTTCGACAAAAATATTCAATCTACATTCATTTCGAGAAATGTTTCATTAAAGTTATTCTGAAAAATCTAAAGACCATTAAGGTATTGTCGTTTTTCTATGATTAACTTAAAAACTAAGTATATGATATTCCTACGCCATCGTCATGCAATTACAACATTCAAGCTTTTATTTGTTAATTTTGTTTAAGGAATTATTTTTTTCCCTTTCCTTTTCAAAAGTTTTTAAAATCCGCCAATTTATCGAATATAACATAATACAACTTATTGGAAATAACCATTTTTTACCATGTTTTTAACATGAATATTATTGTTTTTTTCTGTATCCACACAACTGTTTCATATACCCTCACTTCTTTATGGTTCAACCCTGATGACGATAATCAAAACCTAATATGATTGGTTTAAGATTTGATTCCATTTCTGCTTAAGGTTTGCTTGTTAAAGGAATATGATACATGTGAATGTACCACCTGACGAAGAGGGCAAAATTCATGAGCTCCAGAAACCGGTAGTGATTTTTATTGTAAATAATTTTATTTTTAACCTTTTATATGAGTGGTGGCTTTAAAGAACCCATGTAAAATAAACCTTCTTTTCCAAGATCATTGACTTCTTCTAAATAATTTCTTAGTTATAAAAAATAAAAAGGGATTTGGCTTGATTTTATTAGTTAAATTTGCTTGACTTTGCTAACTGTACTGTGGAAAAGTTTTAGAACAGTTAACCTGAAATTTCTTCAATTTATTCATAAAGAGATGAAAATTAAGCCGTCTAATTGTTTTGAATACAATTTCATGCATTTGATGTAAATAGCAGTAATGCGCTTGCGCGGCGACAGAGTACACAAACGGGACGTAACTCGAAGCAAATACTGGAACTTCGGGCGGTGACCCAATGCAAAGTGTACGAAAGTCGATGCACTATACGACTGTACAGAGATAAGAGAATATGGGTATTTCTGTAATACATTCTAAAAAAACATGAATGTCAAGAAAGTTCTTGATTACTTATTTTTTTTTACCGATAAGGCATACAAGACACATTTAATTAGCCATTAACAGAGAAAACAAAAGTGAAAATCAAAATCAGATTTAGAATTTACTGTGGATTTAATAAGGAACATTTTCATTTTCTCAATGTTTTTATTTATTTGTGTTTATTATTATTATTTTCAGTTGTCTTCATAAATCATCTAATAATTATTATAACCCTGTAAGCGTAAGAAAACCACTTTTTTTCCGATTTTTTTTTCTCTTCCGCTTCGAGTTTTATCTGTTCTCAGCTGCTGCACGTGCCATATTGTCGTGTTTGTGGCGGTGGCTCCCAAGTCAGCTGGCCCAGCATCGTAAAAAATGTCTGGCTCGGCAACGAGAAGGCGTAGGAATTTCATAAAAACGGTTCGTTGAATATATTCGGCCTCGTAATAAGCTTTTTCGCGCAGTCGTTCCGAAATTATAAAGCACTAAAACCCGACAGAGGCATGAATAACAACGAACCAATAATCAACTGTCAACAAGAACATTCATAAAAGCAGGGACGAAATCACAAGAATCAGAAAACGAAAGAGTTTTAGCCAATAGATATTTCTTCTTTTGTTCCATTCTTGGGTAATAAAATTACAGCCATCACTGTGTTTTATTGTTTCACATTCCTGATCTGCTTATACTTTTTTTATGCCCCATTAAAACACGTGGGTGGAAAAGAAGTGGTTTTTCTTTTTTCTTCGCTTCTTCATTTTTTTCTCTTTCTTCTTAAAACTTTATCTCAGTGTTAAATGTTGCTTTTTTTTTTGTTTTCTTTTTCTTATCCTACTTTTCGTGATTCACTTTCGATTGTTTAATTCGCAATCGATTATTCAAAATTAATGTTCTGCACATCATCACATTGTTATTGTCACTGCTATAACATAACAATGATCATTAAGCAGCATTTATAATTTATTGACATTTATAATTTATTGCTTGCTGTTTCGGCATGGCCGAGCGGTCTAGACGGCGGTCTGCTGTGAGGACGCTGTGTCGGAACCTGTGTTCGAATCCCGGCGTCGGCATGGATGTTACTACCTCCTGTGTTTTAACCGTTCCTGCGGGTAGGGTGTGAGCTGCCTTCTATGGTGCACCCTGAGAAACGATCCTTCGGCTGTATGCTCACATTTCTCGCCCCTTATTGTGGCTCACAGCGTAAATACTAAGACCCGGGCATGGCCGCGCGGTTGGCGTTGTCGCTATGCCATCGGCCTCTCACCTCTGAGTACCGGGGTTCGGTTCTCATGTGGGTCTCGTGATGGTGGACGATCCGCGCTGGGCAGGTTTTCTCGGGGTTCTCCCATTTCCCCTGCACTTCTCCCACCATACTTTCTAAGTCTTTCTCTCCATCTCTCCATATTTTCTGTGGGATAGTACAATAGACCTTAGGTCGCAGTGCTTGGCTTCTCTGCCACCCACCTTCACTACATAAACATAAGACCCGAGCATTGGCAAAAAAAAAAAATAATAATAGTAATAATTTATGGATTTTCTTAGAGGAGTCCTATACTGAAATGTAGAAGATTAACAATGATACAAGTCCTGAGATCTGGTTTGTTTCAAAAAACTAAAGAAACCCATTGTTCTAATTCATTCAAAAATACTTCAAAGATGGGTTTAAACAAAATTTCATATAATTTAATATAATATAATGTTTCGGATGTGATTTATATCCATTTTTAAATCTGGCGAAACAAATTTAAAACTGAATACAATAAACAATTAAAACATATATATTTCCAATAGCAGTTAAAAACATGTATATTTTTAGGGTGCATGCATTATTTTAAATCAACGTGTATTTGTTTTGTTTTTAATGTTCTCACTGACACACGTGAGGACGCGTTTTACCACTCTCTGATTGGCTGGGCCTTTCTTTGGTTGTTCATCTCCACGGGGTTTACACGCTCCTTTCCGCATCCCTCTTATCTGGTATTAAAGTGAGTGTTTCTGTGTTTTTTATTCACTTTGAGGAAGTTCTGTACATTTTCAGAACGAAACAGTCTGTATTTTAATTTTTTTTAGACTTTTTAAATTTAGTTTTATATTAAATTAAAGAAATTAAATAAATTATAATTTACACTTTACAGAACTGCGATAAAAGCGTTATAACTTTTTACACATTACAAAGTTATTTTTTGTATTTTTTTTTTAATTTGAGTGGGGTTTTTTTAATGTTCACCAATCCTATTAGGTAATAAAAAATAAAGAATACCTGTAATGTAGGTGCGGATAGATTAATTAACATTATTAATTATGTAATACAAAAGAAAATAAACTTAACAAAAGATAATTGTTCAAAATTTAGAGTAATATTCTCATCAATTTCATCAGAGATTAATATTTTTTTATATTTTTAATAGGCCTACTTTTCAGCGCTTCAGAATTATATTTTCCCAATTAATTTGACTAAATAATTTATATTTTATATAGTTTTCCAATCTTAGATCTAAATTATTATTTTATTTATTAAATTAAACGAATTTTAATATTCTCATCAATTACATCAGAGATTAATATTTTTTTTATATTTATTATAATATTTTTAGTGCTTCAAAATTATATTTTTCCCAATTAATTTACTAAATAATTTATATTTTATGTGGTTTTCCAATCTTAGACCAAAAAGTATTATTTAATTTATTAATTTGAAAGAATTTTAACCAATTATATCCTGCTATTTTTCAATTTATTGATTATTATTTGCCCTGTTGACGTTATAAATGTTATTCATAATTATTTTATAAATATTTTTCGTTAATAGTAAGTGTTTCAAATATTTAAAATATTTAAATATTCTAATCTTCTAAGATTTTCCGAAATGGACAAATAAATAATTGTGTATAAGTTATTGAAAATTTTAAAAATTAAATTATTAATAACATTATTTTTTTTATTAATGAAAATCCTACACTCGAAACCATAATCTCAAACCGAATACACTAGAAATTTAAAAATTATTACAGTTGAGTTTTACTGAAAAACTTTCATTATTAAAATCATCCATTTTAAATAGTTTTGTAATTATGCACTAAAACAAGATAGTTTTTATTATTATTATTACGTTAAAGAATCTGCGATACTACTATGAACTCAGTAAAAAAAAAAATATTTCATTTAACTAGTTTTTGTTGGGGCTGTATATTAGTTGCTAATACTTAGCATACTTAGACCTTTTTTCTTCCAATTTGAATGGAAATCAAGAAGAAGAAACGTTACTTTGACCATCTTGACACTGGTGTGTATTTATTCTAGTCTTAATTGTTATTCTGTCTGCATCGATTGGAGAGAATCGATCGTTACCATACTTATGCTGATTGCGAGTGAGAAGCTGGAAAAAATCAATAATGGCTAATAATTAGCTTTGACGATTGAATTGTAATCAGCGAATGTTAATGGGTTGGTGGTGGAATTTTGTTAGGAGCTGAAGTGGACAGAGTGGAATTACATACAACATTTCGATGTCAGTCAGCAACTAAACCACAAAACCCTAACTGATATCGGTAATTTAATAACAGCACTAAATGTTGTAACGCTTACAACACGTATAAAACATTAAGTTAATATAGTTTAATGATGTAATTATTATTTGCATTTGGCTAAATGTTAACTACTTCTTCCTGTCCTCCCACTGCCAAAAAATTTTCGAATAATTATTGACATATCTTTTCATAAAAAAATTGATAAAAAAAAAATTACAAGTTCAATATAAAGTAGGATGCCCAAATAAGGCCCACCTAAGGTTTAAAGATTTTTTACATTTCTATTTCAAGAGTGAAAATTCTGAAAACTGTCTTGAAAGGTAGTTTAAGGTGTGCCCTTATGAAAAAGTGAATTTAGAATTAGTGGCATTTGAAATTTTTTCTGTAATAACACAGTTTTGAAACTATAACTGAAGGGCCTTATTAGGAGCCCCTGTTCCAAATAAGGCCCACTAGTAGTCACAGGCAAACTCGCCCACAGGGACAAGAGCTTGGCAGTGAAAACAGCCAATTTCCAACATTTAGTTCTGACTAAATATTAAGCTATAAATTAAGATTTAATTAGTAATTTATAAAATTGTGAATTTAAAACTAGCTTTGATGATTTTTTTTATATTTTTTCTCATTACATATAATTACCTTTTACGTTATAGAATGGAGGGCCTTATTTGGAGCCCCCTGTTAACAAACGCTTTCATGCATTGTTTTACTAAAAAGTATTTAAATGCACGTCAACTGGAAAATATCAAATGCAGTATCTTATTCTACTCATTACACACTTTAAAATGGCGTAAAACATGTTTATGTATATTAAGTTGCCAAAAAATGCAGACGATTTATCAAATTAAGTTGAAATAGTAACGACAAAAGCTTCGGGCGACTTTTACTGTTCAACTGAAACAAACATGGGGAAATTATCCACTTCAACGGACCTAATTTTTGGTGTACCCGCTAGAAGCCAGGACTTGTCTGAAACATAACTAATCTTGGTAAATTGTCAACGTTCTATTAATAAAACGAAGGATGGACCTTATTTGAAACCGGGTCTTATTTGGGCAACCTACCTTATTTTACTTTTGAAAACATACAGATCACTTTCCGTTTTCGAACGACTTCCATTCCAAGACGTGGTTTCATTTTACGTTTTGTTCGATTTAAGTGTGGTATCTTATATTTTTGAGACTATATAATACGTATCGTATAAGTCCCAACATTTCAATTCAGTATAATTTTCATACAATAGTTTCCTAATAATGATTATAATAAAAAAATATTTTTAAAATCATATTTATTTAAATCTTACAGTTACGTAAAATTTACGTTCACATTTGACATTTCGTTTTATAAATAACTCTATCTATTAGCAACTTTAAGAAATTTTGTATGAATTGTGACGTTCGTTATAGCAAATGTTTGTAATCGAACGTTCATAAACCGAGAATTGGGTTTATATGAGCACTCAATCAACCAAAAGAAATCAGCAAATGAGATGCAATATTAATACATTATTAATTGATACAAATAATTCGTTATTTTTAACATTCTTCACTTAGCTTAGCTCCAAATAGCTCCAAATTCATTAGTTTTCAGGACTATACATTGTTTAACACAAACAATCAACTCCAACGTCTATTTAGTTATTAAAAATAACAGTTCTCTCATTTATTTATTGTTTCAGAAAGACCAGCCATTACGGAGTGCTCAGAAAACTCTCGCTTTCTCAAATTCGATAGAGTCGTCTGTTAGTCAACTGAATCAAATCTTACAAGGGTTCTTTAAGAATTTATTAATTAAGTGTTCCTTCGATTTAATTAATAGAAAAATGCAGGCATTATGTAAAAGAGGTCCTGCATTTATTAAGAGCTTTATTAAAATTTAATCTTCCGGAGATTAATTGAGTTACACTGAAGGGACGTCGTGGAGGAGCTTTACTTTATCGACATCGAGAAGGAAAGTTGATGTAAGGGGTAAAAGGTTAGTTTTCTTGCAGATTGTTTACTTATTCCTACATATCAAGACCAGAATAAGAATATTCCAGAAAAAAATTAGGAGAAAACACGTTAATTAGTTATTTTAAGCCTTGTGAAAGACAATCACATTTAATCATTCATTTATTAAGGTTTATTCCAAACAGAATAAGAGACAGAAATTAGAATGTCATGTTTAGACTATTTATCTTTCAATAAGTTACTTGAAAATGTATCTTTTCCAAATATGGCGTCGATGTTAAGCTGTTGAAGTTTTTATTTCATGTTTCATCAATATTATTTGAGTACACTTTCACTTGGTATTTCATCTTTTGTCTCTTTTGAACACCGAAGTGATCTCTGTCCTAACAGTTTCACCTACGACTCTTTTCAGTTGATGTATACCATTTGCAATTTCGATATATATCATCACAACATCGGTGACTCAAAAATTTTGGGGGGTTCTGGATGGAGGCGCAATTTTTCTTACAGTTTATAAAAAAGGTATTTTTGAAATGTTAAAAAGAAACAAAATGCAAAATCACACTCAAGATCTTTCCAGTTATATCTCAGTTATTGTGATGTGTCAATAGCTTCACTATGAAAAACAACTCACAAAATTCCTTTTTGTCTGTTAACAGAATATGAATACACAATACTGACATAGACGAGCAGACAACATGATTATAAAAATTTTGGGGAAAAAACACTTTGTAAGCGTATAAGTATATTTCTATAGAGAGAGTCTTTATCAATCTTTAATAATTATGAAGAATAAGTCGTAAGTTCAATTTTATCTTCTTTAATATTTAGCATTTAATAAAAAGCTTAAGCACTGTTAGAACTGCAGTAGCCAGAGAATTTTCTTTTGTTTTTGTTTCTTCTGAAAACTAATGTAGTGAGGCATTGCTCTTACGCTACTTACAAAGTTCTCATATATTTAATCATATACTTGATATGATGTCGTGTTTCATATCTTCGTAGTCGAAAGTAAAATTATTACTTTCACTCACGAGCTGCGCACACCTTTACTTAATTCACCATTTTGATCATAAATATTGCTTTGAGAAATCTTCGCCATATGGAACCTTCTGGAAGCTTCGCAATGATAACTTGTAGTTTATAGAGTGTCTCGTCAAAACATCGAATGAAACTTGTTTTAAAATCATGAAAACTTTGAGTGTTGCAAAGAAGTATTTTTAGTAGATCTTTTAATATCCCCTGCCATTTTCAGAATGTTTAATTTATCTTTTAAATATATTTCTTTCTCCTTTTAGAACTATGTTTTGTTTTAATAATAACAGTTTACCCTTTTAATCCTAGCTCTAAAAGCCAGAAGGGAAGAAGGTAGTTTTGCTACCACATGGAGAACATCAAATATTTAATGAAGATTAATGACCTTTTGAAAAGAATAAAATAACAAATGGAGAGAAAATGAAATTCGGAAGTCGGAAGAAAAGCCAGAAAAATCAATAAGATCAACTTAAAAATTCAAATGGCTTCCATCTTCTCTTTATGAAGTATTATTAAAATGCGAAAGACATAAAATCGAGTTTCAAAACTGAGATCAAAATGAAATACTTTATTTTTTTTTTTTAAATGACAAGCATCATTTGTATTAAAGAGAGATATAAGTGAGTAAGTAAATAACGAAAGGAAAGGAATTGATAAGATACAATAACATTAGGAAAAGAATCTCCTCAAATGTTTGAACAATAAAACCGATTTTATAGAATTAAGTTACTTTAGTTTTCAAAAATAAATGGACTCATTCTATAAGCGAGTCAAAACAGTCATCTATTAGAATCCATAGTAATGTTCACTAATTGTTCACATAAGTCCACTGATATTTCAAAGAATCCCTTTTGGAAGATGAAACTTGTCATGAAATCCTTTAAAAAAAACTAGTCAATCCACAGTTTTACAGTAAACGCAAAACCAAGCGACACTGAACAATTCACCCTTTCGTACCATTTGAGCGACTCTAAGTGGCTAGTGGCCATCTTGAACTGGAACCGGACACATTAGATCAAGGATATCGTATTCGTTCTCAGTATAATCTATTCAATATCCCAATTTTGTTCAGTTGCCACTATTTTCCTAACTCGGTCGGTGGCCACCTGAAACCTGAAGTGGTTTGGAGCGAAAGGTGGATTTTTCTTCAAATCTCCAGGCCATGGGAAGACCAGATCGTAGACTGTGACTGGTCTGGACTGTGGAGGGCGTTTCACACTCAAGACGCATGAACCGTAACAGCTCCTCTGTACAGGATGGCTAAAATAAGGTATTGGAGTACTTATGTACTTCTCCCTTCCCAATTCCAGATATTTTTGTTTGCTTTAATAGGTATCTCTTCAATTCCTTACAACTAAAATGTCAGCAACCCTCATGTCCTTCAATAACTCTAGGTTCGTCTCTACTGGTACGATGTTGCTACTTTTATCGTCTCTTCCTTTATTTTACTAATATTGCTTCTTACTGTTCGTTTTAAAAGCCAGAGATACCACTGGCGGACGATTTTACTCCGCAGAGGGGTGATACGCTGAGATGGGTACTTTCCTAAGAAATCCTTTTGGACATTTCCGCTTTTAAGAAAAAAATAACGGAGGAGCATTTTTGCAATAGTATTTATTCTTTCCATAATTCTTTCCCGAAAAGCGCAAATAGAACGCAGCTACTAGTAAACTAACACTATAAAAACCCTCTTTGTTTCTCCTCGCTCCTATTTTGAAGAAATCGAAGGAGACCTGACGCATGCGCAAAGCGTTGAAGGCTCTCGGAAACAAAACCGAACAGTACTTGTTAAACCAAAATATAAATAAATAAGACTTTAAAATAGGCCTTAAGTTATTTGAGATTTATTCTTAAATCTGTAGTAATTTCATAAGATGATAGTGAAATCTTTTCAGTCAAGTGCGTAGGCTCTTCACTATCATCTCACAATATTGCCTACACGTTAAATTATTGTTATTACATCTGTAGAAATTTCCTTTCAATAAAAATAGCATCGTAAAAGCCAAGTATAAGCAATATTTCTGTTATTATATTCAATGTAAATAATCCAAGTAAAAAGATTGTAATATGCATAAGCGAAAAGGAAAAAAGGATTTTATGAAATATATATTCCATGAGCTGTTCTATAGTTGTAAACTATCGGAGAATTCCAAATGCTTATGATGTACATTAAAATTATCAACTTCTAATAATGTTGAGTTTTTTAAAGGATAGGTAATTCAAAATGTACATATTTTAAATTGATCCATGTAAGAGTCGCAGCAAATATTAAGAAAATAGAGCCAGCACATGGACAGACAAACAAGAAATTGATAATTTTGCACTGTAGTAAAAAAATAAAATTATTAATTGCACATACTTAGATAATATCGCCAAACCTTGAACATTTTGAGACTGCCTGATATTTCTTTTGGAAGTTTAAAAGATATCCGAGAAAAGACATTGTTTTACTCTGGTGAGCTCCTTTGCTTTGCTTGTTTTCAATTATAATCCTTATAAAAGAACGTTATCATTTTATAGATTCTTTTTTTTTTTCTTTAATTTCTTGTTTGACTAAGTTCGCTGTTTTGAAAACTTCAAAGATAAGTTTTATTTGGCGGTGTTTTTTTGGCCTTACCTATCCTCACTCAAAAACAAGCGCTTTTCTTTTGTAATTTTTAATGCACATCCCTTGCTGAACATTCTCTTGTCATTCTCAATTGCGTCGGCACCAGTTTTCGGTAAACAGGCTGTCAAGTCATGATACTTCTTTAACTTTGGTTGATGGTTCGACCTGAGGAAGGAAAACAGGCGAACGACATCAAAGGGGGAAAAAATTCACTTTCAATCTCTGCAAAAAAGAATGGAAGCGCTGGGATTTAAAGTTTGTTTTCAATTTAAAATATATATCTGTCTTTATAAATATATTTCTAAAATGTAAGTTACGATGTTGGTCTCCTAATAATCAGTATTTTGTTTTAATAAAGAAAAAGCCTCTTTCCGAGAAATGTTTAATCTAGCCCCTCGGCAGTGATCCGCAAAGCCTTGGATTCAAATTCTGGATAAGACCCGAGTCCTAATCCTTATCTGCCGGAAGGCTGGGAAGTATATATGTTTCCATATATGTTTCTATAGTTGCCAGATCGAAGATAAGCCGTACTTAATTCCATGTGTCACTTATAGTGAGTATCTGGATGGTAGTAGGTTGTTAATTGAAACAACAAAAATCAATGTATTTTGCTAAAAGCAATTGCAGATGAGTCTACTGAGGTTTCAGATGAGTTTTTCTATTTTCTATTTTCAATGGCTAGTTTGATTATATTTTAGATTAAAGAAGAAATGATTGGATGTAGTAAAGATTGGATTTAGTATTGTTAATAGCCTTAAATCTTTTTAAAACACGCTGGAAGGATATTCATTGTAGAGCAAAATGCTTCTGAATTCATTATATAAGCTTTGAGGACTATTACACAGTATCGAAGCGCCCTTCATACCGTAAAATCTTATATATATATTTGATCTTGTACTGTAAAGGATGGAAAGACCTGTATTGGATAAACCTATTAAATGCCATGGGTTTACGATAAACACTGGTGATTACTTTAGTATTGTGGAATTCAATAGGACATCAAAAAATAGTGAAACATCCTCAGGACGCTCAAGTTGAAATTAGAGGGTATCGTCAGCCTTATTAAATTCATTACAGATGTTATCTATCGTATGATGTTGAATGGGTGTAATCAAATCGTTGACATGTCGACCAAAGAGATAGATACGGTATCACAGCGATATTTGTCTAAAATAGGAGCCTCAATAATATACTTGCAGATGTCAGTCAGAGGTTCCGACGTTGCTCGGTATCTCATTATACCGATACTGGTCATGTTCCCGATTTCATTAATACAACAATCATCTCACACCTCAGTCTAACTTTAATAGGATACTGCCAGAAACAATAGCCTTCATTAAATATAATTCGTGTAACTGTAACCTCAGGAACAATTGTAAGAAATTATCTACAACACATTTCCAAATTTTGTCTCGTAATGACTTTCTACATCCTCTTCACAGCGTCTACTCATGAGTTTGCTTGGGTTTTTTTTTCCTCACCCCTGTTTTTTTCCTATATACTTGACCAATTCCCATGATCCTTTTCGCCCCTCCATTTGCACTACATAACGGCCTTCCAACCTATCAGTTCCCTCTTTACTTAATGTTCCACACCTTGAAAATGATAGCTTTTCATTTCATTCAAACTATTGGTTTTAATTTTTACTTTTTAATTTTATTTTTGATGCAATTTTAATTTATCCACCTAAAAAAATATATAATTTATTATAAACATTGAAGAAAAACCTTCTACAATTCGCACCTTCAAAAGCAGATGAAGGGCAAAAATTTAATTTACCACAGAAATTAAATGTAATCTGGAAATGTGAGCTTTTGTAAACATTAGGCTTTTCCTATTTGCGAAGACAGTTTGAATATTTAGAAATCATTTTAGTCATTTCTTTAATCTACAAATACAACGAAAACGAAAGACCAATGTAAGAACTAATGAGAATATTTGAGAGTCAAAACATGTATTTTTCAGCTTTCTTTAAGCTTCACGTTGTCCATCTTTATTTTCGTCTGCCTTTACCTGGTGAAGAAGCTGCACATCTCATTTCCGGTTGGACAATTCCACATCCGTTAGCCAATCAAAGAGAGTTTTTTTTTTCCCTACACCTTTGAGAAACTCAAGAACCGAGTGGATTGTCCACCATCTTAAAGGAGAACTTGATATCATTTAACCAGGACTTTCGATTAAACCTTAAGTGTAAAAAGAAAAAAGTAAAACAAGAAGAACTTGTTCTTTAAGAACTTAAAGCCTGCTTTCTTTAAAATATTACTTTTTTTTCATTTGTCTTCTTAAAGTGTGAAAGTGTATTTGTAAATTTAATATCGGTTGAAAATATAAAATTGAAGGTCTGGATTTACTGCAGTGAGCTTTTACTTTAGTCCCCTAAATTCAGTTAACTTTAATCATATCGAAGCCCGTGCAAACTTAAAATGGACAGCAAAATTAATATAAAATTGTTTGCAAGTCGGTGGAAACTCATTGCTTGCCTTCAAAGACTTAATTGTTTCTCTTCTAATTGTATTTTTGTTTTGTTTTGTTTTTTGTTTTTTGTTTTTTGTTTTTTGTTTTTTGTTTTGTTTTGTTTTGCTTTGTTTTTTGTTTTTTGTTTTTTGCTTTGTTTTGTTCTGTTTTTTTTTTTTTTTTTTTGTTGGGGGGGGGGGGGGGTTGTGACATATTTCACGCAAAAGTTTCTTCACAGAGATTTCCACGGAAAAAGTGGAAAATTAGCATATCTTTTATCGCTAAACAGATCAACTTTATAGACAATTCAGAAAAACATATTCACATGTTCAAACATTGTTAGTGGATACACGCATATATATATATATATATAAATATAAAGGCATTCATTATTAGGAAAGTCTAAAGGAAAAGAAATTTAGAAGGCTTTCATAAATCTTAATGTTGATGGATCGTTTGATAGTAAAATGGTTTCTACTAAATCTCGAATCTTGAACGGCATTTTTAGGGAACAAAAAAACTGAAATACCTCAACCGAGAGCGACGAGATTATCCGAGACAATGTTTGCTTAGCTGTTTTCAAGGTCTCACCAAACATCCACAAGCCGGAGGAGAACGGGTTATTTAAAATACGGCCATTATTGCACGTAGAGGGAAGGCCATTATCAAAGTTTCTATGTTATTAATTGATAATTTACAAGGCCTAAACTTACGCCCTAGTTTAGTGTTAGCAACAGGGAATCTTTTCTCAAGGACATTAAAAAAATCACGCCCTTCGAACTGATACTGTTTTCGTTTAGTTTGATATCGTAAAGATTTACCCATCACTATCCGTAGAACTTATTGAAAAGGCCCTCAAACACTCCGTTGACATAAACCAAAAAGACAATAGCAACACAAAATTGATCCGGTTTCGACCTTTGAACTTGTTGGATACCTGTTCATGCTTTAGGTTTTTAGATTCAACGATAAAGTTTATTTACAAAAAGTAGGCCTATTCATGGGGATCCTTCGTCAGCAGCACTTATGGAATGTGTAATGCATTACATCGAGGATGATGTGGATGACATATTCTTCAACAAAATTAACAAATACAAAGTATTAACGTGTTTCAATGAAATACATCAGAATATTCAGTTAACCATGGGAACTGAATCTAGTGGGTCTCTTCCTTTCCTAGACGTCATGGTAATTAGATGCGAGAATCATATTGACACAGGTGTTTACAGAAAACCCACTAATGCCGACATTACTATGAATTTCCGATCTGCTGTACCCGAAGCCTATAAAAGGAACACTATTCTTATGGCCGTAAGGCTTTAAACGTGTGCTCCAACAAGGATTTATCATGCTCTGAACTAAAAGGAATACATGATATTTTCAGGCGAATGGATACCCTCACGATTACATTCACAAAAACATTGGAAAAGCTGTACGAAGAATTAAAAATGAAAAAGAGGACCACCGTCTACATGTGAAGCAAGATAGGAAGTACGTCTTAATCCCATATCACGAAGGCCTGTTCTATTAATAGATGCTGAGGCCAATACTTGTGCCCCGTGGGATAAGCATTGTCAGTAAAGCCAACAACACCCTGTGGATATTCTTCAATAAAGCTCATGAACATAACCATAATAGCTTACTAAATAAACCCATAACGCACCAAGTAGTGTATGGTTTAAAATGTAACCAGTTTCCCTTAAAAACATGCAGATTCGTAGGTGAAACAAAAAATGTGCTACAAACACGCATATCTGAACATATCACATAACATGCAATATTGCATTGCCCAACATTGCACAGTACTGGACATAATATAAACACGAGTGATCCCATCATCTATGGCATATTGATGCCATTGTTAAAGATGACTATTTACGTAAATTCTATGACACCCTTTTGATCAGAGAAAGGAAATTACTGAAAATTCCATTCAAAATGCACTACAGTATGGCCTTTAAATAAATAAAAAAAAATAAGGAGATAAGAATTAATGAAGCCACTACATCTAGGTAACCCTTTCTCACCATAATGAACTGGCCAGTCTGCCGAGCGTCGCTGGTGACGTTGCAAATTGCATTAACTGTAATTGTCTCAGTATCTCCTTACACCCGAAGAAGAAAATCGAATAAAATGGATTTTCGAAACTGTTGTGAAATGTATTTACTTTTTTGTGTTATTTTTAATAAAAGCTGTATTCTGGTCACCTTAAAATTTATATATCTGCTGCACGTTAAACAAGATGAAATTAACTTAAAATAGAATTTCAAGATAAAAAAAAAAATTTGGAGCCAATTGAAAATGTAAGCATCCTCAATGCTACACCTAACACTTATTTGTAGTTCGGTGTCTTACGGTTTTAAATGTGATAGTGCCAGAAAAAAAAATCATTTTTTTTTTAAACATCTATGAAAGCTACAACTCTTATTGCAAGTATAAACGAGTGTCGAATTTTGGAAAAATAGCCAATTGCCTTTTCTCCATCACCTTTATCTTCGTTATTCATATAGATTCGCCGGAGCTCGAGTTCTAAATCAGCTCTTCTACTAATTCATTTCGATTCCCAATGAGATTCATAACTCAAAAATTATTACTAGTCGATGAAAACCTAAAACATTGCATTAAACTTACAAGGGGATTTTACACTTGTGTTATATCATGGACTAACCGCGCTATCAGCAGATGAAAATGTATACAGGAAATGTACTGTTTTGGGTTGCGGTGCTTAATAAATACTGTGTAATTTCTATTAAATTCAAATTTTAATTATACTTTGGAAAGCAAGATATTTTACATTACGATGAATGGCCCTCAACTCCTCATCTCCACTCTCAGAAAAAAAAAGACAATGTGATAAAAAAGCTGTTCTCTCTGCATTATAAGCTCACATTGGATTAAAATTCTAGAATAACTTTTAGTGCTAAATTAAAGCTATCCAATATTCACTCTAAACATTAGCAAGTCATATGTTGGAGTTATCTAATCTATATATCTATCTAACAGCCTTTAACAGCCCACTGCTGGACAAAGGCCTCCCTCAGACAGCTCACTGTCTCGGGGGATGAAAGTCTAATCTCCCACGCTGACTTTCAACTGCGGGTTGGGAGATGCATTTTAACCCTAACTGCCAGGGGAAAGAAACGGGAACGGACAGAAGGAGAAACAGAAGAAGAAAGAAACATCCATGCCACGACCGGGATTCGAACCCGGGAACTGGCACACTGGCCGCAACGGCAGACCTGCCGTCTAGACCGCACGGCCACGCCAGCACGGCGTTGGAGTTATATTAAACTCATTTACGGTGCTTCAAATTTTTATTTTTAGTTCGTCGAATTGCAAAGAGGAATTATAGGAAGCAAAAACAAATTTTAAAGTTTCATAAGATGAGGACATAGTCGTCTATACCTCAACAGCCTTATACTAACTCTTGTTTTTTTATTTGACTCTTACTCTTTAGCGACCCTCGTACACGAAAAGTGTAAAGAAGGAAGTATTGCATTCATTCTATCCGTCTATCCGTCTTCCCGTCTGTCACCACTTCCATAGCTCAAACTACAAATCTGACAGACACGAGACATATCTTATAACTCATGGAATCCTTTTAACTTGTAGAGATCAGGTCTGCGATCACTTGCTGTTCCGGTGACGTGATAGTATTTAAGAGTATTCTCAACGGCTTACAGGCATTCTCGCGTTTTATTTAGCTTGTGTTCGTAGCCGTGATCGTATTGTGGATAGTACATTGCGTTGTAGCCGCAATAACCAGGTTCGAATCCTGGTCACGGCAATGCTTGAGTAACAATATTAGAACATACAGGAGGTTTTTTTGTTTAAATCTTATTTTTATTTTTTTTTTAATTTTCTTCTATGTTTTTCTTAATCATTATTTGGAGAGTTTAGAAGCCAATCAGTGTAAGTCATTTTTTTTTTAACATTGAAATTTTTTCTGTAAGTCATACTCTAATGTTTATACTTTCGGTTGACAAAGTGCCCAAATCACTCCTCCAAGTGTATAGTTATGTTACTTTCAATAAAAAAGTTATTCTTCAAATTTACAACCGTTGTTATTTTTTGGTATATAATTTTAAAAATCCAATTTCATTTTTTGGTTTATTGACTTACACTGATTGGCTTCTGAATCCTCCATTTGTAGAAAATGAAACGTAAGAGGTTGGTAAGATTTCGTTTTCACTACGAGCCACCAGATTTTTGCCTTGTTTCCTTGATTACAGTTTGTTTTATTATAGCTTTGATTATTTTAATATTTGAAACAGAAAAAAAAGATAACTGAGGTATGTTTAATCTTATAATTATTTATTTAAAAAATAAAGGTAAAGACCAAAACGAATAAGTATACATTACTTACATTAATGTGTTTTAAAATCATTATAGGACTTTTTAATTAAAATCGAACTTCCATGTATCTAACTGTCTTTCATTTAATAGCTCGTAATATAAACATTCGTAATATAAACAAAAATCATTTGATTTGTTCTTTGAACGTACGTTCATTAGAGACCCCTTGAAACAGTCCATTGAGTTGTGCTCCTTCCCATTCACTACTAACTTTTGAATTGTTGTATTCACCCTCTTCAAACACAGTATCCATATTTGAGCACTACAGTTCAGTTCACGAAAGAAAAGTTTTTGATGACGTAATTTCCTTATAGATTGATGTTTCCAAGACGTAACAGCGCCATCTATTGCTTAAATCGTAACTGAATCTTATAAACATTACGAAAACATTCTGGTTTTTGCAGTTTTTACAATTACGAATACATTTCTGTATTATTGTTACTATTATTTTAATACTTTTATAGTTAAGAATATTTTATTGAAAATGTTTTTTTTAATTGATGTTGGTTGCTAACACAGCTATTCCGCCGTTGATTAGTCTTCTCGTTATGTAAATTGAGATGTTCTAGCCGATGCAGTTTGTTGAACTAAATCACAAACACTTGTTGCTTCTCCCGGGGTCTTGAAATAATTAAAAACGTTCCACACTATTCCCCTTGCTTGGCTATGCAAAGTTTGTCCTTTCTTGGTCATGCTTATGCGATCACAAAACGACGCCATCTTGAACTGACTGCTCGGCATTCAAGTTGATGACGTCATGATTGGTGACGTTTGTTCCAGACAGAATCGATCGCTACGTAATAACCATATACGGCAAATCCCTTTTTTTTTTTTTTTTTGAATAATACTACAGGGATGGTCTAGGTTTTGCATTTAAAAATCTATTCTAAATGTGGGCTAGACGAG
>JAFIDM010010028.1:35264276-35277744 GCA_023159025.1 Thereuonema tuberculata | reverse complement strand
ATTACATATTCATCTAATGTTAATTTTAATTCTTATGTCGAAGAATTAAAATTAACATTAGATGAATATGTAATATCAAGGGGAAAAATAATTTTTCGACATATCAAGGTTTTTCAAAATATCGAAGTTCGAGATATCGAGAGTGTACTGTACATATTTTAAATCTAATCTTCTCTATTTATGTTTTTGGCTTGTATCTGTGTAGAACATTTTCACAAGAAAAATATCCTTAGAATTTCTAAACGGAATTTAAGTAATAGAGCGAAATTATCTTTGAATTGCTTAATCTAGTGAAATTCAGTGGAACCAGAAAAACGCAATCGAAACAATGCTTTGCTCATTTCTCAGAAATATGCAGGTATTGACTTTGCTGTTACCAATAACCACAAATGACGTCATTTCCGATAGCAGGAAATTATCCAAATTTAAAAATGGATCAGTTGACGCATTCCTAGAACCCCGACTGAAAATGACTGAAAATAATATCTGTGAATTTAAAATGAAATGGAAATATTCAAGGATTAAGTTCAATTTCATTAGTAGAGTTCAGTTACAATTTAAATCCTTAAATTGAAACTTGTCACTTGCAATTAAAATATGATTTATAATCATAATAATTTATAATAATGTAATTGATATAAATCATGTCTAATCAGTGGAAGGGGGAGGGGGAACGAAAATTTACTTAAATACATTTTCTTAATGATTCCTAAATTTGAAATAAAAATAAATACAAATTTATTATAAGTATCAAGTCCATATTCTTTTTTTATTGTTTTTTTTTTTTTAATGTTTATCAATCCTATTAAGTATACTTATAAGCGGTATACCTATGTTTTAGAAATTGAGCATTTTAATATATTTTTTTTAAAAGTTATTAATTAATACTTAATTTTTCCATCTACCACATCTGAAATTATATTTTATTTGCTTAAAAGTTACATTATTTTTTTTATTAGGATCTATTTGTTTAAATATTTCATATTTTACATAATTAGCTAATCTATATCCATAATTATTTTTAATCCTTTCTATTTTAAATATTTTATTCCAATTACATCTAGTTTTTAATACTCCTTGTTGGTAATTTATTTCTCTTTTCACTTCAAAATAGTTTTTAATTATTTTTTTATATATAAATTTTTCATTTATTTTTAATATTTTATATTTTTTTCTTATTCTTAATTGTTCATTTCTTCCTTATATCTTCTCTTTTGGTTGTCATATTCTTACAAATTACCACCTCGATCGCCAATAAATATATTAAAATAAAATACATTTCTTAAATATATTTATAAACATCTAGAGCAGCGAATTTTCGGAAAGATAATATCTTTCCTTTATCAAGCCTATTTCAATAATTTCGATAGTAACAATCAATTGACATGAGCCTGAGATTATATTTACAAATTGTTAGAATTTTAACAATCCTTAGATTCAATTAATTATATATATTAACAACCTAATAATTAAAAAAACTTCGTAATCCAATTCTTCAAATTTTACATTATATTTGCAAACAAAACATAAATTATAAATCCTCTGCTAATTTTACAAAATTACTATTAGCGTATACTCCTTCGTTCCTATTTAAATTTTGTCCTTTAGTATTTCTTATTAATATACTTTCAATTTAATTTAATTCATTATATTATCAGGTAACCAATTTGATAATTACTTTACTTTTAGAGGGAACGATAACATCCAAAACCACACGAACTCGTTTGTTTATTAACATAAAAAATTTTATCAATAGGCCTATTTCTTTAAAAAAAAGCATGGACTCATTTGAATTTTGTTTAAGAATGTTTGGAAAACGAATCTTTTGGAACTGAGTTAGTCTTTGATCTGAAATGTTTTCTTTAAAAATCGAATTCACAGGAGTCGAATCCTCTCCAAAGTAGTCTCAATTCAAATAAACATTCGAACAAACGAAAAACCAAAGATTAAAAATAACAATTAATTAAGAGAACTTAATAATGCTAGTAATTGCACTTGGCCTAAGTGTTGTTATTACAATGATTATCAAAACAGCAAAGATTTTCAGTCAGTCAGTTTTATTTTTATTTTATTCTTAAATAAAATTTTAAAATTTCAAGTATTTTATATCCTCAAAGTAAAGAACTCGAAAAATTTCTTATTAATTTCTTATTAATTTCTTATTAATTTTTTCAAAATTCGTTGAATATTGTTACATTATATTTTGTTTTCAATAAACTAAGTAGAAAATGGAAGACTGTTTTTTTTATAAGTATTTTTTTATGAAAAAGATATAATTATGATAAAGAATAAATTTCAGCTTTTTTTCAATTTAAAATTTGTGTATTTGATCTAACTTAAACTGAATAAATGCCTATCTGTAATATCTCGTCGCCAAATCTGGACCATAATGAAAACAATGTAGGGAAAGCGATTAATAAACCAATCACAATGCTTTGCAACGTCTTCTGATCATTGATATTGCTTTAATTTCCTTGTGTTTATTTCCAATAAAAGCAACAATTGCGCCTTTTGACAATCACATTTATAATGCAGCTCTACAACAATCACTATAAATGTGATTGTTATGAATTCAAATGACGCAATTGTTGCGATTGTTGCAATTGTTGTGCTTAATGATAATTTAATGAGATTTTAATGATAATTTAATGAGATTTTAATGATACTTGTCCACAGGATAGGACATACTTGATCAGAAGACTAAAAAGATGAAAAATTCTTTTAGGAAAGTCAGCCAGAGTTGTGTACGACCATCATCAGGGGATGACAACGCAAAGGCCGTGTCTACACGCTCCACATATGAGTGGCAGACCTTCCAATGGTCTCCGGTTTTGCCATTGAGGCTGAGCTCTCTCCTGGTCCGTTGCAGAGTCCGAGTATTGTAACTTAAGTATTTCTGAGGATAATTCCATGTCAGTCTATTTCAGTAAGGGGAATACTAGGTGAGCAATGGTGGTGATAGAGACATATTCTTGGTTAATACATTGTTCAGCCAGACACCGTTTCTTCTACTGTATCCCGTGTTCCTGCGAACCGTACGATTCAACCATCAAGCGAGAAAAACCCCAGAAACTGAAGTTCATCAAATCATTCAGTCTGCTAGTATATATAATCCATCCGTCTAATAATTTCTAAACTGCTGCATGGATCTTCTTGAAACATAGTAGGCGTATTTAAAAATATAAGATGACCTTACATTAATATTTGAAATGTCGAGAAATTAGCACAAGAAGGTCACTAAAATTCACATAGAATACAGGTAAGGTACAATCGGCAAATATCGTCCCCTTTTGTTTCTTATGTTAAAGTATATTTTATTATTGGATACAGAATAGAAAAATCATGACCTTTAATTAGAAATATATCCCTTTATTATATTTTTATTATAAAATCAACTTCAATAAACTCCCAGGTGCGATATTAGGAAAATGGAAAGAAACAAGTAAACAATTATCTAACAAAATACGCAGATATTTCCTGTCACTCTAATCCTCGTGTTCTTATGCAATTTCGGGCGTACCTTATCCACTTTTCGCCACGTGGTCTTTGGAATATTTACCCTTACAGTCTGGGCACTCAACATCATATTCTTCATCACAGTCGCTTTCAAACAAAGTTTCAGGGGCAGAAGTAGATTTATTACGAACACATTTAGATCTAGCACATCTTTTCGTCTGTGAAAAAGAATGGTGTAAGTTGTTATGAAGAGTTAATTGGAAAGTCATTCTACGGAATTACTGCATGGGTTATTAAAAGAAAGTTTTTTTTTTCCAATTACAAACAATATTCAACTAAAAAATCCTCCAAAGTTAGCGTTGGTTTTATGCCTAAACTGTTACTGATGTGCTGTTCTACAGTTTTCTCTGACTTATTGATATAATCTTTAAGGATTGAATGGGCAGTCCTTAAATAATTGATTTTGCTGCTAGTTTGTACCCATTTCCTTTCATTGTATAGCACCAACAGCTTCTTTCTGGTCCCAAGGACTTACGACGATAGGCTACATCTATAATAAAACAAAATCAAAGACATGACTAAAAATACTATACTCTAGAATACAACAACGCTTTCATAAGAATGAGTGTAATAATCTAACAATGAAAGTAGGATATCCAAATATTGCCCCCGTGACGATATTAGGCAGTACTCGTATACAACATTGACACGTGATAACTACGACTTTGAAAACTTACTGAGTTGAAATTAACCCGTTGACATCTCCACTTCATTACAATTGAAACAAGCTAGAAGTTTATGAATATATTGTATATACAATAATTTTCATAGATTCTTAAAAAATTGCAAAAAAAACTCTTTTGACATTTTTTAGAAAGTAATTTTTGCAGACGCGTCGTTTGTACTTGGAATTTGAAACTTTCGCGAGTGAACACAAACTATAAACGCTAATGATCTAATTTCACGCCAAGAAATGTAGTTTGTAGGCTTCGATATCACAGGGGACGATATTAAGTCGGGAACGATATTTGGCAATTGTATCTTCTGCCTTTTACATGTCTTCTCGCACCGCGAGGGTTAACATACCCAAGTTGAATACCATTGGTGTAGATCAGCGGTTCCCAACCTTTTTCAGCTGGCGACCCACCTTTCCTTATTGGAATGCCTCCACATATATAGGAATAGAAGAATATAGAATAAAACCATATTTGTATCGTATCCCTTTCTTATATATGATCGATTTTCGATTTTTCTGATCTTTTCTGATGGCTTATTCGATGGTTTCTGATAGTTTTAGGATCAAGTCGCGACCCACCGGTTGGGAAACGCTGGTGTAGATCATCAGAATTCGTTTAAAAGTGAAAATATAATTAATTATTCCTTCATTTAATAACCACTGAATCAGGGATTATTATAATATAACAATAAAAATAAAATAAAAAATGGTTGCTTTAAGACTTCATTTATGTTTAATGCCAAAATTGAACTAAATTTTATATTTTTCTTTATTTTATTTTTATTTTTACTCATCTTCGTCTTTAGATATACTCAAGAAGAAAAAAGAAGTTGATGTTTCTTTATCTTTACTATTTCTGTTGTTTCATTTGCCGAAATGTATAACAATTACTTCAATGATTCTAAACAGGGAAATTCATGAATGGATCGAATGAATATTAGATGAGTGGAATCCTTTAGTTCTTGAAATTGCAACAGTCATTAACATGTTTCTGCGCATCCTTAAGTTAAACAGGAAATAAAGTAAACAACTTAATCTTTAAATTCTTCATTCCAAATGGTTTAAGATGAATATCAAATGAAAACATTCATAATTTAACAAAATTATTCAAAGGCCAATTGTGCAAGTGGATAAATTACAAGTTTCTATTAAAATATTTTCTCAGAACGATAAAGATTTTGAAATTAGAAACATTTTGAAATAATGGATAACTTTCTTGATTTGCTAATAATTAAACAATAAAATTTTTTTGTAAATAGAAAACATTATAAAGAAAAGCAATTTGCAATATTTTCGAGAGACAACTGAATAAAAAAAAGGGTCCTTATTAATGTTAGATTTGTAATTCGCGTTTTTTTCTTCATAAAAATACAATTTAAAATCTTTTCTTCCCATAAGAGAGAGAGCCTTCGACATCTCGCAAAAAGCGTCTAAAGACCAGTCTGACACTCGACCGCTCAAGTTTCGGAAAAAAAGTATAAAACAGAATTAAGAAAAATTTTAAATTAATACCTTTAAATAATTTAAAAAGATAGAAAATTTTCTTTCTTACTTATATTAATGATTATATTCCTTTTTTCTTCACTCTAATACGATATAGAATATTTGATACTAATCAGTGCATTATTCTTAGTATTTCTAATCCATATTGCGTAATGGCTCACAAAATGAATCTACAAGAAGTAAAATCTAATGAAGACAATAAACACTAATAGCACCAAAGACTTACTATAAAGTTTGATTTCTACATTTTCTTTTTTCTTAGTTGTTGTTGCCATAATAAGGTAACGTCGCCAAATACCGCACCCCATTTTGTTTTTCCATTGTAATTTTTCTAAATTTTCGTATAAAACTTCAAAAACAGCACCATTTTACTAGTTATTTATTAGTGTATTAATAAAAAGAAACAATATTGTGCTTTTTAAGCAAATAATTGTAACTATGAGCTCGAAACGTAAACAATAGTTTTCTTAAATTTATAATTGTGTGTTCCTAATGTCGCCCCCGGGTACGGTATAAGGGACACATAAGTAATATACTAAGAACAAGTTGAAGTACAGCAAATGTTTTTAATTATTTCCTATATTAAAGTTACAAAATCATGTATTAGTCAAACAAGTAAAGTTTTAGTCTTCTATATTAATTCTCCAAGCATGTAGCACAAATGAACTTAGGATTGTCGCAGTCTTCTGCACAGTCTTCATGGCACCAAGTAAAACCTTTAGTGCATCTTATCCACTCTTCTCCATCTCGATCTTCCGAAAAGTTTTTCTCACAGAAAGGGCAAGTAGCATCGTTATCATCGTTGTCTTCGTCGTCTGTGAAAATCAATGGAGGTTCCTCATCTCCCTCGTCTTCCGACGAAGACAGTCTTTTCGAACATATCTTTTTTTTTGGCAGGTGAGTTTTTATCTTTACTATCAGTTCGCCTCTTTCTTGTACGTTTTTGTTTTTGCGCTGTCATAGTTATTTTCTCTTGCTTCTTCTTTTCTGATTCTTCTAATTGTTTTTTATGAGGTTTATAACCCATCGCTCGTTTATAACCCATCTCCTTCTTTCTCACTGCGTTCACTGCTTTAATCATAGCATCTGAATCCCATGTCTTCTTCTTTGGCATCGAAAGTAGAAAAAATAACAAAAAATGAAACAAAAATGTGTCATTGACAGCACACGAATCATTTCTAATGATGTGCCTAATACCGCACCCGGAGCGATATTAGGGACATTACTGGATGCGATATTAGGCTGTTTGACATTTTTCCTTGACCAAACCAAAAAAATCATTTACAAAATGTAACCTAAAATTTGGATGAATCCGTTTAAATCTTTGATAATAACGGTCTAAAACTGTAGGTAACTATATTGTATTATAGACAAAACCTTACGCTATATGTTACTGCAAAGATTTTGGAAAAAAACTTACATTTTCAAGATAATGTTATTTTTCTTCTGCACGCGATAATTTCTGTAGCTTCTTTCTTCACAAGTCAAAATGTCCTAATCAGGTGACCTGTTAATTAGTTCCGCAACTGGATTCCACATGGCACTGCCTGTTTTCAAGAAACCAAGGGGTACGGAAATAAGGCCGGGTGCGGTATTTGGCGACCTTACCTTACTGCAATACTTGAAGGCCATTGACACCGAAATCACTTGAAATCATTTAAGTTCACTTAACAAAAGTCTAAATATCTTGTGGCTATATTGTAACTTTCATAGGAGGAAAAATTAGTGATTTAACCTTCAAATTAGTCTAATTTCTTCATTAAATCACTCACTCTACGTATTGTAGTGCTCTCTTCTACTTTTAATAAGTTCTGAACCTTTGACTGGATCTCGAAATTAGAGCGTGGATATGACAAACAGTCCCACAGAAAAACAACAATGGATCATAATACTTTTAGTAAAGCACTAATTTCCGCGTGCTTTGATTAAAATTGATTGGATTTCAACAATTTAAGCAATTAATGATGAGTTAATGATAATTTTTTTTTTAGATCAGAAAACGTGAAATTTTGATTCTGTCTATTTCACTTATCTTAAATTTAATTTTCGTTCTATTATTTCAACGATTTTGAAAAAAAATTGAAAATTATTATTATAAGTTTTGCTTCAAGTTTTGTGAAGCAGCTGATTTTGAAATTGTATATTAAAGGTAAGAAAACTGAAGCTAAAAAATTCTATGCTATGGTTTCTAATTAACTAATTCATGCTTAAGACTTCCTAAAAGAGATTATGAATTCCATTAATGCTTCCATTATATGATAATCCTTATTAATCCATTATTTAAAGCAAAGTGCCTAATTTTCTAATACTAGCCATCATTAAAGGTTCTTGTTATAATATTATAAAACAATCTCCATTTATTTTAAATTATCTCATCTTTTTTTATTTTTTTTTTATTTATAAATAATATTTTGTCAAGAAAATGTCTGGAATCCCTCAAGTTTCTCCAAAAAATTAATAATACATAGATTTAAAATTTTACAAAATACAAAAAAAGAAATTTACAGACATTTTGATAAGTCTATTTTGTTATAAGCAATCTATAGATATTTTTATTTGTCTATTTTGTTAAAATAACATGCTTTAGCAATCTATTGAATACCTCACGAAAACAATTTTAGCAATTTTAATAATTTTTAACATTTTACGTGAATTTTGCTTTATTTTTTTAAAAATCTTCAAATATGTTTCTTCTACTTTCAAATAATTACGGAAAGTTACATATGATTTTAAGATAATTAATCTTAAGTACAGTTCCATGATATTATTATTATTAATTTTAACCAGGAAACTCTTAATTAGACAAGCTTATTTATTCGAAAAAAAACTTTCATCAAACTTATTTGTTTCTTTTGTTTGTTTTCGCTTTGTTCCATTAAAACTTCCTCTACGTCACCGACAGCCAAACATAATAGATGAAAAACGGGAGAAATTTATTGTGTTATCTTCTTTTGTTATTTGGTAATCTCATTTCGCATTTCTGATTGGCAAAGTGAAATTAGAAAAAAAACATAATTTCTAACTAAAAACAAAAAAGACACTTTGCCATTGGTCGATGTTTTTCCTGCGACGATGTTCCTCAATAATTAAAAAATTGTCGCCGATGGCAATAAGGAAAAATCTTTTACCCAACAAACTTTGGTCAAATTTTCTTTTGTTCGAAGCAAATGAGGAGAAATTTCCGTGATTCAATTATTGGCTTCAATTTAGAAGCTCACGCATCATTTAGTCTCGTTTAGTTCGGTTTTTAGACGAGACTAAAAATAGATGATGTGATCAATACTTAGCTGAGAATCACTCTTCCTTGGTAGAACGATTTATTCATGTCCTATTCTTTTCCCTCGCATTTCTCAGGATCTGCATTAAGTAATTAGGAGGTGTAGGGGTTTTAAAAAAGCAGGGGAAGGGGGAGAAGGGGCGTTCTCTTCAGACACATCAAGAAAAACGGGAAGATGCTGAGGAGATTTTCAAAGTCTTATTAAGGAAGAAACGGGATCATATGTAAAAGAAATGACATCTCATCAACAGACAGAAAAAGACACCACTAAAACATCAGGGCGAGGTGACGTCCCCACACCCCCGTTTTTTCTTAAGGATTCACAGCAACAACGAGAAATAATTTTCGAACTTCAAAATATGTTGATACTTTGTTTGTTAAAAGAACAAGAAATAAGTAAGAGTTAGAAATAATAATTAATCCTCATTACAGAGTTCTGATTTTCACGACCCTTCATACGTTTCTCCTGATCTTTATTTCCATTTTAGATTTTAATAGAAATAGTGTTTCAACCACTCTGCTTAATAACACAGCTGTTAATGTTATTGTGCATATAAATATATGTTTTTGTTCTTAGAATATATTTTTAAATAAATATAATAAATTGGAGCATGTTTTTGTTATATTTAGGAAATTTGTTTATATACATTTCACTTATTGAACTGGTTTCATAACGGAAGGCGTAAACGCAATTTTTTATGCTTTTCAAAACTAACTTTTCCTTTAATCTCATTTTGAATTTTTAAATCATTCAGTGACTTTTATTTTTGAATTTCTGAAATCAGGTTGGGTAGATCCAAATTATGTAAATGAAAAAAAAAAAAAGAACAATACCATTTTGGCTTGTTGTTTGTTATTTTTTGAGATAGAAATAAGCAGACTGGGATTTATAAGTATCATAAGTCATTAGTTTGGCAAAGCGTAATTGAATTTTTTTCTCTTTTCTGAAAATGTTGTTATTCGCCAAATGGTGCAAACTCCTGTGATTTTTTTTTCTGCAGCCTAACAGAGATACTAATATTTTACTAATTCCTTTTAGAAATCTCTAATCAATAAATTGAAACACGAGAGGCTTCAAATTTTGGATATTGAACCACTGAAATAAGAAAAAGCTTGTAAATTTATTTTCTTTTCCAATAAAAAAGTCATTTGTTCTTTATTAATAGAAGCTAGGCCATTACCCGTGTACAGATTGATTGATATAGATATTTGAAGAAGAGATATGTTGAGATGGATGTTTGTTGATATAAATGAAGATTATAGCTTGTGTACGATTTTCTAGGCGACGAATTGATTGTGACTATTCTTTCGAGTGAAGATAACCAATTCTGATGACTTGTGACTCAAGACATCCAGTTGTGCAAGAGTGAAGACAACGTTCTCCAAATAGATAGTAACTTTATTTAGAGTCGCTTAAAAAGGTCTGATCGGAAATTGCCTTCTTGTGAAAGTGAATGGAAGTAGATTATCGAGTGAGGATTCACAATAAAATTGTGAATCGGAATAAAATAATATTTCGTCAAAGTTTAATTTCAACTTGAATTTTACAGTTGTGGTAATTTTCCAAGGTAATAAGAACATAAAGTTTCATTGTTGGAAATAATACCAAAGGCTGCAATAATTGCAACAATGCTGATAGCGTAAATCACGAGGAGCGAGTCACGCGCATATGACTGAACGTGAGATGAGTCGAAGACTGGCTTATGGGTAGAAGAAGGAAAGGAAGCGGCAAGATGGATGGTTGATATGCTATAGAAGATATTGAAGCAATGAAGAATAGAAAATAGAATTCAGGAAAAAATATAGGATCGATATAATATCGAATGAAGACTACAAGATGTTGTGGGAATATACTGAAGTTAAAAAGATAAGTAATTGTTTTGGATTTTAAGCCGAACAGATAGTTGTTCCAAAGGGTGGAAATATAGGCCTAATCCTCACCTCGTGTTCGGAAGAGATTTTTGCTTCATGAGTATATATGAATTAATAAATAATTCTGTTTTATATATTATAGCATATAGATAGAGAGTCCATTGCCGATGTGAATAATTCACGGAAATAAATATAAAGGATAAAGATATAAAATCTTGGATATCTGAACATAAAAGCATTAAATGGAAGAATGTTCGAATATGACGAAATAAGTATTAATCCCGGGGATAGAAGAATTATCAGGAATAGATGAAGATAATTCATGTTGGATTGAAATATTGAGAATTATGTAAGTAGAGCCATATTTATTTATTTTCGAGTTTCGTAAATAAAGGAGAAGAAATCCGGAAGCAAGAATTTATATTTTGTTTGCAGTTCAGCGAATTAAATACAGGAAGTAATTGACTGTTAATTGATTAATGACTAATGTTAATTGACTAGTTGAAATGATTCAAGAGATCTTTATATAAAATAAGGAAAAAATATCATTTCTGTAGTTAGTGTGAATTAATATAAATCGCAAGGTGAAAAGCTTATTAGATTAGGAATGTGTTTTCTAGATTCATTGCGTAAGAATTAAATCGCAAGGTGAAAAGCTTATTTGATTAGAAATGTGTTTTCTAGATTCATTGCGAACTGGTTATAATTCACTAAGGTGAAAAGTCATTAATATGCAAGAACTGTGAACTGTTAAGAAGTTAAAATAGAAAGACATTCTTATAGAAAGAACTGTCGAAATATAAGTACTGTGTGTATTACAAAGAAGATTATTCCAGAACTTATTTATGTGTGAAAAACCATTAGATAAATGTGTGCTTTATAGTGTAATAAAAGCAATGTTTTTTAAACTCAATTAAACAACTTTAATTATAATAATTAAAGATAGATATATAATATATCATGCGTGAATATGGAAAGTAATATTCTCTGCTTGGGTCAAATGCTAAGGTTATGATTTTGTGTTAGCATAAGTTAATTATTTTCTATAAGTCACCACATATCGCTTGGTTGCTTAGACATCCTATGAATAAAACAAAATCTCCTTTGAGGGTTCCGTTAAATTTTCTTCTGTTAAGTCATTCCTCAATTAGAAAACTCCCATCAGCCACTTTTGCTGTTCACCTTTTTCAAAATGGCTGATTATTGACTCTGATTCCTGCGATTTTGCTGATGAATTAGATGTCTCTATGCTACCAAATGTTCCCAAAATAATGTTAGATAAGGTTAATTTCCTGATTTTTTTTTTTTTGTTTGCTTGTTTTTTTCTCCAAGAAAGCTTCCATTTAAAAAAAAAAAAAAACACTTCGAATGCGGAAAATTATTCGGAATATGATGTTAAATGTTATTAACCAATCACAATCACTTTAGAAACACATTATCAATGACTCTTCGAACTTTTATTTGAAGACTTGTAGATCGTTGATCTCCAGTAATGGCTCATCAATTGACAACCACCACTTTAGCAGAGTGCACACCACCTTTTAAATACAACTTTTAAATTTGACTAGAAAATTTGGATGAAATTCGATCACTATTCAATAAATCATACCAAGAAGTGCATGAAATCTTTCGAACTTTTTTTTTTGTTTTTTCTTTTTCACTTACTCAGGTTGACCGAATTTGTTGTATTCTTGTTACCTCGTGCTTTTCTAGATTTAATTAAACTTGTTCTAATTGACTCCCAACAGTGCGGAATAACTGCATTGAAGAACTACAAGTGTTATACCTCCAGGAAAGACATCTAATTAATTAAAGCATCTCTATATCTTAAGACACTTCTTAATTAGAATGCAATTCTCTTCAGAAACTTATTACTTGATCATCTTCTCTTTCTACCAAATGAAAAATACCTGTTTTCAATGCTGTTTACCAAAGAGAAACCCATCAAAAGCACCACTGGATTGCAACAGAATGACCTTCTAAGCATACTGAAAGTAATTTCCATCTCAGAATCCAAGCACTAGAATTTTAAGTAAAAATTGTTTCACTCCAACACAACGGCAGCAGCAATCCCTACAAGATCATTGATGAAATAATTTGGACATATTTCAACGATAAGTTTAGTACCATCCAGCGCTGCAGCAAGGATGGCGCGAATGGTATCAGGATTTGTATATGAGGATATATACAGGGTGTTTCGGAAATGGTAGACAAAGCGGAGAGATACCAGTTCAAAAGGTCATTTTGAGTCGAAAATGATGATGTATGACATTTTGTATGGGCAGTAGTTTTAGAGTTCGGAAATGAATGCTTTGGGGGATGGTCCATAATCAAAGAAAGCTCAGTTCACATTAGGAAGTGTCAATAAATATGGCAACGGTTTATTACGAAAAGCAATCCGGATAACAAATGTCATGACTGAAAACAGGTATGATAATTAAAGAAAATGCTGAAAATGGCCAGAACTGAGCTTTCTTTGATTAGGGACCATTCCCAAAGCATTCATTTCCTAACTCTAAAGCTACAGCCTATTTTGTTTAACAATATGTCATAAAACATTTTGGCTTAAAATGACCTTTGGAATCTATAGCTTTGTCTACCATTTCCGAAACACCCTGTATATA
>JAFIDM010010028.1:35222679-35248250 GCA_023159025.1 Thereuonema tuberculata | reverse complement strand
GCGTAAAAATTACAGAAGATGGTGGTCATGTGATTAACGCGAACAGTCAATTACTCAATATCTTCTTTTGTTCTTCTTGTGACAAAAGAATAACTTGAAAAATGGGAAGGGAGGGGAATTAAAAACCCAATAGGAATAATATGAAACACAAGATCTTAAGATCGTTGTTTTGAAGTATTATCAAAATTGCTCTTCAAGTTGTAAATAAGGACAAAAAAAACAAAACAACAAAGACACAAGTTAAAAAAAGAAAAGAAAACAAGACAGAGGGGATAACAAAACCCACCCAGCGAAGAGAGGATTTGCTTGACGGATTTTCTTCGCAAATTGGTTTTAATAAATGTCATGTTGGTGACAGTGAGAGGGTGGATTGTTTGCATTTTGTCCCGATGTCATTAGGCTTCTTGAAGACAATGGAAGACATCCGACGAAGACAGGAGGGGGAGGAGACGCACGACTCATAATAATGCCGTTACCAAGACAACGGCAGTCGCCGAAACAAAAGTCGTGCACCGCGTAAATAGAAAAGTTGGGGTTCCATTCAGTTCCCCTACACCCCCATCCCCAGACCAAATAAAAAAAAAGAAACTACAATTCATTTTTTTTTTCTAAAAAAATACCAATTGTTTCTTCACTCCAAAGCACCTATTACAAGTATTTAATCGAACGATTGAGGAGAAGAAGTGATAATGGGAAAAACAAAGACTGAAGAAGGAGAAACTGAAAAAAAAAAAAGAGTGAAAGAAAAAACGCAATTAATTTTCTCTCTTCAAAATGCAAATACGAACGTGTTTCAAACAAAAGTCATTTTGAAAAGGAAGACAATTTTCCTAGATTTGATGGCCCTTGGAAACGGAGGAAAGTACTTGGAATAGCAAAATTAAAATAAAAACCAGAATTTCTTTCAGGAGAAAATACAAGCAAGTAAGGAAAAGGTTTAGGATGATATCCTTAGGCATCAATTTTTCGATAACTGAGGGGAAAAAATCAAATGAATGAAGGATGTATTATTGTTTTTTCCTTTCTTGGTTTTTTTTTTTCTTTATATAACTTATTTATTTTTGTGCTAGAGGGTGAGAAAGAATTGTGCCCTCCAGCACAAGTAAATTTTAAAAAATTGGGAAAATATAAACTAATGTACAGTAAATACGCCTTCGCACACTGAGCCAACATCACGGGGAAATCCTGAACAGCTGTTCCATCCTTTTTAGGAATTATCAGCAGTATTTACCCTTGATGTAAGGTTCAGACTGTGCGAAAGTTTAAGGTAAAAGCATTCTCGCTCCGGGAATGGCCGCCGAGAACAAAAGCAACCAAATAAAAAATAATCCTGTGGAATTCCTAGATTAATCCCCTGTTCTTTCACTGAAAGGCACTAAGGAATTTAATTATAAATAAGAAACATAAGTGCAATGAAAAAGCAAAATTTAACTGGATGTTAAATTATGGATGCTAAATTTTGCCTTTCAGTGAAAATATATACTGTAATGTTTATAATAATTCTTCATAACCACATGTTATAATATTATAATATTCAGTGAAATCCAGTTTTTTAATACTCTAATGTTATTATCAGCAATAGTAGTTGCTATATTTTGAACAGATGAAGCTACTTAAAAGAAAGAAACAAAAAAATATAAAAAATAAATAATTGTTATTTTTAATCCAATGTTTGGATTTGTATTAACATCCAAGAAGGGATTTGTAAGAATACATGAAAGTTCAGTTCATGAAAGAAGAGCTTTTGATGATGTAATTTTCTTATGGATTGATGTAATAGCGCCATCTATTGCTAAAATCCGTAACTGAATCTTATAAACATTACTAAAACATTCTGGTTTTTGTGCTTTCGACAGTTACGAATACATAATAATAATTAAAAGTGAAATAATTACAAACGTTCCACACTATTCCCCTTGCTTGGCTATGCAAAGTTTGTCCTGTCTTGGTCACGTTTTTGCGATCACAAAACGTCAAGATGGAGACGCCATCTTGGACTGACTGCTCGGAGATCAAGTTGATGACGTCATGACTGGAGACGTTTGTTCCAGACAAATTCGATCGCTACTTAATGACCATATACGGCAAACTTTTTTTGCAAAATACTATAGCGGAAAATAAAATTGCACCTCCCAAGCTAAAAATAAACACACAAAAAATTAAAAGGAATTCATTTATCGGCAACCGCCAGCCTTAATGAATTTTGTTGTGTTTTCTTTGAGTTTGGGAAATACATTTATTTTCTTTTAGTATTCTTATTGACCTCCGTAGTGAGACATTGTTATTTATTGGTGACTACTCTCAGTTGATGTTCGCCAATTAAGCGAGAAACAGTTGTTCTGGGATGTCACATAGTACATACTTGGTCTCACGTCTTGTTATTTATTGGAGATCTAAAGAATTAAGAAATTAATGTTACCAGGGCTAATTCTTTGCCAACTGATCAATCGGTATTAAAAGCAGAACAATTATTATCGTAATTTGATATTGTCAAAATTAAATATTCATTTTTTTTCTTTAAAAAGCAATATTCTTTTGTTATTAAATGAATAATTTTATTCCTGCTTTAAGCGCTCTCCTTTTTCATATCGTTTATAGGAAATTCAAATTAGTTATTACAAATACGGATCTAACTATGGAAAATTCCCTCAAATGATTGAAAAAGAAATAAAACATTGAAAATAAAAAAAATATAATTTCGTAATTTTAGTTCACATTACTCAAATAGTTTCATCATTTGCAAACTAAAAATCCTAGAAGGCTGAAATTTTATAGTTGGTTTAGGTTATTAGAAGGATAACTGTCTAATTTTGGATGTATATCGAAGCAATAGTCAAAGAGGTAAGGACAAACCTAAATGGCTGTTACAGAGCATTAATTAAAAAAAAATTACAATGTTTAATGCTAGATAAAAGTTACCTAGCAACGTTATTTCTCTATTGTTATTGGTAGAAATTGAACCCTTAGAAGCGGAAAATTACCAGCACACGAGCACCGAAAACCACAATTATGATGACAAATGAATACTTATCTATAATAATATATATAGAGGAGGATGTTTGTTGGTTTATATTTGTTTGTTTGTTCACTATACACTCTTAGGACCTTTGACCTATCTGGACCAAACTTTGCAGAATTATTCTTTAGGACCCTGCGGAAAAAACGGGCTAACTTGGAACCTTTACAGAACACCCCAAGGGCTTGAAAAGGGGGTGAAATCATGAAATTGCGCTTAATATGCACCTGGTGGTGAAAATGACAACTACACAAATATTGCTGTGCAACAATTAGAACTAAAATATTGTTCTGCACAACAGCGCCCCATAGCAACTTGGTGTCGACAATAGGAACTAAATTATTGTTGTGCATAATAGCTCCAAATATGCACCTGGTAGCGACAATAAGAACTACGCAAATATTGTGCAACAATTGGAATTGAAATATTGTTGTGCAAAACAACGCCACATAGCAACCTGGTGGCGACAATGGAAACTACACAAATATTGTTGTGCAACAATTGGTACTAAAACATCGTTGTGCATAATAGCGTCACAGATTAACCAGGTGGCGACAACTGGAACTAAAATATTGTTGTGCATAATAGCGACGGCATAGATATAGATTCGAAATGAACAGCTGATTTTTTACGAATTGGAAAATGTTTTAAGTGACAGGGTTACGACGTTTCAAAATTCAAAGAATATTGAACTATGGGTGTGAACGGGAGGGAGAAAGGGAGAAAGGGGTGGAAAGTCTTATATCTCCGATCTCTATATTAATTTCATGTCTAGGAATCTCGAGTTACAAAATTCGAATAACGGAACGATGATGGGAGGGCGGTGAATGGATGGGCAAACATGGTTGAACTTCGTGCATAAATTTAGGCATCTACATTGAAAATTTTTGCAAACATAAAAATTAGACTGTTAGCATTCCGTAAACATACAGGCCAAGTGTCAAGAAGTTTTTCAATGATTCAAAAGTTCATAAGTTATTAGAGGACAAATACACCCACACAGCCTAAAAGTTATTTTGCTATGAATTAGATATTGAGATGTAGACGTCTTCAAATCATCAATATACAAGTCTCTATAGAATATAGTTATCGTTATAAATAAACAGAAAAACCTGAGTATAGTTATCGTTATAAATAAACACTAATACAGTATACTCTCGATATCTCGAAAACCTTGATATGTCGAAAAATAATATTTCCCCTTGATATTACATATTCATCTAATGTTAATTTTAATTCTTATGTCGAAGAGTTTTCACTCAAAACCTTGTTATGTCGAATATTTTTCGAAATAAAAAATGATTTTTTCCGGAAAAATCGCCGTTCAGTTGGGTCGAAGCAAATAGAGGTATTTTTTTAAGAAATTCTAGCAATGTAAATTTATTGTATTTTACCAATTCTTTTCAATTTAATGTAATTATTTTCGACTACTTTTAAAAATTAAAATTATCATTGCTAGATTTAGACTTATTGTGAACTATAATTACATATTTATACTTATTCTCATCTATCAAAACTCTAATTTTTAGAATATTATTCCGTATCTAGTGTTTTTATGTGAATTTTTATGTTTTGGTTAAGACCTTTTTATCTCGAAAACTTGCTATCTCCAATTTTTTTTTTAGCTTCCCTTCGACTTCGAGATATCGAGAGTATACTGTTAATAAAAAAACCTGAACACTTCAAGTTTAAGATAGTCTATCACTAACAAGTGGAACAAATATTTTTGGGGATCTTAGTGCAGTATACCTCTTTGTATTTTTTAATACGAATTGTTTTATTTTAGTTATTTTTTTCTTTGTTACAAGTTATTTTTATTTGTTATTCCAGTTACAAGTTACTCTACGACACAATGAAAATATTATTGAGAGTTTTCTATCCGTTCCTACAATGTTTGCTACTCAGACATTTAAATTATTTTTATTTACTGAAAATTATAATTAAAACGACAAGCACACTTTTATCACGTGATCGAGATCTTCTGAAACATTGCTTTCTTCATTTTGCATCTAAAACACAAAATCATTGCTTAGTATGTTAATTCTACGTTCTTGATTCTACAATTTCTTACATAAATCCCTTGCATTTATAAATTCTTAATCAACTTTCTTGAAAAATGAGGCTGATCAGACTTTGTGTCCTCCTAAAATAACTTCTGAACCGATCGATCTTTCATAAATTTCTGGGAAGAAAATCTTAATGAAAATATACTTTAAGGTGTTTCGGTAGATTACTTCTTTAAATCGAACTCAAAATTGGCATTTTATTATTATTATATTATATTTTTACTGAACCCTTTTCTTGGTTTTTCTATTTCTTTACTTTTCTTGAAATATTCTTCTTCTCTTTGTATTTTAACAGTGTAGTGTCTGACTGTTCATCCATTCCAGTCGCATTTGGCAGCCATAAGAGCAATTTTAGAGCACCCTCTTTATTTATTATGCCAAATGGCCTTCACTGCTGCTCTTGAGATGCTCTTCTGACGGATATTACATGGTCAAACAAAGAAAAAGAACGAGACTTCCTTACTTGTTCTTTTCTTATTTTCCTTCTGTTGTATTTCAGAATACTAAATTAATTTAAGAATAACAAACAGAAACTTTCATAATGTTTCACAAAATGTTCATTTATAAATAGCAGATAAACTGAGTTCTTCAGTTCAGTTGTCATTGACAGACAGCCAGATATTAAGATGATTCCTTACTCAAGATTAGACATTAAAATAACTTAAGACTTCTCTCTAATAAACAGTTAAAGGAGTCATTAAAACAAGCAACTGTTTATTTGGAGCCTGATAAGTAGTTTGACCCAGGCTTGTTTCCTTTATATTGATGTTACGGAACATGTAATACGTATCAAAATAAAACACTATATTGTTTAAATGAATTGGTCTCTTTAAAGCAGAAAGAAAACAAAAAGTTGTTAAAACTTATGGAAAACTTTACATAAAGTCTGCAAAGTCTGTAAAGTTTTCCATGAGATAAAGTCTCGACGGCGTCTCTATTGAAAAGGTCTCTGGTGCTAGACTCCATTCGACTTTGTTGAATTAAAACTGCAATCTCCTTTCAGACTACTTTCCTGAATTGTTGCGATGCTTTAAAATCAGAACCAAGTCAATTCACAGTTTTATATTAAACACAAAACCAAGTGACTTCGTACAATTTGCAATTCTGCAAACACTTGCGTAGATGAAACTGATCAAAAGTTGTTATCTCGTTAAAGGTCAAGTGCAATTTCAAGCGATCATCTTATTGAGACCCCCATTTTGCATCAATTTGGCGGCTAGATTAAGTGGCCATCTTAAACCGGAAGATGTTACATTGGGGTCGAGAGTATCAAATCGTTCTCAGTTTAGTCGATTAAGTTTAGATAGACCCAATTTTGACCAAATACCATTAATTTTCTGATCCGGTCATTGATCACCTAAAACCGATTTTCTCTCTAAGCCTCCAGACCGTGGCGAGTCCAACGAAATAAGACTCATGGGGCTACGACTGCAAGTTTGGGCTCTTACGAATTCTAATACTCTTCCGTATGGGATCAGTGAAAATTTGTAGACCTAGTGAAACACAATTCATAGCTCTGTAAAAAGAAACTGCAAGAAAGAACATTGTTTTTTCAGAATTTGAACTTGTAGTTTTAATTAGAACTTTAAAATTAGAACTTAAAATTTAAAAGTAAAATTTAAAAGTTTTTCTTAAAACCTTTCTTAATATCTTATTAGCAATTCTTGCTATTCAATATTCTAAGAAAATATTTTAAGAAAAACTACCATATAAGAAGTTAATCACATGATTATTGTTCAGTCATACTTATAATGAGAAAATACAATATTTACCTGCCTCTATACAGGTACAAATAAAAAACTAATACAATCGATTCCTATTTTTAAAATTGCCATTAATTAGATTCTTCAGATAATAATGAACACTCGTTTGAAATTCAATTCTTTAAGCAAAAGATGGTGTTATCAAAAATAAAAAATAAATAAGTCTTACAGAATTGATTTCCTTCAGTGTCGATAGATTTTATCTTAAAGTAAAGTTGATATGTTGACTATCTTGTGGTTACTGCTTTGCTACTTAAGACAAAACCGCCATTTTTCATTACTCAGCAAGGACCTGTCTTCGGCTTCCCAATTTAAAATTTCATTCATTTTCCACATGATTATAGGTTAAACATAAAAACTAAAATATATTTCACTTAAAATTTCCTTTTCTTCTTATCCCTTAATAACTGTGTAGCCAACGACTGCATAACATATAGCGGTGTTCAAAGAAACTGCATCTCCCTAAAACTTGTAAATTTTTGTCGTTTGGATTTATTCCAAACTTGCAAATAATTGGTAGGAACTGCCTCAAATATGATCGAAAATCGTACGTTATGATATACGTCTAATTATATCACCTGTTGTTTTGTTTTTTCATTTACAAAAAAGCCCACTATAGGAAATGTAATCATATCGTGCGTGTGTCGCATGACAAGTTACGTGCAGATGACATCAAGAAAAAAAACTATTATTCTTATTTTAAAGGAGGAGCAATTTTGAGGGCGTGGTAATGCTAATCATGTGTCTTGTGATCAGTCGACAGTCAGTAGATTTGTTTCCAAAGTCAACAATTCTGGATACGAAGAAAAGGAACTCTTCGAAAACCAGTCTCTACTACAAAGCAGGACCGTGTTTTGAAGCGCTTATGCAGAGTAAGGCTTCTTATGCTGAGATGAATGGAAAGAATATTCGGAATAGTGACAAGTGAAGGAACAGCCTTTTCGAACAAGAAATTGTAGACTATCGTGCGAAGAAGAAGCCCCTCCTCATCCCAAGTAAAAGGTCTGATAATGAACGATAATAAAGGTAGAATGGTGCAAAGATGATGTCAAATGGATACCAGATCAATGGAAGACAGTTACTTTCTCTGATGAGAAAAAAAAATTAACGTTCACGGCCCTGATAGTAGACACACTATTGCCGAAGAATAGTAGCATGTCTACAGTGAAATTCCCTACCAAACAAATGAGCTTGGCTGCATACCGTACTAGGTCGCCAGTATTTTATTAAAACTTCCTTGAATATAAAAGGTTACGATACAGTATTGGTTAGAAAATTGTTGTCAGCAATTATTCACAAAAAAAATCAATCTGCGCATTGAATTATTAATTAATAATAGTGGGTAAGACTAAATTATTTACCAAGTAGCATCCTGGAATAGCTGTTCCATTTGATAAACAATTTGGTTTCACCCATTGTTGTTTATTAAGAATAATAAAAAGTGGTTGATTCATCAAAAAGCAGGCATTCTATCTATAGGCATACTATCAATTTTTCCGACCAACTCTAATTATTAAAAATAGATACTTACCCTCACAAATTAGATGCGTCAACTTTAAGTAATCAGTTGCACTCACCTATCTCTTTTAAAAGATATACGCCCATCGCTGTGGCGTGAGATTGCATCAGTCAAGTCGGACGCACGTTTCTAACATACAACTGGAACCATCTTTTCGATTCATCACGTGCTAACGGCGTTGACGTGATTAGGCCATATTGAGTCCTAGGCCATATTGGGTACAGGCACCTTATAAATGGAGATCATAACTAATTTTTTGCTAAAATGTTTTGTTTGATGCTTATTGTTTGATATTTTTATATTTTGAATATTATTCACTGCTCGTTATTATTTAGTACTGCAAATATTTTTGTAATTTTATTACAATACTAAATATTTCAGACTCAGATACTTGAATCACGGTAAGGTATTTTTCCTTTTTCTTCTCAATAGAGGTCGTAAGCTTCTCCTAAGCACCTATTTCAGAGAATTAAAGGCGGGTGACTGTGACCAGCTTCTATCTCTTGCAGAGCCTATTCTTTTTTGGGGATACCTCAACTTTTAATTTATGTTTGAACTGATGTCTCCCTAAATAATTAATAAACAAGTCACTCTAGTCCGTTTAAGATAGTCCGTTTAGGTGACTAACAAAGTAATATTCTGATAACCTTAATAGCATAGAACAGTACATCTAACTCCCGAAGAACACGGTACTTGAAAACACGAGTTTCGAGAACACGGATACCTTCCCCCGAATTACACGGTTTCAAACTACACAATTTTCGAGTAATTCTTTTGAAAAAGAATAAAATATTTTTTGATATAAAATTACAGTAGTTAAAAATTTAGAGAAATATTCTCATCAATTACGTCAGCGATTAATGAAGTTTTAACCTTTTTAGTGTTTTAGTGTTTTAGAATTATATTTTTCCTAATTAATTTGACTGAATAATTTACATTTTATATAGTTTTCCAATCTTAAACCAAAATTATTATTCAATTTATTGATTTCAAAGACTTTCAACCAATTGTATCTAGTTATTTTTCATTATTTTGATTATTTTTTATTTTCACACTTGAAACGGAATCCCGTTTTTTGTAGTCTCGAACAACAAGGTTTCAAAGAACACAGAACCACTTAATCGTGTTCTTCGGGGGTTAGGTGTATTCGTTATTCTAGTGGCAAAACAGAAATAAATGTTTCATCTGATGTAATGTTAGCAAGATTTTTTTTTTTAAATAAATTACAATCTCAATAATAGCGTGTGATTGTTGTTCGCCAACAACAATGCATCTCAACAATGACTTTTCATCTGAAAATCATTAGGGCCGGAAAATGAAAATGCTTCTGTTAATTATTTTTTAATTATAATTATAACTTAGAGTGCGGCATTTTGTGAAGCCTCAGGCATTGGGAAACGACACAAAAGAAGACACAAAGGAAGACCAGAAAGCAGCAAAGAAAATGCTAGCAGTTTTGATGTAGAGATAGTTAGATCTATAATTACATAAAGTATTATTTTTCTCTCAAATTTGAGATGAAGCTAGATAATTATGAGAAAAAAAGCAGTTGTAAAAGAAATTGATTGTATTGTTAATTAAGTTAAGAACTTCAATAGGAAATTCATTAAATTTGTTAGTTTGTATAAAAGTAAACTCGTAGTGCATCGGGTTTGAGACCAGAAGGTCGAGAGTTCGATTTTCGAAGTTTAAAACAAGAAAAAAGACGTTAAGCCGAAAACATCAAAGTCAGCACGAGTAATTTATTTTTTAGAATAAAATAAATTTATTAAATAGACTTTAAACGAAGATTATTTAGTTAGAATTACAAAAATAATATTAGAATAAAATTGGAATGATATTTATACCTATATATTCCTGATGTACCAAACCAGAAAAATTGCCCTGAAATTCCCGTTTGACAGTTTTCTATGAGTATGATAAATATTCTGCTTCTTGCCTTCTCGTTTTCTCTTCGTATATTTTTCCATTCTCTTATCCTCACAGCTTCTGTGTTGGTAAGACTCTAGGCAACTTGGGGTTGAATAATTAACAACCTTTGTAAATAGGTAATTATAGAAATCATTAAAAGAAAATAAGTTTATGATTTGATCATCTTGTTTCTTGTGATTTTATCCAGAACTGTCGACAACTTTCACAACATACGAAAAATCCAGACATTTTTGTCTTTTTGAACCTAATTTAACTTGATTCCTAATGAAAAACTGTAGTCTTAGCACAAAATTCGAGGATTCGTTTGTTTCTGGCTTAGAAATCAATTAAATGGTAGAACAACAGAAATGAGGAGTCAGATATTCAACACTGATTGTAATCGATCAGGAAGACTTCTTTTAGGAGACAATAATCATCATCAACAACATTCACACAAACAATGTCTATACACTGTAGCTTACGAAATGTGAAATGCCTAAGTGAAATATCGACCTTAGAGAAAATCAGAAAGACCAAATGCTCTGATAATGTGGTTACGGAATCACGTCAGAAAGAAGATACTAATGCAGATGATGGCTACTATATCTCTACCAAAACAAACAAAAAACTGTCTATGAACTCCTTCCTATGAACTCCTCGTCGGGAGAAGGTCCCATCTTTTGATAATGGGTTTTCACCCATGGAAACCTGAAACGTCGTGAGTTTTAAACTTTTATTAATCGTACTTGTGCTTTTATAGTTGGCTCATAGTCATATAATTGTAACTGCACATTTAAACTTTTTATCACGAAAATATCATAATTTTCTTCTTTGTTTTGATCATTGACACAATCCTTGAAGCTCTTTTGATTCGTATGATTTGCTTCTGTCATCATTTTAATCATTGGTTCATCATTGAAAAGGTTTTTTTAGAGTCAGTTTTACAGCTTTGTCATTGATGAAACTGGTGATGAAAAGATGACAAAAACAAACCACACAATGAAAGAGATGCAATGGAAAAAATGCTCGTGATTTGAACATAAGTAAACAATTAGAAAATCTAATGATTTAATATTTGTCATGAATTAAAATAACCTTCAAGCTTAAGAAATTAAAGTATAGTTGAATTTAATGTTTTAATGTAATTAATATTCCAAATTCCCTTTTTTAAATGTTAAATAGCATTTTACGATATCTTAAAAAGGTACTGGAGCTTCAAAAAGTTTTTATTTAACTTCTTAATTTACTTAGAAGCATGTGTGTGTGTGTGTTCCTTTCGATTATTTATCATAATTCGATTTCCAAGCAAAAGAAAAAAAAAAGGATGTCTTACACAGAACGTTGACAACAGACAACATAGGCAATAGAATTAGCTACACTAATGCCTCCCTGCGGCAGAGTAAGGAACTCTGATTAATCGGGTAATTCCAACAAACCACTGGGATTGCTGCAATTAAAAAAGAAACAACTTGCAAGTGGTAAAACGCCCCTAACGCAAAAAAAAAAAAAAGAGGAAAGAAAAAAGTCAAAAAAGAGGCGCTAAAAGAGGTTAGCGGTTGCATAGAGCAAAGGCTCAAACAAAGCAGTTGTATTCGCTGGGCTTTGTTGTGGAAGATGACGTCAATATTCCGTTGCCTCCTTGTATTTTTTTTTTATTTCGGAGCAATTGAAGGAAAAGGTGAGGGCGAATACGAAGGCACACAAAAATGGTGCATTTCAATTAGGATGAAAGCCTACACCGCCAGTCCATTCCGTCTCAATCATACGCGCACATGCTTCCAAAGCCACCAGAAATTTCTCTGAAGAAGTTAAGGGAAAAAAATTGAGGAAAAGGAAGCCAGATAATAAAGAGAAATGGACGGAGTAAGGAGAGAGAGAAAGGGACATTTTTGGTTCCCCCTTTTACCACCTTCATTTAGCCCCGTATGACAAGAAAGACATCAACGCATACAATGGAAAAGGCATTTGGAGCTGTTAGAAAAAAGACAGGAGATAGGACAAGAATTTTTTTTCCTGGAAAATAAATTAATTTAATCTCTAATGCTTTACAAGTATTACTTGATTTTTTTCAAGTAACTTTTAAGAAAAAAAGCTATGATTTACGAAGATAAATAAAATAAAACCTTCAAAAGTAAAATTAATGTTAAATTTTACAATTTAAACAATCTTTCTTCTTTGAAGACATACAATCCGAACATTACATTTATTTTTTAATTACATTAAACAAGAATAATTCTCATAAACAATACAATTGGTGTCGAATTAAATTCCCCTAACACCTGCTTTAAGGGATTTGTGTAGGAGACATCCAACGTTAAATTCAATTTGGCAGGAGTAAAATGTCACCTCAGCTGAAATTTCAACAACGGTCGCTTCCTGTTAAAGAATTGGAAGAATCGAGACGTGAATTTAAAACTTTAAAACACATTAATAATAAAATTAAAAAAATCATGAACTTAAAATTTCCTCCTATTCGACTCAATATCTTTTCTTCGTATCTTGTCATTCTCTTCCGAAGCGCATTCTAATTAGCTATAAACACTAGTTATCTAACATCGTTAATTGTGGTTGCTTTTTTACTATATTTTTAGGGAAGAAGCTTCACTATGAGGAGAAAATCAGATGCACTTCACTTAACTGTGTTGACCGTCATGTAATTAAAAAGCTGACCACCTCTTTCTTAGCAATTACCTGGCTTTATGTATCAATATCATCGTGTGTATATTATAATAAAATACGGACTATACACACAAAAAAACCAGCAAAATAAAGTTTATAAATGACATGTTTCGGGGATATACCCCATCCTCAGATTACAAGTAAACAAAAAATGAATAAAAACGGAACTTATAACAACCCGAAATAAATACAAACTGAATAAGAACATAATTATATAATAAGTATGCGTAACAGTTTTAAAGTAACGGATTTTAACTGATAATAACCTTTAAACAATCTCGAAGAATTACAACTATGCATATCAATTCATACAATATCTGCATCTAATATTAATGAATAACAAAGCTTTATGTCAACTAATATTATATTTCAAAGCATTTTATATGGATACATGCATGTTGTAACAAGGAAGGGATTTAATAATTACCGATTCACAAAATTTTCTAAGATACTTATCCTTTTCAATAGCATAAATAATCGGTTTATTTGTTAGAATTTTGTGACCTGTATTTATTTGATGAGTAGTTGTTAGGTATTGCGGGTTTCTTTGGTTTATAGCTCTATCATGCTCTAACAGCTACTCATCAAATAAATACAGGTCACAAAATTCTAACAAATAAACCGATTATTTATGCTATTGAAAAGGATAATTATCTTAGAAAATTTTGCGAATCGTTTATTATTAAATCACTTCCTTGTTACAACATGAATGTATCCATACAAAATGCTTTGGAATTAGTTCACATTAGTTGACATAGAGCTTTGTTATTCATTAATATTAGATGCAGATATTGTTTGAATTGATACTCATAGTTGTAAGTTTCAGGATTGTTTAAAGGTTATTATCAGTTATAATCTGTTACTTTAACATTGTTAAGCATGCATACTTATGCAATTATGTTCTTATTCATTTTGTATTTATTTCGGAACGTTATACGTTACGTTTTTATTTATTTTTTTGTTACTTGTAATCTGAGGATGGGATATATCCCCGAAACATGTCATTTATAAACTTTATTTTTTTGTGTGTGTGTGTATGGTCCGTATTTTATTATTACCTGGCTTTATGGTTTCGGACCAAAATACTAACTCAAAAATTACTTCTGCAGACGAAACGTCAATGACAGGAGAATGTGAAATTCCAATTGATTTAAAACAGCTTCGAAGTGAGGAGCTATGTGATTACTATGAATGCCTTCCAACATTTCCATGAACGTAAGAAAATAAAAAAAAAAGTTGGAGGCTTATTCCTTCATTTAAAATTAAGGGATACATTTTTAGACTACATTGTATGCTTATCTGAAAATTGAACTGTATTCAGATAACTGAAACTATTCAGCTCCTGCTAATACATTGTTGCAAAAAAAAGAAAAGCAACTCACCCTAAAGAAGATGTTATATCGCTGTGAAACAGGCAATAAATTTTATACAGATGCTTACATTTCTTTACAATAAATTGTTTTATTACAGAACAGTGGCAACGTAACGGCTGTATGTTAACATATACTAAATCCACCACCGATGTACGATGTGGCAATGAGTCAAATAATAGTCTAATGCTGTTCTACGGCAGATTCTGCCAGATATTCTACAAATTGTTGGGCTAGTTCAATCTCTGGAGGGTCCTTATTACGACTGCAACTGCCTTATTACGACTGCAACTGCCTTCCCAACAAATCCCAGACACTCTCGATATATTGACAATGTACAGGCGGGCTGTCAAAATACTCTGTAGCAAAACTAAGGGCGATCGGCTACCAAAGGAGATGGCGCCCTAAGCTTGTAACCCAAATGAGATGGCCATATACCTTTAACCACTGCAACGTGATTAAAGCAATAACTATATCTCCTCCATGCGCAGATAAGGTGATCATTATTATCAAGTGCAAGTTTAATTCTTAGGTATGTCCAGATCCTTTGTAGTTAATATGTAGACCCTCCAGAGCCACTCGTAGCATCCACGTCTGACTACTGCTTCGCTCCGATTAAATAGCGACTGACACGTCTGCATGACCACCCACATTCTCTTAGGCTTAATCAAAGGAAACTCTGACGTCTCTCAAACTCCCTCAATTGCTGGTGGCTGCCAATGTATGCGCCACAGAGGCATCTTTACAGACTACTTAATGTAACGAAAAAGCAAAACCAGACAGATTTGTTCATCGGTGCTAACGCCGCTCCTTTTATTAGCCTCACAATGCGCCTTCTAGAAACGCCCAGTGCGCTCCTAGGCGATGAAATTTTAATCATTTGCATGTCTAGTCGAAAGGCATTTAGCAAGCTGAGTTTTAAGCCTCTCACTTTATTAATAAACAATGTTTAACTTACTATTCTGTTATCCAGATTAAGTCGTAACATTGAAATAATACAAGTTTTCCTTTATTGACGGATTTCCTTCCGTAATATCAAATGAAAGAAAAGGGAGGGAAAAAATCCAAATTTGGCAGTGAAGTAAAACACCGAAAACCACTGATGTAAATCATGGAATCATTTTTATCATCATCAAATGCAATCTGTAACATATTAAAAAAAAATTCTTTCTCCGGATTCCTTCCATTCTATTCGTTTTCTATTCTTCCAATTTCTGCATGATTTGATTAGATTAGGTTTTGATAAATAAACAATACAATGGATTTCCTTGTATGATTCGAATTTCCACTTTTTAATATTTAACCAGTCCTTTGTGGTCCGCTCAGGAAATGGAATTCAGAAATACTTTGACTCATAGATAATTTATGAAATGCGCTTGCGTAGCATCAGCGTCCTCGGATTAAACAGATCGAATTTGTCTACAAATTGCATTGTAAAATTAGGCTTTTCGATATTTACCTGGCTTTGGTCATGTGCCTCCCCTTTGAGCTCGAAAGTTTCTAACTTTTGTTTAGGAACTCATTGGATTCCACCATCAGAAAATGGTTTACAGTTCAACTTTAAAAGGGTTTATGTATCAAAAAATGGAGTTTATGTATCACGCAAAAGCCAAACTAAATAGAAAGGATTCTGACCCCAGCTGAGGTATAAAAGGAGAAAAGTTTATAAAGAATGTAATAATATTTAGACGAAATAAAAAGTTTTTTAAAACATTCTAAGTGTAGTTTTCCTTCAAAATGTTGCATTATTCTTTTAACAATAGTGCTAAGATAACGATAATAAAGGAGTTAAGTGATATTATAATAAAGCAACTTTTTTTGCGATGTTAAGACAATACCTGATAGGTAAAGTGACAAGATTTTCCCAATGTCAATCCGGGACAAGACAACCTTCACGACTAAAAAAAAAAAACAATTTGATGCATGATACGTCTACTTTGACTTTTTTAATAAATGGAAATTCGTTCGAAAATTCTTAATTTAATTTACAAGCTTTTTCCTTAGTATCCTTTTCTGAAATTAATAAAATTAAAAAAAAAATCAAAAATTCAAAGTATTTAAATTTAATAGATTATTTTTTTTAACATTTCTTAAAAGTATCATTTTACATTACTGGAATACAAAAATAAACAATTACAATAGTCAATTATTATACTATTCATCATCGGATGAACAGTATAATAATTGACTATTGTAATTGTTTTATTTTTTCATCCGATGATTGTGAAGGCGTAAACGTAAAAAAAAAACTTCCGATAAAGCCATGCTACAGCACTACTGAAATAAACTAGTGAAATTTGAAATTGCAAACACAAAAGTGCATCTAAATTATGTGAAATATATTCAGAGAACCTGAAACTCTTTATGTTAGTGCCGTTCAAATGTATCTCTTAGATGGACCGGCACTAACATAATCATGCCGGCTATTCACAAAATCTGAGACAATTTACAGAATCTAGGACATTTTCGGGGACATATACTGAAGCGGGAAAGTGCACTAAAATCAGGAAGTCTGGTAACGCTAATGATAGTCCTTCTGCGGCTGGTGAGAATCAAGATACAGCCTAATTTCAATACTAAAATACTTTAGAAATAATAAGTCTTCAATTATAATAAATCAATTGTTTGTAAAACAATTTTAAGAATTTTTTCAAAATAGAAATATGGAGGTAGATAAGGATTGAATTTACAACAAAACTTACTCTAAAACTTATTTGTTTTAATATTCTTATTTATTTTAGAGTGGTTTCATTAGATTATTGGTTAAGGAATTAGCCAATAATCTGAAAGATCATAATGGATGCTAAAAGATTAATGTCCAACCCAATCAAACTGAAATTCAACATTTGTTTCTTAGTCGTGAAGTTAATAAAACGGAAAGGTGCTCGTTATTTTAAAATTATAATATCTGTCTAATATAAGTTTTACATTTTTTGAATACATAAAAATCCTTAATTTACTTATTTGAATTTTAAACAATCTTTATATCTGTAACCGAAACATTATTTAAGCTCATATGGTAAAAACTTAACGAGTGCATAAATGTTCAATATTTCTTCATACAAAAGCAATTACATTTATCATTTAAAATATAAACATTTAAAAACATTAACAAACTGTTACATCATATAAGAGACTGATTAAACTTTTAACTTCTCAATTACCGCTTGCGTTAGCTAGCCTTCACATATAACGGCTTTTTAAATGTAAGTGTGTTGCTTTTTACATGAAGAATTATTACTTAAGCTGTCTAAATCCAATTAATCTTAATTATTTCAAAGGAAAGTGTTGTGTATAACTATAACTAAGCAGATTATATTAAAGCGTGGTTTCTTAACCCTATAACCTTTGGTGAACTGAGGAACTTATCCTTAGTCGTTTATCAGAGTGCTTAATCGTCACCTGTCTGTTGAAGACTGCTGGGCATAAAAAATTAAAAACCTTTTCTTGCTTCTTCTATTTAATCCTTGAACATACTCTTAATACTTAGCCTATTGAGTTGACTTCTCAAAACGGAAGTATCTAAGTTGCTTCGATGGAATTTACCTAAATCCATTGTACCTTAACTTTACAAGTAAATAAATACATATAGACTTGATACTAAAAGAATAACAATTTATTTACGTGACGAAGTGATTCGTTTACATCTAAATTCTTCTTCTGAAGATCTTGTCCTTTTATAATATCAACACTTCTATGATACTAACTTAAACATTAACTCAACAATCTTTACGTTAATATTTATTTATTCAGAGTTCATTTGCATATCTTTTTTCCTTTAATGCAAAACCTTTACTTTAAACATTCTTTATTAACTTCTTTCAAGACTTGGGTCGAATAACTAGTACCGGTATTGGCTTTAAACTTCAAAATGTCTCTTTAACTTGAATTCAAAACCTTTGTAAAGAATTGACTTAATTCTTTGAAGAGCTTTTACTTTGAATTAATAACCCTTTTATTCTTCTTTAATAGTTATCCTTTTTCATCATTAAACGAAGTTCTTAACTTCCCGATTAAGTCTTGATTAATTATAATCTTTATCTCTTGATAATTCTTTTGAACCTTACTGAATTTAAATCTTTGATAAATCTTTAGCCTCTAGCCGTAGCAACTTGAATTAACTTTAATTACTTGTACTTGATTAATCTTTAATCAACCTTTAAATACTTGTACTTGATTAATCTTTAATCGACTTTAAACTTGTACTTGATTAATCTTTAATCGACTTTAAACTTGTACTTGATTAATCTTTTAATCAACTTTTAAATACTTGGATTAATCTTTAAATCAACTTTAAACTTTGGATTAATCTTTAAATGACATTTAAATCCCTTCACCAATATAGCCTTTTTAGGATTCTTGCTAAATGTTGTTCCGTGGTATTAATATGAAAACAAATTAACTTACTTTATTTTCATCCTCGAAAAACCTTCATGATTGGAACGTCTTATGATATGCCTAATCTATTTATGCCGCGTTACCTAGCGACCGACGAATATTTCCTGGAAAATATTGCAAAGATAGATTAGTACATTTAGCCTTCTAAAAGTAGAAATTCCTATTTCACATTTCAATAAAACTCTTGTAACAAACTCGATGTGAAAATCCTTTTTCCTTCATCAAATGAAATGTGATATTTCCATCGCTGATCTCATAACTTAGAGAGAATAAGCGGTAATCCTAAAGCGTCTGTTCGTGGCAAAATCCGAACGTCGTCTACACTCAAAATGGCAGCGTCCATAACAATCACTTGAAATTCGTCTGAGTGAGTTACTTCGATTGTTGCTTCCAACAATTCGCTCGTGAGCGAGATGCATCGCCTCTTACTTTTGGCTTTCAAATTGTTGTTCAAACTGGACTTCTTTCGATGTGAGTATTCCTTGTGGTAATTGTATTTTTTAAATCATATTTTCACAACAGAAAGGTTCATTTCATAGATTGAAATTTGTTATTTCGCTTTCAATGTTTTTCAAAAGAAAATTTTTATTCCATTCAGGCACAAATTTCTTGCCAAGGATACAGACATGGAAATAAAAATCTTCAAAAAGAAAAGTAAGATCCTTTCATCTATGATCAAATTAAAGAATGAGGGCATGATGCTGAAACCCTGAAAAAATTTTCCTAAGGTCATTTTCCCGGAAAGAATCAATAGATTCACAAAAACTTGGGTTTTTTAAAACCTTTTTAAAAGTTAAGTAATTGCAAATAAAAAAAAAAACTAAAAAAATTTTCATTTTGTAGTAAATCTAGCGAATCTATACTATTTTCAATCTATCAAATGCTTGCGCTGTTAGAAATGAGATAACAATGATTGGCGCAGAAAACTCATTTATTCAAGCGGTTAGTATAACTTCAGGTAATGTCCGCATTCAGTTCATTTTGTACCATTCGGATGACCTCATTCGGCTGAGTAATGACCTTGAAAAGATCATGTTGGTTGAGGGTATCACATTCATTCTCAGTGTACTTGTTTCAGTATCAATAGACCCCAGTGTTGTCCAAATATCAATAAGCAAATCAATGGCCACATAAAACTGAAGTCGGATTTTCTCCAAACCTCCAGGCCATGGGAAGTTCAAAGAGTATGACTCGAAGGACTCCGACTCCCAATTTGGGTTGAAGAGGATCTTAAACACACACAGACACGGGAATCCAAAATAGCGCCTCCCTAAGGAAACGTAAAAAACATATTACGGTTATTGTTAATCGTCCTGAAACTAAATTATAAGTTTCTGACAATGAACTTTGAAGTGTAAACCAGGTCGAAAATAACTTTGTTCATCTTAATCATAATGAATAAAATAGGATAAAATAGGTTCGCCCAGTTCGTTCAAAAGCTCAAGTTAATTTATTTTTATTAATTTATTTCAAAATAATAAACCATGAATTAATTAATTTTTCAAGGAAACTTTTTAGAAAAAAAATACGTAAATAAAATTAAACTGAATCTTTTTTTTATTTTTTTTTAGAAAATAGGTTTTAATAAATCCTAAATATTACTTTTCCTAAATATTTATGTATATTTTTTTATTCAAAAAAATATAATAATTGTGTTTTGACTTTAATTTCATTAAGTTTTACTTTAAATAATTGATAGTAAAATCGTAAAAGAACTCAATATACAGTAAAAGTTCTTTAAAATACAGCCATGGATAAAGATAGAAGCGTCATTCCCTTTAAGCCTCGATTTGAATGAAGAAGTGGATGTCACCACATGGAGATGGATGTGTCATTTGGAAGCTCATGTCTCGTGGTATTGATTCAGTCGACGCCATTAGGATGTAAGGGACGAAGGGGATTTGTTCCGTTTTCATTCTTACTTCCCTAAGTATAAATTAGAGCCACCATTAATGTTATCTTGGCGAGAGCAGAATCGCCATTAGAGCAAGGCACAGGCCGAGGGAAGGGAATTAGAAGACACAACAAAACATTCAAAAAGCAAGCGTTCCAGTTGAATGGTTTTCAGCTATGTTTCATTAAAAAAGATTTTTTTTTTTTGTTAAATAACTAATCTAGTTAAAGCAGAAAAAGATAAGTCAGTTTTAAGACACTCACTCAAAAAATATTGATTTGACGTCTTAAAGTTACGAATCAGTAAGGAAATATTTTCGCTATATTATCATTTTACATTTTCCGGTAGTATTCGACTTACGAACATGCGAAAATGCGCAAGAAGAAAATAAAAATATTTATTTGTCTACAAACTTTAAAGTAGGTCAGAACACAAAAACAAACCGTATTCACTGCGGAACGTATATCCGCAAACGTCACCCGAATATCCTAGAGGGCGCTGTTTGGCAGCACATTAGTTGCGCAGTGTGAGCCATCGTCATTTGAGAAGTTGGCTTTGTACGAGTCGGATATATCGCTTCACTAATGCTGAGAGGGCAGATATGTAGATATGGGGTAGCGCAACGGACGAGCCGCTATACTGTTATAACGTGAACTGTTCCTCAACAGACGTGTACCCAATCATCAAACGTTTGCGTGTTTCACCAGAGATTGTGTAAACTTTGAGTAGCTTTGAACTACTTTGAACCTGTGCGTGTATACCTTACTGTCATATTGTAAACATAGGGCTAATAAACATATTGTCTACCTCAATTGTTGTCTTTTATTTCTGAACCTTAGTGTACCTTCTAGAACATTCGGGTGGCGTTTGCGGACGTACGTTCCACTGTGAATACGGTTTGTTTTTGTAATCCGTTACCTACCTTTAAAGTTTGTGTAGATAATTTTGAAAATATGTATATAAATAATAATCATCATCAGGAACATTTTCATTTTCAATCCACTGCAGAATGAAGGTCTTTCCAATCCTTTTTCAATTCTTTAGGGACAAAACAATTATTTAAAATGTAGAGGCTTTGTCGGTCTCTTTTCATTCCTCGGAATCCAGTTTAGAATTTCAATTGTTATTATTTATTAATGGCTTTCGATGCACAATTCTTGTTTGGTAACTATTTGTGATGGATTGTGTAATAGGAAATTGGAATCAACGTGTGAAGTGTGTTTTAGGTTACTTATCTTAATTTCCCTAGATATATTCATTCTGCACAGATAACTAAAAAAATGGTGCTTATAAAGTGAAATAGGGTTAACTGACGGTGAAAATACAACAGCGTGAACGTTCAACAAAAGCAAGTGCAGCAGGCAACGTTCACATGTAATTGTTGACGGGGCAGATGCTATGCTCTGTTGAAAAAGGAACAACTCAGTGAGTTACTTGGTAACTGCGAAGGCAGAAAGAGGTGTAAATTCTGCAGTGCTATGAAGCAGTTCCTGTTATAAGTTTGTGCCGATCCAAATGAGAGGAAAGGATTCTCTCATTTAAAGGCTGCTACACACGAACAAGTATACATGACAAGTATAATTGGTGCTCAAGTATGCCCAAAAAACCCCTCGCCACCACACGGTACTGCATACTCGACAAGTCTCATTTTATGGTTGAGTTATGTCGAGTTCGGACGACGACGCTTTGCTCGCTTTGGCTGCGTGTGTCCTTATTTCCAAAAGGACAAAACGAAAGAAGAAACGTGGAATTTGGTGTAAGGAATGTTTATTGAAAATAAAAACCTATTCGCACACTAACTTACTAAGTGAATTGGAAATATATCCGAATCATTGGCATAATTATCTGCGAGTGAACGAATAAACCTATTTGAATCTTTTATCACTCCAAAAAAAAAATCGCTCATTAAGACATATGTATAATAATGTATTAAAAAATTAAAAACAAATATAACAAAGAAATATAATTACAGATCCATGTAGTATCAGAATTCGTTAAGAAATGTTTGAAATGTTCAATTCTTTCAATGCTGTATCTCTATTTATTTATTTATTTATTTATTTTCTTCACAGTGATATCCCGGTCGACGTTTGGATCAATGTTTTATATGTTCTTAATAATATATTATATGCTGTTTCTTTCTTAGCCTTATCATGATAATCTTTAGATTTAATCCGCCACAGACAAGGATTACTTTGGTAAACTCGAATGAATTCTTCCAATACTTCTGTGTCCTTTCTGCAGTTCACTAGCGATGTTGGAACGGACAGTACGGAGAGATGTTTATCGGTCGAGATCTGAGTCACAAATGATTTTTTCTGCAAAGCGCATGCGCAAGCCGTGGCTTCAAGTATAAAGTTCGAATCTTCGTACAGCATACTTGAGCTGCGTCAAGTATGAAATTTCCGCTACACACGATCAAGTATACATGACAAGCGTGATAAAACTGCATACTTGTCATGTATACTTGATCGTGTGTAGCAGCCTTAATAAAATATTCGTCAACTTAGAATATAAGCTCAAGCCGATGCTTATATTCTGTGCCTATTTAAAGTGTGAATCATCCCCCAGATTCCTGTGATGAAGTGTTTCATCGGTTTTCGTTTGTGAAAGTCGAATTTTCACAAGCAAGAGGCAAAGCTAGTTTCCATGATGACAGCAATTACAACATGGCTACCCGAATAGGAATGAAGGCCGCCATATTGCAGCAAATCGACTAATCTGAAGCAAGAAGATTCAAGGTTAAGAAACCAGAAGATATGACAGAGTAATTCTTCGTTAACGCATTCGTTCTACAATTTCTGTGAAAACCGAAGACCGAAGGTATGATTCATTTTTCCGTTCTTAGGTTGGGCGAACGACAGCGTTGAAGAATGAAGATTCAAGCCGAATGAACTGTAAAGATTTAGCGCTAGTTAATTCAATCGGTTATGCCAGTTTGATGCTATTCAAAAAAACCTTGTGACTTAATGCTTAACGTAAATTTAGCTTTCGAGGTTTAAAGCTATTTTTGAACTGATTTAGTCAAAGAACTCTAACTAGTAATTTAAGTCACAAGTCGTGACACATTTTAGTTTAGCCACATTATCGATCAGATAATATTTTGTTTTCTTGAATATTACTAAATTTAATTCAAAAGAATTAAATATTTGCCTTTTTCCTTACTTAAGTGTGGTTATTGAAGTGTTCGCAATTCTCTAAACTATTTACTTTGAGGTTTTTCTTACCAATCATTTGTTCACTCTGACACCGCTTTAAAGGGAGGCGTTACAAGGAATAAATTATCCCTGAGAAAGAGAAAAGAGCATCCATTCTTAGATCCTTACAAAGATATTAAGAATCATAATAACTCTAGTTATTCCACTTTTGTTTTTTCTAAATTTCTGTTAACACTATTGTTTTATTTTATTTGCTGGTTGCGCACACAACAAAAATATTACAATATTATAATATACAGTATCACAAATTAGGAACATATACGCACAAGAAAAAAATGATGTTAACCTAAGTTCCGCACGTCAAACTTGTATTTAAATAATATACAGTATAGAGGGTGATTATAATTAAAGTTCAATTTTCAATATGCTGTAAAAAAAAAAAAAAAACCACAGCTCAGAATTATCTGGAATTTGAACTGAATATACTCGAAGACAGGGGAAATGGTATGGCATAAGAAAAAAAAATAGTTCCAAATGTTAGCAACAGATGGCGCTTTAAGCGTTATAATATGCAAAATACAAGACGTGTCATGCGCACTACGCATTGCATCTGTTATAAAAACGCGGAGCATATGGCGTTTTCCTCATATTGCTTCTGAGAAGCTCGCCGGAACCCTCTCAATGAAGGATCGCGCTCTGCTTGTGAAGCTCTTTTACAAGAACGGTGACTGTGCGCCAGTAGCTCTAAAGAAGTTCCGGACCGTAAAGGATATCAAAAAGGCTGTGGTCCAATGTCAGCCAAGGGTCTGGAGAAAATGATGAAGAAATTCGAAGAGACAGATTCTTTTGAAGTGAAATCTTGCAGAGGATGTAAACCAATTGCTTCGAAGTCAGTAGAAGATGTAGCCACAGCAGTCAGGAAGAGACGAGGGGTGGTGTGCAAACGTGCAGTTCACGGGAAATTGCCCGAACTTTGGACATGCCCCTGAGAACGGTGCACAAAATTACACGAAACATCCTGCATTGCTATCCATACAAAATTACCCATGTCCAGGAGTTGTTTTTTTACTGATCTGCCAGTAAGAGAAAGGTTTGCTCTAGAATTTCTTGCTCGCAAGGAAGTGGACAATGAATGGCCATGGAACATTTTGTGAACAGACGAAGCCATTTCCATCTCCAAGGACATGTCAATATTCAGAATTGCAGAATATGGACAACGGAAAATCCGTTGGCCAATGAACCATACCTCTTCATTGTGCAAAGTGTGATGCGGGTTGACGCCAGCATCTATCGTAGGGCCATTTTTTTTTTTCGAGGAGATAGGTCATATAGGTCCTGTTACCTGTACCGTCAATGGTAAACGCTTTGAGAGTCTTTTGCGTAACCACGTCATAACACTTCAATAGCGTGCATTTTTCAATAGCCGTCATTTTCCAATGGGGATTGGGATGATGAGTCCTTAGAAGGACGAAACGGCTGTTCCCAATTCCTTCCCGTAATCCAATTAGAAAGGCAATTTCACTTTTTATTCAAGTGCTGCGTTTCATTTCCTTATTTATAACATATATTATCCAAAATATATACCATGTAAAATTTTTATAGATTTTTTTTTTTTCTTTTTTTGCTTGCTCTTCTGTAGATTGAATATAAGGTAAAGGTTTTCTTAAATATTCCAGTTTATTTTTCCATGTATTATTTTTTGTAATATTTTATTTTTTTAGTATGCTTATTTTATTAAATTTATTTTGTTTTAATTCTTCTTCAATTTGTACAAAAAGCTTTAATAATATTCTATTT
>JAFIDM010010028.1:35203118-35222669 GCA_023159025.1 Thereuonema tuberculata | reverse complement strand
AATTGATAAACCGCCTCTCTACAGCAATATCTATAGCAAGTTTTCTTTCATAGTGACAATTTCAAGTTTTTAAGAGGTTTGGTAAAATCGTAATTAGAATTTTCTATTGATAGAAACTCCCGAATAAAAATGCTAAACATATGTGTTATAAAATCCTAAATCCAAAATAAAAAGGTGCCTATTGTGTAATGATAAAAAAAATCATTATTGTTTCTTATAAAATTAAAATTAGTGATTTTCTTTCGGTGATAAAATTTCCTAATAATTCTCTTCAATCAAAGAAGAAATCCAAATATCAGTATCCGAAATATTTAAAGCAACCATTTTTTTTTTCTCGCTTTCTTTTCAAAATACGATTATTTACGTATTTTTGGTTTTGAATCATACAATTGTGGAATGGGCGGAAACTTTTACTTTGGCCGGATACTTTCATTTAAATATTTTGTCCTGAATAACTATTAGTTAATAATTTTGAAATTAATAGAACTCGCTGTATAATAACAGAGTTTAGTATTTTAAGTTTTTATTGTCAGGAAAAAAATAATTTTTATTGAAAATATTTTAAGTAACATCTCAGTAAAACACTTTTATTAAAGGAAATGAAGTTAATGAAAAGGCCTGTATTTCTTCAATAACATTTGGATTATTGGGCCTATACGGCGATCGGCGTATCGGCAATGGTGAATTTTCTGTTTGAATCTCCATATTTCAAACTATATTCAGTTTGAAAATATGGGTTTTACCTGGGTTATTACTTGTTATAAGTGAGATTTACTACTTACAGAGCTGCGACTAAAGCAAGGGATAGCTTGAATTTACTAAATAAATATGCAGTGACAAATTTAATAATTGTTGGATAGTTCATTTATGCGATTCGAAAAGAGTACCAACTTTGCGATTTTTTTTCTAAGCTCAGGAGAAAAACACCATCTTGATTTTTTTTTATCAGTTACCTTAGACCTTTTTTAGACTTGGGTTAAAATCTCAAATTTTTAATAGTTGTCCCACAGGGCCATTTAAATTTTTTCCTAAATGCTTACATGCTGTCTATTACTACAAAACTATTAGTCCTAGACTAATTTCGTTGGAATTTTTGGATTCAGCATAAAAAAATACTTGGGGAAAACAAATTTGGTTCCATTTGATTGATTAGGAGATGAGATATTCAAGGAAATGCGTCAAAAAAGGGGCGTGGCACATAAAAAAAAAAAACTTCAAAAATTCATATCTCGGCAAATATTTGACCTAAAAATCCCAAATTTCGCAGAATGTCTTAACTTATGACTCTTTATATGCAAATAAATTTTCAAGAAAATCTGTGATGGGGTGGTGAACTCATCGGTTGATTTGGCGTGGAATGACCCATATAGGGGATCCTTTATAATTTACTTAATTTTTTTTTAAACAAACAAAAATAATTTATTTTTGTATTTGTTTTTGTTTTTTGCTTTTTTTTGTGTGAATCTCATTCCTTACAACATTTATTTCATATATTTATATTTTAGACTAAATTAGTGTAAACAAATCACTGTGTATTGTACTTAGATTAATGCTTTTTTTAAGTAATCCATGAAGTTACTGTTCATAAAAAGTCAGCTATTCCGTAATTGTATTTTGTTGTCACTTTTAAGAATAAAAGATGATAAATAAATAAAGGAATAAATTTCTAATATGTATTAATTGTATACATTTAATGTAAATATACATTTAATATTTACATTAAATACATATTAAATATTTAAAAACGCGGTAACAGACAAAATAATAAATAAAATTTAATTAAAATAAATTAAGCAATTTTTTTAAATGATATTATTCAATAAACAATGGACGAGACCAAGTTGTATACAAAATGACATCCTTGTACAGCTGTTTCACGCTAATACCGCGATCATCAGCCAGGAGCAGTCATCAGTATACAACCAAGTCTCGATACTATTATATATGATATTCTTCAAATGACAATTGAATTGGCTTATTGGAATCTTACTATAAAAAAATATATATTTCTTCTTTTAAAGTCATTTCCAAATTTAATTCAACTACAAACGATATTTCACAGAAGCCATCATTCTGCTTTTTCAAGTTCTGAATTGCGGAAATTAAAATAATAATAATAATAATATTTTTTTTTTTTTTTTTTTTTTTTTTATTAACCTAGATAGATAACACAGTACAGTCCCATTAGGGAGGTATCCCTATCAACGGGTTCTGATATTTATATAATTTTTTTTCTTTCTTCTTACAATATATATTTACATAGTATACATTTGAAAAATATATAGCTTATAAGTCTACAAGATTGTAAATATAAGAACAAAAAAAAAAGAAAATAACAATAATTGAGTATAGATGGGTTGACATATATAAATAAATGATTGATTATTAGTATTGAAGGTATTTTTCGATAACGTGCTTGAAATGTCTTGAAACGTATATTAGTTTTATTAATAGTTAAGTTAAAGTTAAAGACTCGATCAGGCCCTGAGGACCGCACGAAGCCAAAGCCTGCCCGTGCAGGCCGAGGAGGCCGCTGGAGGGTAGGCTCCAATATTTATTTAATAGTACCAGTCTTATGTTTTACTTTGGTGTTTATTTATTTATTTTTTTTCTTTCCTTTCATTTCTCCATTTTGAAGTTTAAATTCTTCCAAATAGAGATATTTAGAGGAAAGAAAAACAATATAAAATAATTAATTATATATTTACTTTACTTTTTTTTTTTCAAGTATTTTCAATAAGCCATTTTTTAAGGTTTTTTTTGACAACAGATATTTTTTGATGTTCTGAGAATATATTTATATTCATATCATTTATGATTCTTTCTATATTAAAGTTTATATTTCTGTGCCCATAACTATTAAAAATTGGAGGGTATGGTAGTTTTATTTTATGGTTTTGTCTTAGATGATAATTTTGATTACTGTTATTCTTTATTTGTAATATATTATAGTAGTTTTGCATTATTATGTTGTATATAAATTTTTGTTTTGGGAATAAAATTTCATACTTATTTAGGTTATAATTTCTTTTGTGTGAATTTTTCCAGACATTTTTTGAAAAAATTAATTTAAGCACTTTTATTTGTATGTTTTTTAAGTGGTCCAGATCTATATTATTAGTATTGGCCCAGATATTTACCCCGTAGTTTATCAAGGAATCAAATAGCGCATAGTATATAAGTATCTTGATTTTTGTTGGTATAATATTTTTTATGTGATAGAAAATATATATTATAGAATTTAGTCTTTTGTGAAGCATATTTATATGTGTGTTCCAAGTGAAGAGGTTGTTTATTGTAATACCTAAGTATTTGAAATTTGTTACTGTATCAACCTCGAAGCAAGAATTGCAATTTACATTTTGTGCATGTAAACATGAATGAGAATGAAAATACACCTTTGGTTGAAAGTTTGCCATTTGTTTTTTCGGTCTTATAAAAATAGCTTTTGTTTTGTTTTTATTTATTATGAGTTTATTGTCGTGCATCCAATTTTGAATGTTTATGAAGTCTTTTTGAATAGCCTGTCTTGCATTGATAGGATTCTTGTTTATTGCATAGATTATAATGTCATCAGCATAAATGTAGATATAGCAATCCTTGATTTCAGCGAAGAGATCGCTTATAAACATTATGAAGAAGATTGGGCCTAGGTTGGAGCCTTGAGGTACTCCACAATTTATCTTTTTCGCTTTACTGGCGTTCTTATTTATGTTTACAACAATTTTTCTGTTTTTGAGATAGTTTTTTATTATTTGAAGGGTTGATCCCCTAATACCCATTAGTTCTATTTTTTTTAGTAACAATTCATGATTTATTGAGTCAAAAGCTTTACTAAGATCTATTGTTAGAAGTAAAATAAAATTATTTTTGTTTAGTTTTTCATTAATGTGGTCACTGAAATTCTCTAATAACTTTGTGGTGCTTTTCAAAGTTTGGTAAGCATACTGATTACTGTTTATTTCATTGTATTTTTTCATAAAATTTTGTATTGTATTTGTGAAGTATTTTTCTATTATTTTATTTATGGCTGATTGTATTGCTATGGGTCGATAATTTTCTAGTTCGAGGTAGCTGTTATTTTTATATATAGGTATGATTTTGGAAATTTTTAATTGATCTGGATATTTATTTGTTGCAATTATTAAATTTATTAGATCAGTAATTACTTTGGGAAAAATTTCATTTTCTTTTATATCTTTTGTTTTTATGTTATCAAATCCTGCTGATTTTTTGTTGTCCATTTTTTTAATAATTGATATTATCTCATCTTCAGATGGACCACATATTGCTATTGAATTTGCTATGGTATTATTTTCCTTTTTTTTAATAATAGTATTTTTACATGAATTATTACGAGTTTCCCCTATAGAGGCAAAATACGTGCAGAATTTATCTGCCAGTTTTTTGTGCTTGTTAGGACCTTCCATATGTTCAGAGAATTTTTCAAGTTCTCGGTTGTTATTGCTTTGTTGTTTGGGTGGTTTTCCTAATAGATGATTTATTTCGTTCCAACATTGTTTGGGATTTTTTTGATTCATATTAAATTTATTATTATAGTATTCATTTTTTGTTCTTGTGATTTTTGAGTTTAATTTATTTCTGAATGTTTTGTAGTTTTCGTAATAAGAGACGTTAGTTTTATTACTTTTGTATTTTTTAAATAATTTATCTCTTTCTATTATATCTTTAATTAGATCATCTGTAATCCATTGTTTTTGAAATCTTTTATCTTTCATTTTTGTAAGTTTTCTCGGATTCTCATAAGCCTTACTATGTTTTGTATTGTTCTTTATTTTTAATTTTGAGTTGTTATATTCTGTTAATATTTCATTATATAATGTATCTACGTCTGTAATTTCTTTATTTTGAATTTTGTCCAGTAACTTCTGCAAGTTATTTTCCAATTTTTCTTTACTAACAGTTTTGTAGTTTTGTTTTTTACTAAATGTTTTGTCATTATTATTATTTTTTTTATTTAGTTGTGTAAGCTGAAGGAGAATTAGGTAGTGATCCGAGATTGTCTCTTTAAAAATGTATCTTTGAAATTTTTGGTTTGGGATGTTAATGAAAGCGTGATCAATGTTAGTTGAAGTTTCACCCATGGAGTTTACATTATGTCTTGTAATACCATATAAGCAATTTTGAAAACCTCTATTACACAATGTTTCTATGTACAATTTGTTACCTCTGCATTCTTCTATTTTGAATAGATCAATATTAATGTCACCTAGAAGTATTGTATTTTTCCAATCATCCTGAGGATCAATTATAATATTTTCCAATTCATTTATGAAGTTGACTTTGTTTAAGTTTGGTGGTCTATATATGTTAATAAGATTATAGCTGTTTTCCCAGTTTTGCTTGTTTATTTTTACGCAGATACATTCAAAGTTTTCTGTAATTATATTTTTTTTGTTGTACTGAATATCTTCTTTGATATATAATATTACACCACCCCCTTTACTTTGTTCTCTTAAGTTATATACAGTATGCCAGTTATTTATTTTGTAAAGGTCTATCTCATTTTTAGTGATATTAACTTCTGTAATAATAATAATAATAATAATAATAATAATAAGCAGACAAGATCTACACACACATCGAGACATATAACATTCTTTCCGAACAGCAGAAGGGCTGTCGCAGGAATTCCCAGGGTTGTAAGGAGCAACTCCTTATTGACTCTGTAATCCTGCGCCAGGCACGCGCGAAGAATAGGAGCTTACATATCGCATACATCGATTACAAGAAGGCATTTGATTCTGTCCCTCATTCCTGGCTCCTACACACTCTTCATATCTACAAAATACACCCCAAGATCACGGCATTCTTAGCTGCCACGATGAAGAGTTGGAACACAACATTACACCTACGCACCTCTAATACCTCCATCACTACAGATCCCATTCCCATACGGAGAGGTATTTTCCAGGGAGACACCTTGAGTCCTCTTTGGTTCTGCCTCGCCTTGAATCCACTGAGCCATATACTAGATAACACAAAACACGGTTATAGGCTTACCACAGGCACTGTGACACCATATAAAATCACACACTTACTCTACATGGATGACATTAAACTCTATGCCACAAACAATGCACAACTTACTAATTTACTACAAGCCACCACCCAGTTCACCAAAGACATTGGAATGGAATTTGGAATTGACAAATGCCGCAAGTTACACATAATACGTGGGAAGACTTCGAATTTGGAGTGTTTTGAACTGGACCATGGTTTGGCCATCCAATCCATGGAACAGGGAGAGACCTACAAGTACCTGGGCTTCCAGCAAGCGCGCGTCATTGACAACGCAAACATCAAAAATGCACTGAAAAACACATACCTTGCTCGAGTTCACAAAATCCTCAAAACACAACTCAACGCCAGAAATAAAATTAAAGCTATTAACACTTTTGCCGTTCCCACACTAACATATTCGTTCGGCATAATTCCATGGAACAAACACCGAACTCGAAGCACTACAACGCGCAACACTCACTACATTCACGAAACACAACATGCACCACCCCAAGTCCGCTACGGAAAGGATGACTCTTCCCCGCAAGGAGGGAGGCCGAGGACTCATCAACCTCATCACCCTACACGAAAAACAAGTACATACACTTAGGGAACATTTCCACCAAAGAGCAGAAGACTCCTCACTTCACTCAGCCATTGTCAAGGCTGACACACACCTCACACCCCTGAACCTCGAAAACTCTTCTCCAACACTCACCACCCCTGACACCCACACTCAGCAGCTGCGTGAATCATGGGCTCGTAAGGAACTCCATGGCAGACATCATCACGAACTCAGTCAGCCTCATGTCGACATGGAAGCGTCGAACAGATGGCTGACGAGTGGTGAGCTGTTTGGGGAGACCGAAGGGTTCATGATCGCAATACAGGACCAAGTCATCTCCACACGCAACTACAAGAAACACATTCTACACGATGCAAACACACATGACGACAAATGCAGGAAATGCCACACTACACATGAGACGATCGACCACGTAATATCAGGCTGTCCCCTTCTCTCTCAAACAGACTACCTCCACCGACACAATCAGGTAGCGTCGATCGTTCATCAACAACTATCACACAAACATTCACTTATTAAGAGCACGGTCCCGTACTACAAGTACATACCACAAAGCGTATTGGAGTCAACCTCATATAAACTATACTGGGACCGCCCCATTCACACAGACAAAACCATACATCACAACAGACCAGACATCACACTTGTTGATAAGGTCAACAAACAGACCTATCTAATTGATATTGCAGTGCCTATCAGCAAGAACATGCAGAAAACTCACGCAGACAAGATCAGTAAATACACTGATCTAGCACACGAGCTCCAGAAGCAGTGGAGGCAGGATCGAGTACGTGTTGTACCCATCGTTCTGTCTGCCACTGGTCTGGTGCCTCACACATTGCACCACAGTCTCAGCACACTAGGACTTCACAAAATCACTTATGCACGACTGCAGAAGGCTGTGGTACTCAACACTACACGCATAGTTAGGAAATTTATGGACCCAAGCACACATCCCTAATCATTCTTGCACACATCTTTACACTTGGCAGTATGTGCTTTGGTCCTTGACCCGCCATATTGTTTTTGCTGGGGAAACCCAAGGTTTGAAACATAGAAACATAATAATAATAATATCTGATAACAATAGCAACAACGTAGATACAATAGCAACAATGTACATACACTAATAACAATAGCAACAATGTACATACACTAATAACAGTAGCAACAATGTACATACACTAATAACAATAGCAACAATGTACATACATTAATAATAATAGCAACAATGTATACACACTGAAGTTATCAACGATCTAAATGGCCTAAAAACAAGAAATAGTAAGCCATATCCTTCAACATAAATAAACATTTTTGATATCAATTATTTAAATTTATCGTCTTTATTCCTCATTAAGTCCTGGAAATAAGATAAAGTGTTACTATTAACTGAATAACCTTTATTCTTGTTGATGCATGGATAGCTCTTTATTGTGCAAGCCTCTATTATATACCTTGTATGCTTATCCTTAATTTTGAATAGAACCTCCACAATCGGATCGCGATTCTGATTATCGTTAATACAATGTTCTGCCCACTCTGATGCTTTTGGGTTGTTATTCCTAAATATGTTCATGTATCCTCTCCTTCCAAAGTCCTACATTTTAATTTGTAAACTTTCATTTTTCACTTTCATTTTTCTTCCTTAACAAAGATTTGAAATTCTTACCTTTTGTGTTTATTATCCTAATTTCATTCTCTTTGCACATATTTCTTATTTCTTTGTTAATTTCGATTTCAGCAGATAATTTTTTTAAGATCTTGTTAAATTATATCTTGCTTGCATCTTTAATCTTTCTTTCTTATTGGAATCTTATTGGAATGGAAAAGTTTCGGATTTTAGAGGTATTCGATAATTTTATAACCAAGTTCTTTTTACGTGTGTCAAAATTCTCCATAAATAATTTTATGTTCACATTGTAATTTTGGTCACCACCACAATTACAAAAGGGCAATATATTGATGCGATGGCTTTAACCCTTTATGTTTCTCCATTGTGATACCACTACACTTTCGGAGCGACAAACATCTACTAGAGTTCCTTGATAAGAATCTATTACTGTATATCTTCGCGCCATCTGGCGGTATCCCAATGCGGCGTGCCAAACACACAAGACGGAGCTTCCTAATTTGAATAGAATGAACCTTACCTTGGTCAGACCCTCAAGCCGACCATCATCAAACTTCGTTGCATACATCAGACCAATCAGATCTGTTCTTCGTCAAATTCTTTCCTTCAGAAGCCAATCACAAGAGACGTAGTCATTAGAACAGCTGAAATTTTGTTTACGTGAGTGGATAACTTGGGAGAAAGAAGCCTTAACACACATGAACAACAACAATATTAAAAATTTACATTAAAACGAACGTCTTTCTTGAGGCTTGAAAAAGAATGTTCGTAACGTGAGAAAGCGATCATTTTAATATAACTTTTCAGCATTAATTGTATGTTAAGGCTTCTTCCACCCAATCAAGCTGAAAAGTTTTTTTTAGATTTATAATAATAATTTCAAAGATCAAAATAAAGGTCAATTGATACGTCAATTAAATAGAAGGACGAAACGGTCGTTCCCAATTCCTTCCCCGTAACTTAAACAGAGAGCAATATTCATTTTTATTTAGATATGTGATGGTTTGTTTATTATATGATTTTACAGCATGTTAAATAATTTTGATTATTCATCTTGGCCAGGTTTTTAGTTGGTTAAATGCCTTCATAGCCTCCGCTCCGGAGACATGTGGTATCATGTGTGGGATTTTAAACACTTTTTAATTTTCTTGCTTTTCTTGCTCTGGGGGGGTGACAGCCAGGTTGGTTGTTGACCACCAGAAAGGGATCTTGCTTCTCTGATTGGGTTATCGGGGGAAGGCGGGATTGGGCTGACAAGTCCGTAGAAGGACGAAACGGCCGTTCCCAATTCCTTCCCCGTAACTAAAACAGAGAGGCAATATTCATTTTTATTTAGAAATGTGCTGGTTTGTTTATTAAGTTAAATAAAAAAAAATTAGTTGGAATTAGTTGAAAAATATCCATTCACAAAAACAATGTGGGGAACTAATTTTACTTTAAAAACTTACTTTACTTTAAAACTTTAATTTTACAACCGTTTTATATTGCAGCATAATACTTAAATATCCGCTCCCTTACTTTAATGAATGATTCCTGGAATACAATTAGAATTCTTTGCAATGATTTCAGTCTGTCAGTCCTTTGGTCGGTAATTCAAACAAAAAAAACAATAATAATACATCAATCTTCATCACACTTTAAATTTTACGTTAAAGGTCTTTAAAGTTATAATAGCTATCTGAGGGTTTTTTTTTTTGTTTAAGTTTAAGGATGTCTTTGGTTTGTCTAAGGATGCTGCGTTAATATGCTTATATAATTCAGTTCACCTGCACAAAAAGATAATTCAAAAACTATTTCCACTAGGAAGCTGAAACTTAGGTAAAGTTTCCCAAAAGGAAGATCCTAACAATTTTGGTAAAGAGTTAGATAAAGAGTTAGTGGAAAGACATAGAAACATTCATACATAGTAACATTCTTATCACGACAAATACAGATATACAAAGATCGTTCCATTCATTTTCGAAAGTTAACTATTTCTTCCTTGAAGTACTTTCGAAAAACTTGAGCCGACATTAGATTTAAAAGAGCCTTTCCTATTTCCTATTTGACTTAAAACAATCCTGTAATTTAAAATAAATCAAAGCCAAAATACAAATTGAGCCTTGAGTTCACTTATGGTTTGATTTTGAATTATTTTACAATTGCTCTTCTTAACATTCGCTGCATATTTTGTCCTTTAAAACCAAGGATTGGGGGAGAACTTTCCAATGAATCGTAATCGTCATTGAAAGCTTAATTATTTAGTAGATAATCCATAGAATTTTTCCCCTCAAGGCCATCAAACTTTTGCTGTTCAAGAGACCTGAGACAACTTCTTCTGGGCTTCAGTTAAAGATGGAGGTAAGTTGACTTCAGATAAAAAGTCAATAAAATCCACTATTGCTTTCCATATGAAGTCAAGAAGTTATTTGAAACACCTTAAAAGTCTACTGTCCTGAAAATTGTGTTTTTAATTTTCCTTTCTATTTTGAAGTCCGTAAATACAGCAATAGAAAGTAGATGTCTTCGTGTTTATTTGTAAGTTTTATCAATGTATTCAAACAGTACTTTAGTTTTTATTGAAAATTAAATAAATCTGTAAATACTTTATTTAAAATTTAATCATAAAACAATTAATATCCATTTTTAAATTTTTAGATTACATTGTTTCGCATCTACACTGTCCGGCCACTTTATTAGGTACACCTATCTACTAGCGTGTTGAGCATCCTTTAGCCCTCAAAACAGCCTGGATTCGTCGAGGCATGGATTCCACAAGATGCCGAAAACGTTGTTGAGATATTGTGTACCATGCAGACATGAATGTGTCACGCAGTTCCTGAAGATGTGATGGAGTTGTAGGCCTGGAGCGAACAGCCCGTTCCAGCTCATCCTACAAATTTTCAATCGGGTTGAGATCCGGGGATTGAGCGGGCCACTGCAGCAAGGAAAAGTCATCGTCATGTTCCTTAAACCATCCCATGAGTGATGCGGGCTTTGTGCACCGGCGCATTATCCTGAAGGAAGTAGCCATCTGCATGAGGATGACTGTTAATATGTACGATTGCACTTGGTCAGTTAATGTTTAGGTACGCTCTAGCATCGTGACGTGCCTACAGAGGTATCAATCGACCCAACGTGTGCGAGGAAAACATCTCCCACACCACGACACTGTCCCCACCGACTTGAAGAGTTGTTGGGAGACACGACGGGTCCAGACATTCATGCGCACAACAGGGGTATACCTAATTAAGAGGCCGGACAGTGTAGTTCTTTCGACGTTCTTGTTGTTTTTTGTTTGGTTTTTGTTTTGTTTTTTGGTTTTTTTTTTCTTCTTTTTTTCACCTTTACTTGAAAATTTTTCGAGAACGAAAACCGCACAGAAAAATGTTCAAATTCAAAATTTCTACACTTCGCCTTTCCGCAAATATTCACGCTAAGATTCAAGAAGGCTCATTCACTGTTTCAAAAGTCATCATGAAGGAGAAAACATACTTATTTAATGAGCCACGTTTTTCCAGTTTTTTCAGTATTATAAAAGTATTTTAAATATCCGAACTTTTATTGATCTAAGTTCTCTATTAATTACAGATGTTGCTTTTGTTACAGATTTGCTTTAATTTTGTCTGTGGTTGAAAATTAAAGGAAAACGTAAACTTTTTCATCAGATCCTAATTTTTGAATCCTACTCTATAAAAGAGAAATAAGAGTGAATGCAACAGTAGGGATGCTTGCAAAATTCAACATCATCTCAGTTTGTTTGTTTAATGGTTGCCTTCTAGACATTGTAACGTTTCTTTGAATGGATGGGAAACGAAACAGGTTTCAAAATAATCAAAATAAAGAATCACTTACATAAATAAAACAGAAAAAAAAACTATTTTCTTTTTAGTAAATCTACAAAGAAACAAAAATAAGAGCTAAATTAAAACAACATCTTAATACCAAAGTTTTTACAAGATTTTTCTACAAAATAGATGTCTAAGAAACCATTTCAAAACTAATAAATATTTAAAATCTGTTGTAAGGAATAAATACAGATTGAGAAATTTTCAACACTTGTATTCCTCTTGTGTTTTTTTCCATTTAAAAGTTATTATTGGTGTTTGAATTTTACATGCGTAGAAACGTTAATTAAAAAAACGAACATGATTTATAAAAAAGATATATTTGATATAAAAGTAACGTCTTTTGATAAATAAAATTAAATAATACATTATAAAATGTAAGAACGTAAGTCTTCCTAATAAATGGGAATTTCATCACAGAGAAAACTTCTATTTGAACATAATTCAAATTTTAAATAAATATGAGTAAGAAATAAATCTACATAAAATTTGCCTCGAAAATGTACTTAATCCTGATTTAAAAATCCTCCCGAATTAGAAATGATTTTGTTTCAATTTTGTTCTTCTTTGATGATAATAAACTTTAGTAAAATTGAAACTATTTGTAGTTTTTTTATAATATTTTAGTTTTAAAATTTTAAAGTTTTTGCTTAAAAAACTTTTTTTAAAAGGTTTTTCCTTTATCATTTGTATTTTTTTTTTTTTTTAAAACATGTTTCTTTATTTTTGTAATTTTTTTTTCCTTTATAGAAGATTTTGTTCCGAGTTCCTATGTTATATTAAGAAATAGGTTTTTCTTGTAATTATGAAACTTTCACGGAATAGTTGATAGACCAAGTCTACACTTAAGACCTTTTCAAAAATAAGCTTCATTATGCAAGAACATCACTGCCTAAGTTGAGGCATTTGTGGAGAAAGTTGACCTATCACCTTTTTCTCATTGTTAAGCACAATACTGCATTCCTCTTCGATTTTCTTGTGCACGAGGGTAGCTGGAGTTTGGCTGTGATGGAACAGAAGAGAGAGTTCGACCTCCCACAACCCGTAGAGCCACGAGTCTGAAATGAGGCAGAAACACATCTTCTTTCCAGTGATTGCAAAAAGCCTCTGGCGTCCAGATAGCTCTAGGCACTGAAGAAGAACTTGAAGATCAATAGCATTCTTACGTAACAAAACATAGAAATGATATTCACATCCAAGATACCACTACAAAACGTTCCATCTACAACCACATCAAAGATACTTTTTTAAAATATGCGAATTTATTGGTGACTATTTATTCCATGGAAGCAATCAAAAAGATTTACAATGAATTACATTTCTATTGTGAAAAGTTGAGATATAATTAACGGTATTGGAAATAAGTTAAAATATAACTCTTTAAAAAAATGAAAGGCTGTTACCAGGATGCTCAATTTTTTTCGACAGTATTTCATTTCAAAAAGACGTTGCAAACTTTTCTGGGGTAAAGAGGATTGCATAGAAAAGAGTGTTAACTGTAATTGAAACACTGACTAGAAAGACCTGCTAAAGTGAAAGTAACAATTCTTCTTAAGCTGCTGGTAGGGTCTATTGTTCCTGATCTAATTAAGAAAAACCGGCTTTGCGCTAATTTGCATTGGACCATTTTCCTCCTTTCAAGCATTTCAAACCAAATGATACCATTACTCTTCAGCTGTGAAAAGCGAAGAAAACGTGTGAATCCGTGTCTTATATTAACTCTTATCGCAGATTATTAACGTTGACTTTAAATTGTTGATTACTCTGAAGTCGGTTGAACGTCACCTTTCCGGTGGCTGAAGATAAGAGGCTGGCGTCGCAAACCAAAGAGTTGGAGGAGGAATTTATTTTGGTCTTTCTGCCATTTCTCATGGGAAGTAATCTACGTTCATGATAACCCATCCACCAGGGTCGCCACAATCCATCACAAAACCCTTCTCCTAAGCAAAATTCAAATAAAACTGACTAACAAATTGCGCTTCTACATAATGATTCTATGAGAACAGAAAATATTGTGTTACAGTGAAATTCAATCCATCTTACACAAACAGAAAGTTAAAAAGTTCAAGTGCATCTTGGGATACAAAGCAATGTCAGAACAATAGGCTGTTATGTGTTTTGCTTGCATTTCATTTACCAATGAACGGGAGATGGTTTAATTTAATTCCTGCTAATTATTAAAGATCCACTTTTAGTTTTTGTGAACAAGAAGGCGAAAGTAATAAAGCATTGTGTTAAACTGTTAACGGCAAATAATAATTGAAGAATAGTAATATGAAATAAACAAAGCAATTTATTTAAAAAAAGGAAACTGGTATTATTTAAACGTGACTAACAGTGAAACTTGTGATAAAGCGTTATTGCAACAATAGTCAAGAAAGTGAAGTTTGTGTTTATTTGTTAGTTTGAACAACAACAGTGAGTTCGGATCGATTCATTCGGATTCTGAACTTAGCCAACGTTAAATTAAAATGTATTTCTCTGTAAAGGTTAATATATCAGAGATGATGGCAAATAATATATGAGTTCTATCATCCAAATGAATACATCGTTAAATATGTCGAATATTAGTCTATAAGAAGTATGGAGTAAAAGTCGTTCTTAAGATCCCGTCGCCAAGCAACGTAGTAAAGAAGATTCCAGAACAACGTATGGATATTGCAAAGGATTTTACTAAAGGAAAGTAAATTCTTAAGGAATTTGGATCGTGAAACTAAAGCCGACCTGCATTTGATAAAAAGATAAGGTAAAAAGAAGTTACATATATTAATTTCAGGAAATACTTTGAATCCAGATGAAGGATATCAAAGTTGGAAGAAAAAAACTGAAACCGTTTAAGTTGAATAATTTCAACATAAGGAAAAGAGACTTTTTATGTTGAATTACAAGATTAATGAAATGCATCATGATTTAATGATTTAATACCAGAAAGCCTAGAAGTTAATTTTCTATTATTCAATTGTAATCCTGTAAATTTACGAATATATATTTATTATTTTCATAGAAGTTACTGGCTTAAGAAAATTTATTTCAACCCAATGATTGCTATTAAAGTAATAGTCATTCTTTTATTCTTCGACTGTTACAAGTAAAACTTCTTTTTTATTTGTTTTGGGGAAGTTCATAAAAAAAGTAAATTCGAATCAATAGATTTGTTTTGTTTTCAGTGCATTTTGTTTCGTCCCCGTTTAAGAATAAAAGGGTATTTTAATGACGTATCTCACCGGAGACCTTTGAAGTAATTTTAATAAGCTAAATTGCATTACAGACATACCCCGCACTTACGACTGTCGTATTTCGAAGCAGTACCTATTAGATTGCCTTTTGTTTTTCGTTTTGAGTTCGGTGGTAACAGACATAATCCTTTACAACGTTAGCATTGAACGTTAGCAACGTAAGCATTGAAAACAGATACAGCGATGCCAGATGGAAGGTAGAGTCATGTCCCGAAGGCGACGGAAGTATGAAGCAAGTGTTTCAAACCGGAGTATGGTGGCAATTGAAAAGTGTCGTAAATGCGAAATTTCATAAGTCGGGTTCGCCTGAATTATTATTAATGCTGCTTAAGAAGCTGGTTCAGATGTTTTAAATAATATGTTCTTGATCAAGTCGTCTATCTGTAAACACTGTGGGGTAACCGTACGGATATCAGAGTCTATAGAACGTAATTATTTACATTTCGAATATTTGTATGAAATCATCTTATATCTTCGAGATAAATTTATACTTAAGAATATTATTTTTAATGGAAGTTAACAGTTCAGTTCAGTTACACAACAAGCCAGTTTGGCAATATTCATTTTCTACTTACAATCTGTTACCGAGGCCAATTGGATTAGTAGATGAACATGGGATACCAAATACACGTCTCTTTTTTCTTTTTTTAGCACTAGTGTTTCACAAAGATCAATTCCCAGTTGTGTTCGTTCGCTTGGACGTGTCGTCAATTACATTAGTCCTAATCAACTGATCTCTTACGAGAATATGGTAATGTAGCTCAATCATTAGATCGGTTTAGTGAAGCAATGTTTGCCATTCCACCTCAATTGTAAACCTAAACCTTTTGAACAAATTCCATCTGATCCACGGGCCTTCGTTCTAATTTGTTTCTCTAATTTCAACTGCCTTTGTGGACTGAACTCATTGGATTCCAGGCGTCAGCAGAAATTGTCTTCAGAATCTAACAGCGCCTCCAAATGAAACACACCCAAAATCAGGCTGGATATGAATTGTAAAGTAAATGTTTTCCTTAAAAGTTTTGTTTTTTTTTTTTTTTTGCTATTTTTAGTAATAATCTTTAGGAATCAATCAAGAAACAAAAAAAACTGTCCTTATAACTAAAACGATTTTTTCTTTCAGTTGCACTAGTTCTATTTCACCACGTGAGCCACAACTTTATAATTTACATCAAAACTGATTTAAAAAGAAAATGTTTTAAGAAAAAAATATTTTTTTTATATAATTTTTAGAGCATTAAAACTTGATTTAACAATAGTTAATCATACATTCTAGTCATAATTCCCATTAAAAAAGATGCCAGTCTTTTGTTTAACTCCCGTTTCCTGCTATAGCCTTTAAAAATTCGTGATTTTGGTTACTTATTTGTATATTTTCTGACAGCTCCAGAAGCTTTTCTTAAGGCAGAGAAAAACCACTCTTTCATAGAAAGGATTTTAGGGGCCTTTTTTTTCAAAACCTTTGTTTATTTTTGCTTAAGGCAGTGATGAAAAATAAGCCTAAATCCAAGATGATAGCAGATGAAAAAAAATATAAACCATGATTTTTGGGCTACTCACTAGTTTATATATATATATGTTGAAAATATAAAAAAATAATAAAATTGTCAATCAATCATTTAATTAAACTTGAGCGATTTTACATGGAATGCATCAAACGCCTTTCAGAATTATTTCCCATCGTATCGCTTGATAAATTTGCTTTTGCGTGGCCTCGTGATAACAAATGTAACTAGCAATTGAAGGTTTTTTTTTCCTAATAATGTGAATTTCTGCAAGGACTGAAGAGAGAGAATTGACTGAATAATAAAACAATAAATCACATTTCAAAATCTCAGACCATCATCGGAAGTTATTGGAAATTAATCGAGTGCCTCTTGTTGTGAGTCTATATTATAAACTTCTAAATTATTCACCATTTACAATTTCAAAATTGATAAATAATGGATCATTGTAGGTTTAATATAGCTTATAGATAATGTCGAATTCCACACAACATTTGATTAAATTAGTGAAGTGCTTCTTTTTGGAGGTTCCGAAATGTTGGAGAATCCAGTCTAGATCTAATTGTACACTATGTAATCTCCAAGTTAATGTTTGTGACAGTCTCCGTCTTCCGACCAACCGCTTTACGAACATTTGCAGTAACTACCAATTTTCAAAATATACTGTGTAGAAACTTGAACATATCTAGAACATGTCTAAAACCATATATAAATATAATACAGTAGAACTCAAATTATCATAACTCCGACTATCCGAATCGCTTTCAGAATTTCAGAAAAAAAAATTAAGACGGAAACGTACTGCGATTCGCAAAATAATGATTCTGTCTACGCGAGCTATTGTCCTTCCCTCCGCGAAGCTAGCTAGGCGCAGCGCGAACATTATTTTTGATGTAGCAAGCAATGACTTTCTTTTACAGTACGTACATACTGTACTAATGTACAGCACTACGCTTAACATGTAAGTGTTGCCTCTTCATTTAATTAATTAAAAGCTCTTTTTCTTTAAAAATACTTTTTTTCTCCCATTTACAACACACATACAATAATTAATTAAAATAGACCCTTTTTTCGGAAAAAATCCAATTATCCGAATTTTTGATTATCCGAATGAGGTCCGGTCCCAATTGTTCGGATAATTGGAGTTCTACTGATGTACATATAAATTTATAGATCATTATCGTCCCTTCTTATCTTCGTCAGAACTGTTTAGGCAACTTCCACTAGAACCAGAGCAAGTAAAGACTAAATCTCGGCGAGGATTCCCTACTCTCTGTTGTCTTGGCAATAGTTGTAACTGATGTTTACTTTAAAACAAACATTTTCAAAAGTAATAAGTGTATTCGTTTGAAAAAATTTACTTATTTATTTTATTTATTTACCAATTTACGTCGGCCTACTTATTTGTTTATTTTCCATCTGTAAACATTATATTTATTGCATCCATTTATTCAAAATAAAATTTAATAATAACTTTTTCATTTTATGAGGCAAGTGCGATTAAATATGTATTAATATATATTTAATATTTATTATTTATACAAATAGCTTTACTTTTGTTTTGCTTACTTTCGACTCCACTAGTGCTAAAAACATTAGTGACATTGTAAAATGGTTCTACTAATTCAGAAACCTTCGAAGGCGTGTGCACAACAACTCACCAAAGTTTCATCGCAATCTGATGAATGATATAGGAACGCATACGGGACAAACAAACAAAGAAACATTCATTTTTATATATTAAGCTTCATTAAAAAAATTATATTTAGAAACTAAATTGGAGATAGCAAAAATGTCAAGTGTTTAGAACGTTTCATAATTTTTTTTCCATAGCAGAAGCTTAAAAGAGATATATTAAATTTCGGATCTTGTCTTTGTTATCAGAATGTTCCTCCGCATCAATAAACAAACACCAAAACTAAATTGATGTTAGATTAGGGACATTCAGATAATTTGAAAGCAAACTAATTATGAACGACATTAAAATATTCAGAATGAAGGAATAATAATTCTATTTTATGCAGATTAAAAACAAAAATAGATATTTACATTGTCTGTATTATTGTTATTACTAGAATTGCTTTGTTTAACTAAAAAAGTAATTAAAACCCGATATGAATTCAAAATACAAATAAGTGGAAATTGGATCATAGAAAAGAAATGCAATCAGTTTAAATGAAAATTTAATTTATTTATAACTAGCAAACCTGTGATCACGTGATCTTGGATTCTGAGATAATTTGTTCACCACCCTCACAACTCGCGAGGCTTCTCGGAGATCTCATGCTTTTGATCGTAAGTCACGTGACTTCCGGTTGACCCAGTGGATAAAGATGAAGATGTGAGGATTTCGGAGACCGTCTCGGAGATCCGGACATATCCTGGACGTATTTGGGTCAACCGGAACATCCGGTTAGATAGATAAAATGAAAAGTGAGTATCCTCAGTACTATATCTTAACATTTGCTACCTTATTTCTCTGTCTTATGATTTCGGAGGAAATAGGTTCTTTTTTTACCTATCTATATGTATAAATGAAAACTGAAACTGAATAGTTAGACTTTGATGCAGAATTAAGTGTGCTATATAATATGTTTTAATGAATAAATCCAAGATTGGAGAAAACAAGTTTGATATCTAAAATATTACATTTTTTTTTTTGTTTTGTTTTTTTTGCAAATTGATGGATTAAATTCTTTAATTCCCATAAGGTAACAAATAAAAACTACCAGAACTATGA
>JAFIDM010010028.1:35173187-35186304 GCA_023159025.1 Thereuonema tuberculata | reverse complement strand
GCAACACCATGAAGGAATCATCAGAATTAAATGAAATTTGCAGCAAATTTCAATTATAGGATGTTATGCAAAATATGTATGTATGTATATATGTTTATAGGGATATGCTTTAAAACGCACTTCCTGTTCAGACAGGATACCCTAAGGATTTATTAGATTTTCTCTCTTAATCCAAGCAAGTTTTAAGAAGTTTTTAATTTTATTCAGATCTAATTTTCCCTTGAATCCTAATAGTAAAATAGTAAAGTTTCAGAGCCACCGCGCATGCGTGGCGTGCGCAGCGCCCTCTGAACTGATGCTGAAAGTGTATAAATAGAGGGCTGTAGCGGAAAGTTTACAATTGTTAATGATTATTTGTTAGTGGCGAACGTTTAGTGAGACCCAAGTATGCCTCCACGTCGGAAGAAGGAGAAATTCCAACAACTTACGGAGGGTTAACGGGGGAGACGCCGACCAACCACATCCCACACGTGCTCAATAGGCGACGTATCCGGCGAATAAGCAGGCCAAAGAAGAAGTTGCATGTGTTGGGCTGAACAGAAGTCTCGAACAGTCTTTGCAGTATGTGGGCGTGCATTATCCTGTTGAAAGATAGCTCCATAGATGCCTTGAAGGAAGGGAACGACTTCGGACTGTAGCACTTCACGGACGTATCTGTTGCTATTGAGATTACCCTCAATTCGTAGCAAATTGGATCGTCCATGATACGAAATCGCACCCCAGACCATAACTCCGGGTGTTCGGCCACTATGTCGTTCGATAACGCACTCTGGAAGGCAGCGTTGACCGGCATAGCGTCTAACACGAATGCGGCCATCATGGTCCCACAAATTGAAGCGTGATTCATCTGAAAAGACAACTTGGTGCCAATCAGCTTCCAGGCTCTGTGCTCTATGAGCCCATTGCAGACGCAGGCCGTCGATGGTTTGCCGTGAGGGGGATCCTGTATAAAGGCACCTTTGCTCGCAGTCCACTGTTTAGCAAACGTCGAGGAATTGACGAAGCCGACATTAGTACACCTGTAGTAGTAGACCAACGTGCTGCCAACTGCCTGGAGGAAGCTGTACAGTCATTCAGCGCCCTGCGGAGCAGGTGTTTATCGTCGCGCACTGATGTCACCTTCCGTCGTCCACTGCCATTTTTTTCGAGTTGTTCGGTGCTCGTCGGTCCACTGCTTCCAAACTCGCATCACTGTGGAACTGTGCCGCTGCACACGAGCTGCTATTGCGCGATAGGAAAATCCTCCTTCTCGAAGGCCGATAAACCTCCCCCGTTCAAACTCCGAAAGTTGTTGGAATTTCTCCTTCTTCCGTCGTGGAGGTATACTTCGGTCTCACTAAACGTTCGCCACTAACAAACAATAATTAACTATTGTAAACGTTCCACTACAGCCCTTTATTTATACGCTTTCAGCATCAGTTCAGAGGGCGCTGCGCACGCCACGCGTGCGCGGTGGCTCTGAAACTTTACTATTTTGCATAACATCCAATAATTGACATTTGCTGCAAATTTCATTTAATTCTGATGATACCTTCATGGTGTTGCATTTTTTACAAACAGCAGTATATGATCACGGGATTACCAATAACGGAATGGGGAGGTTAATGGGTGTGGTGGAATTACAGAAGGGGTGGGGTTGTAATTTTGTTACTTTTTTTTTTTTTGGGGGGGGGGGGGATGTTTAACAGATTACATGCTGTTAGTGTTTACATTTAGGTAAAAAATGTTACAAATTTAATTTCCACAAATTTCAGTAACTTATCCAGTGGTAAAAGATCTCAGACTTTTATTGCAAATGAATTATTCTATCAAAAGAAAAATAAAACAAGAAAATCTGCCTTTAGTGCAGGGAAATTAGACAAAAAAGTGGCCGAACCCGGACATTTGAAATAACAAGCTGAAAATTGGTAGAAATGTTGAGAATAGTGTTCTGATTGATATCCCAAAATTCCCAAAAAATCCATCTTGGGGAAAATCCGCCATTTTGAAAAAACCGCCCCCATCGTGGATTTGTCGAGTTTTAAGCATAGCGACTGAATCGAGATTCTGATTGTATTCGTTTTTGCACCAAATTAATTAATTCAGGCTGCGTTCTCTTCCAAAACACTAAAATTAATAATTTTAGACCAATTTTTGGTGCTTGAGAAAAAATAATATTTATTTAAATACGACAAACGAAAATTGGTCTAAAATTATAATAAATGTTATTATAACATAAAAAAATGAATCAAAGAAGACTTCATAACACAAGGCGTGAAGTACAGGCAAAAGCAGCAATACAAATATATTATGAAGTGTAAAAGTTAGGTAGCTTATTTCGTGTTGTCACTGGAGCTCAACTGGCTGTTCACTCACTGGCGAAAATCTTTCACTCACTGGTAATGCATGATCTGAAAAATTAAAACCTAAATTAGCGTCGATTTAATAACAGTAAAAAGTAGTATTTAAATTTTGTAGTTATTCACCGTTACTATGACAACACGTCTGCCAAAGGTTCAACGTCATCATCGCTATCCGAGTCAGCGTAGTCCATACGATGTGTGCAGCCATCTCCTGCGCAGTAGCCGCACATACTTGTGCAAAGAAAACCATGCCTTCTTCACCCGCGTCTCTTCTCGCAACCACATTTACAGTTGCAGGATATGATGTTCGGTATCCGCTCCGGTGCTGGTTCTTCTTTAGTTGGAATGGGTGTCAGCTGACTTGCATCATCCATCCCCACTCTGCTTCCGGCAGGCGATTTCCCATCCAAACCTAGAATTATTAGTTGACGACCGACACTGTCTCCCTTAAACAAGCTTGAACTTTTGAACGATCCCTTTGTGCCTTTTCTGAACGGAGCAGAAGTGGTATCACATCCATTGATTTTCCACATGCTTCACATACTGGAGACAGATGTGGCTGAAATTCGCTGGACGCGCCCACACAACCCGGTGCAGAAGGAACCCGCCATCGACTGTAAACTCTGCGTTCACTGGAAAGTTTGTCTTGGATGGCGCTATCTCTTCTAAAACGTCGATCAATCCAGACAGTGCCTTTCCGCATCAACATCCCGTCAAACAGCGCTGGAGGCCTTGCTGCAAGTTCATATGTCAGGTACTCAGGTCAACATCGTCACGCACAACACACAGCAATCTGTGAAAAAGTTGGTTAGGGTTGATTTCGACGACAGTGTCTTTGATCTTGGCCGTTTTAGATGCAGTGGCAAAAGTCGTGACTTTGTTGTTTATTTTTAAGCGGACTTTACTGAATCGTTGATCTGTGATTGATTTCCTTGCTTGAAAACCACGGGAGTTATCATCACAGTTATAGTCCAACGAATAGAGACCAAAAAAGAGGGGTTACCTTACAAAAGGTCCGGTAGTTCTAATTTTTTGATATGTTGTCTAGGATGGTTAGTAAGTGTTTAAAATGCAAAATGCACAATTCCTCCCCCGCCGCGCCCGCCGCCATCTTAAAAAAAACAAAAAAAATCGGCACTTTGTTTAGATTTTCGCTTATATCTTCTGTTTGGTGCATTTCAGCGACACAAGAGTTCTATGTTTAGATTTTCGCTTATATCTTCTGTTTGGTGCATTTCAGCGACACAAGAGTTCTACTCAATATTGTAGAGAATACAATTTCCTACAATTTAGTTTTTAAATTTTATTTCTAGGACTGATAGTTACGGAGATATGGACTTTTTGAAAAACAAAAAAAATACGCACTTTTCGGAAATTTGTCAAACTTTGAACTTCAGGACGCAGTAATTCAGTTATGGCCTATTCTAGAGAAACAAGTATCAGAATAAAATGTGTAGGGAATTTAATTTCCTACAAAACGCATGTATATGTTTATGAACCAACCCTACGAGTGTAGTGTAAAATCAAAAATCAAGAACAACGAAATATTGCTGGTTTTTGCTATTGTGACGCACTAGTCCAGCAAATAGAGACCAAAGAGAGGGGTACCTTACAAAAGATCCGGTAGTTCTAATTTTTTGATATGTTATCTAGGATGGTTAGTAAGTGTTTAAAATGCAAAATGCACAATTCCTTCCCCGCCACGCCCGCCGCGCCCACCACCATCTTAATAAACCAAAAAAAATTGGTACTTTCTTTAGATTTTGGCTTATAACTTCGTTTTGGTGCATTATAGCTACAAAAGAGTTCTGTGCAGTGTTGTAGAGAATACAATTTCCTACAATTTAGTTTTTAAATTTTGTTTCTAGGACTGATAGTTACGGAGATATGTTTGTTTTGAAGAAATAAATAAAAACGCACTTTCTGGAAACTTGTCAAACTTCTAACTTTAGGACGCTGTAATTCAGTTATGGCCTATTCTAGGGAAACAAGTATCAGAATAAAATGTGTAGGGAATTTAATTACCTACAAAACGCATGTATTTTTTTTGACCCTACGGAGAGTGGGGTAAAAAAAAAATCATAAACAACGGAATATTGTGGTTTTTGTTTTTGTGACGCACAGAGTATCTAAAAAAAAAATCGCCAATTACCTTGCAGTGTTGGCTTCAAATTGGAGTGTATACCAACCCTACTTGAGTTTCTGACATGTTACAGCGCAATGCTCAAGAGGCAGATACTGTTTCACTGGAATATCTACTGGTGAGAGCGGATGTTCAATTTAAAATATCCCACCAACACAGCAGATACATTTTTTAAAGATGCATGTATGTAAACAAAGTAAGAACAAAAGGCATTAATAATCATACCAGAATCGATATTAATTGAACTAAAACTGAAAAGAAAACAAATTTACATCCGCTTCGCTCGTTTCGTAGGGGATGAGTTAATGAAGTCGGGGTCTTCATTTTCGTCAAATGGCGAAGTTACTCGATCGTCGTCGTCTTCGTGTCGACGAGGACCTCATTCCTGTTGTCACATTCTTGGACAGCACAGAATTTGCATAGGGCGGAACAATTGAGGCCCGCCTTTCTACAGCCACACGCCCCCATACAGCCAGTTGTGCATCTGCATTAGATGGTCTTAAGCATGTTTGGAGGAGCAGCATCGCTATCATCCTGATGGGTTCCAGTCCTCGAGCTCCTCTACACCAGCCCCACTCGATCGGGTCTTTGACAATCCCCATCCACTCCATGACCGGCTGGTATGAACTCAGGAAGTGGAAATGTACTGCGTCAGTGGTCGGAGGTAGTTTAGCCAGACTGAGCTTGGTGGTACTGGTCATGAATTTGCTGTGGCGAAGTGACTCAATGACTGTTCGTTACTGCCACCTTACAGGGATACCAAGATTTTCACCCCTGCTGCTGAAATTTCGTGGGAGTGGCAGCGAAGTCCCCGAACCTCTCCGCCTGCTCCAGCAATGATGAGTCTTTCCTTAAAAGTTGGCAGAATTTATTCTTTCCAAACCCAAAAATGGTTGAAATGGTGTCGCAGCCCGATATTGCGTGCAGGAGCAAGATACAGCCTGTGGAGTTGAACTTGTAGGAGGAGGCGGAGTAGATTGCGTCTGGCTGTTTCCCTCTTGCTGGTTTTTTGAGGTAGACATTGCTGACCGCAGGTGTTTAACCAGTCAGCAGGACGAGTAGGTCAATGTCTTCACCGACAATGAACACGGCGTCGTATGTGAGGGAGAGGCATTTAGCTGTGGCAACTATCATATATCTGTCAGCATCTTCAGTTTCATGTCAGAAACTCAAGTAGGGTAGGTATACACTCCAATTTCAAGCCAACACTGGAATGTAATTGGTGATTTTTTTTTAGATACTCTGTGCGTCACAATAACAAAAACCACAATATTCCGTTGTTTTTGATTTTTTTTTTACCCCACTCTCCATAGGGTCAAAAATAGGGTGCGTTTTGTAGGTAATTAAATTCCCTAAACATTTGTTTCTGATACTTGTTTCCCTAGAATAGGCCATAACTGAATTACAGCGTCCTAAAGTTAGAAGTTTGACGAGTTTCCAGAAAGTGCGTTTTTATTTATTTATTCAAAACAAACATATCTCCGTAACTATCAGTCCTAGAAACAAAATTTAAAAACTAAATTGTAGGAAATTGTATTCTCTACAACACTGCACAGAACTCTCTTGTAGCTACAATTCACCAAAACGAAGTTATAAGCCAAAATCTAAAGAAAGTCTTTGGTCTCTATTTGCTGGACTAGTGCGTCACAATAGCAAAAACCAGCAATATTCTGTTGTTCTTGATTTTTGATTTTACACAACACTCGTAGGGTTGATTCATAAAAATATACATGCGTTTTGTAGGAAATTAAATTCCCTACAAATTTTATTGTGATACTTGTTTCCCTAGATTAGGCCATAACTGAATTACAGCGTCCTGGAGTTCAAAGTTTGACAAATTTCCGAAAAGTGCGTATTTTTTTTGTTTTTCAAAAAGTGCATATCTCCGTAACTATCAGTACTAGAAACAAAATTTAAAATCTAAATTGTAGGAAATTGTATTCTCTACAATATTGAGTAGAACTCTTGTGTCGCTGAAATGCACCAGACAGAAGATATAAGCGAAAATCTAAACAAAGTGCCGATTTTTTTGGGGGGTTTTTTAAGATGGCGGCGGGCGCGGCGGGGGAGGAATTGTGCATTTTGCATTTTAAACACTTACTAACCATCCTAGACAACATATCAAAAAATTAGAATTACCGGACCTTTTGTAAGGTAAAACACCTCTATTCGTTGGACTATTAACTGTATCGTCGGCTACTATACCTGTAGACAAGAACATTAGAAGGTTCGTTGAGTAGTTAAAAGGATGGTGGGACTGGAGCCAGTCTACCATCTTCCGAACGTCTGCCTTATCTCTCACTTGCCGAGACTCTCTTAGCTCCACATGTTGGTCGGAGGTTTCGGCGAAGACTCCACAAAATCTTTCAGTGGCGTCGATTACATGTGCAGATGAAGGCTTTGCACAAACCCATTGAGCAATGACGTTATCTGTCAATCCACGTCCACGTGTGAGCCCACCCGCCGTCTTCATGTTTCTCATCAACACTTGCTCTATAGTTATATCGGTCCATATGCCTGACCAGAACTTTGCAGATCTCCTGACAGTAAAGCAGCCTTCCTTAACAAATTGCCGGAACTCCAAGGGAGTCATAACATCCTCGAGCTGAGATGTCCTGCAGAGTGGAAATACGGAATCATTCTTTGGACACACAGCAAGTGAAGAACCCAAACTCCAGAACGTTCAGCTCTGACAAACAGACGCATGATGCCAACCATCTTAAAAGAATCGCACCCATAGCTTCGCAGTGAGTAGTCCACATGAAAAGAGGCCTTTCAGCTTTGCTTCGAACAACTCTGCTGCCTGGGGATGTACTCTGACGACAAAACGTCATCCACCGAAGTCGTTCTAGAGTGTGGTCTGAGTGTGTTCGTTTCAAGCGATCGCTGAGAAGAGAGTCTGCGTCTTGTATATCCTGAATGATCAAGATCGCCAACGACAGCTGCATCAGAAGATGTGCGCGGACAGCTACAGCGTAGGCGTGGCCGTTTACCATCTCGGTCACCGTGTTCTTTGCGTACACCGTCTCCCACAATTCTTCCAAGCAGGAGAACTACGTGGTAGCCAAACACTGTGCGTGTTGAGCCATGCGCAAACTCGGCTAATTTAAAACTTGCTCATTGGTGCATCTTTTTTGTTTTGTTTTAAAAATGCAGTTAGGAGGGTTTTTATCAACAACGACAGCTTTTAAACTGGCTGTTCAATGTTTAATTTGTTTCATTCTAGTTTGGATGGGGAATCACCTACCGGAAGCAGAGTGTGGATGGATGGCTCATGCAGGTCAGCTGACACCCATTCCAACTAAAGAATAACCAGTACCGGTGCGGGTACTGAATATCATATTCGGCAACTGTAACTGTGGTTGCGAGAAGAGATGCAGGTGCAGAAGAAACGGTTTTCCTTGCACAAGCATGTGCGGCTACTGCCCAGGACTTGGCTGCACAAATCGTATGGACTACTCTGACTCGGATAGCGATGACGACGTTGAACCTTTGGCAGACGTGTTGTCATAGAAACGTTAAATACCTACAAAATTTAAAGAACATTGTTTTACTTGTCTTAAATTGACGCTAATATAGGTTATATTTCTTCAGATCATGCATTACCGTCAAAGATTTTGGCCAGTTAGTGAACAGGCAGTCGAGCTCCAGTGTAACACGAAACAAGCTACCTAACTTTTACCCTTAATAATGTATTTCTATTGCCGATTATGCCTATATTTCACGCCTTGTGTTATGAAGTCTTCTTTGATTATTTTTTTTTATGTTATAATAACATTTATTATAATTTTAGATCAATTTTCGTTTGTTGCATTTTCATAATTATTATTATTTCTCAAGAACCACAATTGATCTATAATTATTAATTTTTAGTGTTTCGGAAGGTAATGCAGCCTGATTTACGTAATATAACGCAAAAACGAATACATTCAGACGCTCGGTTCAGTCGCTATGCTTAAAACTCGAAATATCCAAGATGGCGGCGGTTTTTTTAAAATGGCGGATTTTCCCCAAGATGGATGTTTTGGGAATTTTGGGATATCAATCAGAACACTATTCTCAACATTTCTACCAATTTTCAGCTTGTTATTTCAAATGTCCGGGTCAATGTCTAATTTCCCTGGACTACTTCACTTTACTGTAACGTTATATCCTTTCATTTTGATGTAGTTTGTTCAATTTTTTTTTTTTTTTTTTTTTTTAGTGTTATATTAATTTAAAATATCACAAATTATTAAATCAACTGAATTCATTAAACTTGTAATTACTATTAACTATTGTTTCTTTTTTATTTTTAATTAACCATCTTAGTTTCATTTTTGAAGTTCCTTTTTTTCTTTCTTTCCTGACAAATACATTTCATTAATTCATCATTTTGTTTTTATCAGCTGGGCTGATAACTTTGATTTTTTGATAATTTTTAATTTATTTAGTTTTTCTATGATTTTTTATGTAGATAGAGGCTATGAAATGATCGTTTCTCTATTGGCTGAAAGAAAAGGATGTCAAATCACAGGAAAATAAAATATTTAATCCAAGTAATCTCCATTCCTTGCAATACATGTGTCCTAACGACTACAAAGCAATTTAATGCCATTCTCATAAAAGGTCTGGTCTGGTCTTCAAAAAGTCCTTGACTGCAGCTTGAAGACAATCAAGTCATGGAAAGTTTATTCTTCAACGCTATGTTCAAAGGTTTAAACAAATGGTAATCAGAAGGCGATAATTCCGGGGAATAAGGTGGTTGAGGAAGAGTCTCCCACTTTAATTCACATAGTTTTTGATGAACAATGTCAGTTTGATCACAGTAGTAATCGGCAGTGATGGTTTGACCAGGCTGTAGCAAGTTGTAATGTATAACCTCTCTGTGAGACCACTAAACAGTAACCATTGTCATTTTGGGGTGAATGTCAGGTTTTGGTGTATGTTTCGCTTTATGATTGACATCTAACCTTTTGGAAGAGCGTTTTCGATTGTAATACAATATCCACTTTTCGTCACAAGTTTCTTGTCTAGCGTGCATTTGTCAATTCATGGGACACCTATTTGTCCCTTTTCTTTTAATCTTACTAATCTCTCTTAAATGTCTTGAAACGCTTGCAATACCACCCCAAGATCTAAGGCAAGCTCCCTTACGGTTACAACCGTGTTACTTTCCACAAGCACCTTCAGTTCGTCATTACTAAGCCGTTTCTCGAGCCTTTCACGACATTCATTTTGAATGTCCAGATTTCCGGAACGAAATTTTTCAAACCAGCGGTGAACGGTTCGTTCAAACAGAAGCTGAATCCTTTTCAAAGGCTAATTTGATGTTTCGAGAAGCTTCTGCGGCGGAATGATTCACTTTGAACTCGTAACGTAAAATCATCCGTATTTCGTTGATATTCAAGATTAAACACTCAGTTAATTTATTCCTCAGTCATTCACGCTTCAAGCACGAAATCGAGCTATCAGAACAAACAAGAAAACAGCTTTCGTACGATGTATTACAAATTGGCATTTTCATTCTTGGGTGGGGGAGAATTAGGCGTCTGACTTGACAACTGCAAAAACGGCTATTTCTTATGGAACAGCCTGATACAAAGTCTATAAAAAAAATATAAATTAATCTAGGTATAAACTGAACAGAAAGAAATATAATAATTCGTATCTTTCAAAATTTAAAACATGATACTAATTTTTTTACATTTTTGACGAACTTTACCAGAAAATGCTTATTATAAGTCAATTCAAGTTTTAATAATAAATACAAAACCAAGCTACCCCCTACAATTTGCTTGGGTTAAAAGTGACATTACTATTGATTGACGTTCATTCATTCAAGCGGTTTTAATTCCAATAGAATTTCATCACAGCCTGCTCAGTACATCATTGGCATACAAATGGGTTTGCAGGCGAGCTGTTATCCAGTGACAGCGATGTCTTATTTAATATATTTAAACCAGTGGCGTGCGGTGACAATTTTGAGAGGGATCAACTGTGAGGGGACTATTATGGCACTATTTAATAAATCTACACAGAAAACAAATTACATAAATGTTAAATATGTTAAAGCCTAAGGTATTCTTTTAAACAAGAATGGAGATACAGAAGTTTCTTACCATAGAACGCCGGAGCGTGTGAAACTGTTAAAGTGGCGAAAGGAGTCTTGGAACTAGTCCTGTTGGGCAGTCGATTGCTTGTTGCGGTTGAAAGGGTTAGGGATAGAATGCTGTCTGGACAAGTCCAACTCTACAGGCGCTGAGGGGAGGGAACACTTAGTCCACTGACAGCACGCCACTGATTTAGACTTCCATTTTGCCCAATTTAAGCAACTCTGAGTGGATACATTAGAACAAGGGTATCACAGTCGATTCAGTATAGTTAGACCCCAATTTCGCCCATTTATCCTATTTTCCTATTTTCCCAATAAACTTCAGGCCACTGGAACTCGAAGGTGGAGTGACTCAGGGAGCTCCGAGTATTTTGGGTTTGGGTTATGGAGGCTACTACACACACATATATATATATATATATGGTAATCCTAAAAACTCCTTCCTATCTGAAGTCCCGTAGGAAAAAGATAAAAATTAACTTTGCACTCACTCACAAATCTTTGAATTGTACATTTTCTTTCTACTCACCCTGTATTTCGGCAATACGATGATCCATTGCAATGATACTGACATTTCCAAATGTTGCCATAAAATAACTATTTCTGAAGTAAAAATATATGGTTGTATTGCAGCTGCTTCTTAAGGATCTATTAATCTTTATTGCCTTCATTAATTTATAAGCTAATTATCGATTTGTACAGCTTTACAGCAGAATGGTTATTAATTGTAGTATTAATTTCTTAATATCTTGAGCATAAGTTATCCCTATTTCTCCTGTATCTATTGTATTTGATTAACTCTTACCGAATCCATAAAACTTAACTTTAACTGTTTCCAAATCTCTTTCGTTTTCAGATCCTACGAGATAATCAGTGTCAAAGATTCCACAGCTACTTTTATGAGTTTTGTTTCCTCTTTGGCTGCAACAATCACACAAAGTTACGATCTTTTCTATGACATTCGCAAGACATTAATTTCTCCAACTTTTTGAAGACAACTATAATTTTTACGACTTTGAGGACGATAAAGAGATGATGATGTAGCTTTAAATAGACTATCACGTGACGTTGATGATTTTTCTCGTTGAGGACAGGATAAGTTAATGATTGTAATAAAGATATCATTAGAATCGAAGATAAATCAAAACAATTGACTTCTATTAATGAAATAACGGCAAAGATCGTAAGATTAGTACTTTTACTACTGTATTCTATTAGTTTTATTGTCAACTATCAACCAATGCAGGAGAGTAAATACAAGTTCAATACAAAAATAGGGTCTAATTTTAAATGGATTTATTAAGGTTACACAAAATGATAATTATTTTTTTTAGGTGAATTGTAGTTGACTTTTTACAGAATATTATGGATTTGGTCTAACGTTTCTCATCGCTCCTTAAGGTGGCCCCAGACGGTCAATCACATTGATCAAACAGTTGCGTCAATCCTTGGCGCACGCTTCAAATAACCCTTCAATCTTTGGCCCTAGACGGTCAATCGTTTGATCAAAAGAGCAAGGCAATCGATTGACGCACGCTTCATTCTTTTGAACAAAATTCATTCGTAGTGGAGTTTCAGTAATGGAAGGTAATTTGTTGGAGTTATGCAATAATCAGGATATATATATAACTGTCAAGATTCTAAAGAATTTGATGATAAAATATTAACTATTGTTAATAACAGCAAATAAAATAAAGAAATTAAATATAAGATTGGAATGAAAAAAAAAAAAAGAGAAAGCAACAACCATGGATTACTGAAGAGTTAATAAATGAGATAAATATTAAAGATAAACTATTTAAACAAAAATTGAATTTCACGTAAATATTCTAAGGATGATGAAACCTTCCCTTTGTTTTTTTATCAAAAATTTAACGTTCCCATTATATTGTAATTTGGTAGTAATGTGGCATTATTGATGTATTACCTTCCCTTTGTTTTTCAACAAAAAATGTAATATATCACTGTAAAATTCTATCATTTTTCATGAATTCTGTGTTTTAGGGAATGGGTTATTACAGCTTATCCATAACCGTCTGATGAAGCAATCTTGCTCAAAGAATGCGAAATATCACGGATATAAAAGGTTTTTTAGAGATAATGTGTTGATGTGAAGAATTTTTAGAATATTAAAACAAACTTAAAATAATCCAACCGATACAAATTAAAAATTGAAATATAAAAAATATAGAAATATGTTAAAACAAAAAATTAGTAATTACAAAAAAATATTATTTTGAAACTAAGAAAAATTCTACAATCACCTACAAATTTATGGATTGAAATATATAACATACTTAGATAAAAAAAAAATTAATATAATAACGAAATATATAAATTACTAGATACAATTGAACGACACAATAAAGAAATTAAATTGGCAAATAAATCCTGTTCCTATTATAATAAGGCCGTGCTGGCGTGGTCGTGCGGTCTCGGCGGCGGCCAACCGTGGCGTCCAGTGCGCCAGTTCCTGGGTTCGAATCCCGGCAAGGGCATGGCTGTTTCAATTTCCTTTCCTGTGTTGTCCAGCCTCTT
>JAFIDM010010028.1:35147908-35172864 GCA_023159025.1 Thereuonema tuberculata | reverse complement strand
ACAGACAGAGAAATAAAAGATTTTAGTAATATAGATTCACGTTCGGAATGAGTTTCGTTGTGGAAAGCGAGGGGTGTGCACTCCATTTCTTGTGCAGAGAGCAATGACTGAGGAAAAGATTGATCAAAACCCTCCTAGACAGTCAAGCGCCCTCTTCAATGATTGACGTAAATCAAACTTTCTATCAATCTCCCTCAATGATTGGCATGCGCGTGAAACGGGTTCCTAAACGGTAAACCACGCTTGACTCAATCGATTGACGAAACCGTTTTGGTCAAAATATTGACCGTCTGGGGCCACCTTTACTAAATATGAGAGAAAACAATAAGAAATTATAATAAAAGCATTGTAGAATGGAATTTTAAATCGAAATACACACATTCCACCCACTTTATCATCTTAAGATAATCCAAACACTATTTATTCTACAGAGCTAAAAGTTCAGCATAAGGTTTATATTTTTAAGAGGAGGATTCCTTTGAGTTTCATCAATTAAGTAAGAAGCTAAAAAGAAAACACAAAGAGATCGTTTTCCTGTTTTCTTTTCCGCGTTCATCTTTCAATTCTTTATTTGTTCTGTCTTCTCAATTTTCAGACTTAAAAAAGTAAAAAACATTTTTTTTTCCCCTTATCTTCTTCTTTTTTGTCGTCTCAGCAACTGGGATTTCCTTTTAGTTGATAACTATTTTTGATCAACTTTTAAGATTTGAAAGCTTTTCCTAGTAAATTGGAACAGGTGAGTCGCTCTTCTGTAAACTTGACATACAGATTTTGAAAACAAACTTCCGTACGTCCGTACAAATCCTTGACCAGAAATTTACAATTTGATTTCATTGACAAAATGAAGGGGCAAACATTCCTATTGGAAAGCATTTAAACAAAACCAGTATTGTCAGTAGATTATTATCAATCTCATATTAATCTGTTCACTTATTCCTCTGTCATCTGCTTTGAAATCATTAATCATTTCTGAACTTAATTAATTTTACGAAACGGATAATTTAAAGATACTGTTTGTAAATTACAAAATATCACAATACTTTTCGTTGAGATTACTTTCAAGGCTTTCATAACTTAATTCACAGTTTTGTAGTAAACACATACACAAAAAAGCGATATCAAAGGCTTGTTAAACGTGACACTATTATTGATTAAAACTGATTTATTCAAGCCCGTTGTAATTCAAGCATAATTTCAAGCGAGACCCGCTTTCAGTCATTTACTGTCTACATTCCAATTTTTCACTATTTGCATTATTTTTGAATGAATTTGGTCACATTGAGTCGAGGATATTATATTCGTTGTCACCACAATCCATTCAATGTAGCTACACCTCAAGTTTGTCCCTTTACCCACTATTTTCCTGATCCGTCAATCTCCACCTAAAACTGGAAGTGACCTGGACCGGAAGTCGGATTTTACCCCCAAACCTCCAGATCATTGGGAGTCCGATGAGGCATGATTCATGGGGCTCCTACTCCAGATTTGGACTACACTTACACGGGGATTCTAATAGCTCTTCCCTATGAAAACAAAGAAAAGAAAAACGAGAACTTCAAGAAATCCAAGTTTTCAAGTACTTCTTGCTATTTTTTTTTTTTTTTTTTCGTTTTTATTCATTTCCTCATCAGTAATTATCTCACAGTATCTTAAAATTTTCCAGTTCTACAGGTGTGTCCTTCTGGATATAACGCTCTCCCCAGTGTGTAACGCGGAAGAACTGTCCTACAAATATCACGTACTACAATGTGATAATCATGCTAATCTATCTGTGTGTAATGCAACAGTGCCCGCATTCGCAATCGTAGGAGATTTTTTGATGAATGATTTAGATTAGAAGTGATTAAAAACAAATAAAAAAAAAAACACTTGAACACTACTTGAATATTTGTTTTTCATTTTGAACTATACGTGTTTCAAACTAAGCTTTTAAATTTGGTGAAACTTAATTAAGTTGAAATCTTTTACGATGTCACAGGGTGTTGTCCTGATCAATGGCAGCTCTTTATTACTTCACGTAATTGTGTCTATGAATTTCAGATGCCTACAATTCAAAGAAGGGGTTTTGTTTATTAGATTTTGAAACACACAGAAACATCATGAATTTCAGTTTAACAGTGTTATTTCTCAAATTAATAAAACCATTCTCAAAGACGAACAAGTACGGAATTTCTAATCAACTTTTGTGCTTCCTTTTTTCGCAGGGGGTTGTAAAAAGCATCATTTGCACGTTATTCTAAAATGTCTCGGCAATTCCTGACATTCAATTTCAGCCATGTTAAATTTTATTAAAATCCCTACGGACGTTGCTCATTTCCAACAGTAGAACATCTTTTTAAATTTTTTTGAAAACAATTACAAGAAAACAAATAGGTTATTTGATTATTCGCTGTGAAAAATTTGACACCTTAAGTCCAGGGCAATGAGAGGGTATTTCTAAAATAATAAAATGAAAATTTGTAAAATATTCTTAACTCACTCATTAATATGTACAATATGAAACTGTTTATACTATAATTTTTATAGTTTAACTTATAATATTATTGTACAGTAACATACATAAATTATTATTCAGCACCTACAAAACAGGTTGTTATACAACCCAGTAGGACTGACTTTTTAATTAAATTATATTTTAAAAAAAATAGATAGGAATCATCAAAAGAATTGTTCCTATTCTAACTTAGAATGTAAAAGAATTGACAAAATACTGAACAAATTTTAGTTTTGTTGTTTACTTCATCAGCTTAATATTAATTCCAGTTATGAATCAATAACTCTTATTCAGAATCATTCTTTAGCCACTAGAGATTAATCAAATGTATATTTTATTGAGAAATCTTAACCAAAAAGACTTAATATGGTAACAAACACTTCCGAGAAGACAAATAACACGAAATCCTTCCTAAGCTTTTTTAGACAACATGACATGCTTCAATGACATTCTTCCAAATCAGATTGAGAAGAAAACAACAAAAGTGAAGTTAAGCCTTAGGTTCTTTCCAAAGACTACATGACTTCATGATGTTCAAATAAAAAGTTTCTTATTTTGTATCAAGTGAAAAGAAAAGCAATATAGTTTTTCTGATATTAAAGCGTTTTGTAGACATCAAGAACTTCACCAGTATCATAACAATGCCTTAAAACAATTCATGCAACCAATAGGGTTTTTCAACACAATAAAAAAGATAGAAAAAGAGCTTATGTTAATAGATATCATAGATAAAATTACAGACTGCACACAAGCATAAAACAATCACTAACAGTCCATAGCTTTCTCCTCAGTATGACGAGGCTTCTTCAAAGGATATCTTAAAAGTAATTAATAGATATCAGTAATGGAAAACTGCTTGTTAAATGATATTCTATAACTGCTGTTTAACACACTTTATTATTCTAGGCGCTTCTAGCTGATGATCTCCAAACAGCTTAAAACAGTTCAAGAATTTCAGTAAATAAGCATTACTTCATTTGTTTTATATTTACCTTCAGTTTTACTATAAATACTATTTTTTCGCGGAGCTGGCGTTAATTCTTTACCAATTTATAAAAATATCATTAGTTTATGATTTTACGTTAATACAGATAACTTTTTATTAAACATAAAGGCGTTTTTATAAAGAGAGAATTTGATTATTCTTTACACTGATGCTACTTTTCTATCATTTTTTGCCATCGGCGAACATAAGATATTCATAAAAAAAAACAAAACAAAAAACAGATATCAAGGAAACGCAGTCTCTAGGGCAAATTCACATTTAATCTCTGTCTGAATAAAAGATTTCTTCACGATAGCGTTTAGTAAAATGATAATACAATCTTTAAAAATAGAAATGAAATCATTTTTATTTTAAGCCGAGTTCAATCTAAAAACCCTCTTGTTCATCATTTTTCAGGAGTTTTTAAGGAAATTCGTGCAAATACTTTCTAAAAATATTAAGGTATCTGACTCCTTTCCGAGTGTACTTTTGTCTGACATTTAGTTGAGTTAAATTCTAACATTTCCGAGCATTTGCTCTAAATAAATAATAATAATAATAAAGACTTATCGCCTTGGTCTGGATTCTGTTTTTTTTTTTATTATTTAATGTTTGCCAGTCCTACAAGGATGTAGGTGCTGATAAATTAATATGTAATTATTACAGTAGATTAATTAACTTTGTTAATAATCTAATACAAACGAAAAGAAACTTAATAAAAGTTAATAGTTAAAAATTTAGAGTAATATTCTCATCAATTACATCAGCGATTAATAAAGTTTTTACATTCTTAATACTTTTTATATTCGGGCAAACCAAAGAACGACCGTGGCCACCAGATGTCGCAATAGTAGAATTTGAATCGATTGTATGTGTCAGTGTTTATGGCGGGAAAGTGCTTGGCTTCTGATTGGCGATTGTGAATAGTTTCTCTATACAAACTTCAGTCCTGGAATGATTAAGAGATCATTGTTGTAGTTCAAGGTCAGAGTCATTCTTTCGCTAGGAGGACTTTAGTGTTTTAGAATTATATTTCTCCCAATTAATTTGACTGAATAATTTATATTTTATGTAGTTTTCCAATCTTAGACCAAAATTATTATTTATTTTATTGATTTGAAAGATTGCTAACCAATTGTATCTAGTTATTTTTTCATTATTTTTATTATTTTTTTCCATATTGACATTGTAAATGTTATTCATAATTATTTTATAGATAAATTTTTCTTTAATGGTAAGTATTTTAAATTTTTTCCTTATCTTGTTTTTTTTCCAAAATGGGTAAATTGCTAAAATTTGTATATACATTATTGAAAATTTTAAGAATTAATTTATTAATATTTTTAATTTTTTGTTGATTCATAAAAATCCAACACTCTTAGACAATAATCCAAAACCGAATCCACTAAAGATTTGAAATTATTACTTTTTGTTTAAATGGAATAAGTAAATTAATATGATAAAAGAGATAAGTGTAAGTATGTAATTTTTTTATGATAAAATCATATTGTGTATCCCAGTTAAATTTCTCATCTAGATATATTCCCAACTATTTTTGCTGTGTTACAAATTCAATTTTTTGACATATACAATTACTATTAGTATATACACTGGAATTCATTTCTTTACAATTTATGATAGTGAAGTGTGAGAAATAATTCTTTATTTAATATTTTATTTTTATTTTTAATGACCATTGCCTTTGTTTTTTTTATAATTAATGGTCATAATATTATTATTTGCCCACTTTAGTACATTATTTAAATCTTTCTGAAGAGAATTAAAGCAGCTCCGGGTGCGAATCCTTTGCGTAAATTGTGCGTGTCAATTGTGTTCCTAGATAGTTCACTCCGCACGTTAAAGAAAGATTAATAATAGCAATATATTGATCTTTATTACTAGAAATTAGAATGACATCATCCGCATATATATATATATATATATATATATTAGTAAATTTAATACAATTACTTATAGAATTAATGTACAAATTAAATAATAAAGGTCCTAAATTGGATCCCTGAGGTACACCTGCTTTAATTCTGGATTCTTTGTTTTTCTGAAATTTCTTACAACTTTGGCGATCATTAACAAACAGAATAAGAACCAAAGTCAGCACATGAAGAAATTGCCTTTGTGATTCAATTATCGGAAGGATACGGGAACGGCCGTTTCGTCCTGCATGGGATCATTACTTTGAGCTCTTTGATCATTACTTTCTCTGACGAATGGTAATGATTACGAAAAAGCCGTCCTAGATAGAACATAGCTCAGTTGTTTGTTTTTTTATCTTCTTTTTCTATAACGATATTTGTTATCTATTTTGCTTAATCAATTAATAATTATTAAAGTAGCTTAATTTTGATTGGATGACATCGCGCTCAATTCAAGTGATGATGGTTGGTGCTTCAACAAAAAAAAAAAAAGGACACTTCATTTTCTTTGGAAGATTGTTATCTGGCTATTATTCTCTCTTCTTTTCTTCTTCCTTTCATTGTCTTCAGCTGATCACCGTATCTTTGGAGCAGAAAGAGAATGAAGATGGAATAGTTTTTAAAAAGTGTCGAAAAGGTAGGAGATAAAAAAAATGCTTTTCCCGCATTATTAGATCATATCGGTGACGCTGGGCGTAATTAGGCTTGAATACCTCATCCATTACTGGTCCGGAAGTAGCTTAAGGGGGCTGCACGAGACGTAACTTGATTGGTTGTGGGAGTAGGTTGAGGAGAAGACGGCGCGCACTGCTCCGGGCGCACTTTTTTTCTTTTTTTTTCTTTTTGCTCTTCTTCTTCAGCGTGGGTTGCTTCTAAATCTCGAGACATTCACGTACAAAGCGAGACGGCCCACTGAATACGCGGCTAACGAGGTGCCGCCTACCTCCCACTACATCCACCCCCGCTCCCTCTCCACACCTGATTTCACCTTCCATCCAAAGGAAATTTCAACTGTAACTTCTCGGAAAACGAAATCAATTCGGGCCTTTCGTCAAGGGAGAAGCAAATGAGCGCCGGCTACTCTTAACGCGTCCTTCCGTTGACGGCGAAATGAGATTCGGCGGCGCCAGAACCTAAGCAAAGTCATGCAGCGTCAGGGAAACATATTGCACGAACCTCTACAGATATCGTCGCGCAGGAACCTCAGACGAAATGAAATCCAAATGATTCTTAAACTGCTGGAAATTCAAAACTACTCCAAACAATAAATCCCATAAATCACTCATTTCTCTTAAGTTAAATACCGACGCTCAAATCTCCAAATTCCAACAGAATTCCAAACTTCCACGAAACGAAATGGAATAAAATCATTCGATTAATATCAATACTAAACCGACAAAATAAATACTAAGAATTCGGTATTTGTGTTTCGAGATCTATATGGTCCAGTACCTATCAAAATCAATAGGAGCTCACTGTAAGAAATCATTAAAAGGATAATGGACACAAATGTATGGGAAGTTGCCCCACCCCTATATAGTGATAAGATATAAATCTAACTTATAGAATGCTAAAACACCCTGTATTTTATTTGATTTAAATTTAATTATATAATTATTTTGGTTTAAATATAATTATTCTAATTTAATTGATTTTTGCTTTTTTTCCTTATTTATTATTTATTTACATATGGGCTTTATTTGGATCAAGTAGTGGGCCTTATTTGAAACAGGGAGCTCAAATAAGGCCCATTAGTTACATTATCAAAACTGTATTATTACAGAAAGAATTTCAAATACCACTAATTCTAAATTCACTTTTTCTTAACTTTCAGTACAGTTTTCAGAATTTTCACTCTTGCAGTAAAAATATAAAAAATCTTTAAATATTAGGTGGGCCTTATTTGGTCCATGTACCTTATTATACGTAATTAATAATTAATATTATCATTTATTTCAAGTAGCCTAAATAAAAATTATTTGCATTAATAAATAAAAATAATATTTACTGTTACTGGAAATAATTATTAAATAATAATTAATTAATACATCCGGGAATTAAGATGTCAACTAGATAAGTCATATCTAGGATTTTGTAACTCCAGAGTTTAATTATATACCGTATATGCTCCAATAGAGGCCCCCGGCGTTTATTTGCAAAACTAGCCTCGGTTCCCGGCGCTTAATAGAGACCGGCTGCTATTAGAGGCCGGCCATTATCAACAAAAACCTTCAGAACGCAATATTTTTACACATAAATACCGGCTAATATTACAAATAGCTATTTTTATTTGAATTTCGCTTGCTACATAAGACTGTTAAAGATAAATGGCAAAGTCTTTCTGTACCTTCCGCTGCTATTAGTCGTCCGAATCCGCAATGACGGGCGGCCGCCTCACCGGAAGTTTCTTTGGCGTATCCCACCGCACGAATCTTAAAGGCAATGTCAAATGACCGTTTCGGTGGCATTTTGTAAGGCTATGTACCGTTAAGTATTACGCACGACTATAAAGATACGGCTGCTTACACTAGTAGCGATAGGCAAATATCAAAGAACCCGGCTACTATTAGAGACCGGCTATTATTTGGCTGTGTCCCCTCTGCAGCCCGGCGCTTATTAGAGACCGGCGACAATAAGAGACTCGGCGTTTATTGGAGCATATACGGTAACTCCCCACGGACAAATAATTGAGACAAGTCGTAATAATCAAAAATGCTCTATTTAAGGAAATCTTTCTGTAGTCATATATCTTATCGCTATATAGTGATGGGGCAGATCTGCCCTTCTCCTTTCAGTTCTGGGTTGCCAGAATATTTCAATTTAACATAGTATTGTACTTATCCTTATCTGCTTACCATATCTCCGAATTGTAATATACTAAATAAGGACGTCTCGAAATAAATATAAGCCTATTTCTAAAATTGCAGTTTATAAGAGATGTACATACATTTTTTTTTAATTATATTGATCACAATATATTCCGTATTTAAGACTTAAAATTTCATTCTAAAATTTTAGGTCTTTTTTTTTCTCTCCTATTAAGGATCGTTGTGTTAGGGGCAGCGTCCACCAATACTGCTAAAGTTATGGTCAGCTGATGCCACTATTCGTGCTCGAAGCTTTCGATGTCATCAAATAAAAGTTGTGTGCACCAACCACAATTAGACAATGCTATATTGCTAAATCGTTCATAACTTGTCGTATTTCTAAAAATGGCTGCGATTGGTTAATAATATTTAACGTCATTTCCGGGATCACTTATAGCTTGCATGGCATTTTTAAATAGCAGCTTTCATGGAGAATACAGAAACCATGTGGACAGAATTTTTTCCCTTGAAGACAAGGATTTTCAAGATAATAATTTGAAATAAGTAGCCCTATCTAACCTTATTAGAGTAAAAACAAAATCGTAGGAATTGCTCGTCGACGTCAGCTATCTTGTAATAGATCAACAATTGCGCGGGTTGAGGGGAGTTTTCAAATTGAAAAATGATTTAACAGAAGAAAATTGGACAGCTAAATTTTGATAATTCAACAACGATTTATCGACCGTTGACGTTGGTACACAGAAAACATAGGTTAAGGAGAGATTTGAACCTTTTTCAATTTTAACTGAAGCTTCGTGCACACCACCCTAGTTACTTAGTGAGACGGTACAGTTAAAGATACTTCAGGTTAAAGGAGAATCGTGATTCTTAAATATATTTTGATCGAAAAGCCTTCCGATTTTTGAAGCAGTTCTCAAATGATTTTCAAATGTGTTTTGAAGATCTTTGGGCAATCGAACGTTTGAGCAGGTGACGTATTATGAAACAAAGCATTTTGTTTCCGTTTCAACAGAAAGTCATAAAAAATTAGCAGTCACTTTCAGAAACTTATCTTTCGAAAGTAAGCAATAATTGTACTGAAATACATTTATTCTACGCACAAAAACATACAAGAATTTACTTTTAGAAATATCATCCAACATTCGATACAAGTATTTCGCAAAGAGCCATGGGAGTTTGACTGAAAAGCGCCCTCCAACGGAGGAATATTTAATTAGGAGCGCTTGAAAAAAAGTCAATCACAGGATAAAGTTGTAAGAACGAACTTTGAAAATACTAAAAATTGATTGAACTAAAATATATAAAATTTAATTTATGATTCTTATAAATTTAAAAATAATATAAGGTAGTTCGGGCAAAACCTAGCCATACAGGTAAAGCTGTACATAAGATTGTCTTATCTGTTGGACGCCCGTTTGTCTAAAAATATGCTAAAAAGGCTCAAGTTGAAGCCTTGTTGCGTAGTTTATCGTTTTCTCCCTAGATGGTTTCATCAGTTACTGACAGGAAACAGTAAACAAACATTTGCCGCCAAGTAGGCACACGGATACAAACGTATGAGGCTTGTTTGTAGCTTCGTCGAGAAAAATGCTAAGCAAATTGTCCTTAAGTAGACAATTGCAGAGTAATTGAAGTGAATTCTTTAACTTGTTGTGATTATAATTACGAATGGGCTAATATGTAGAATTTACGGTCATCTGGATAAGAAAGAAAAAAGTGCATGTTCGTGTTGAGTTGGCCACTTTAGTTCAGCAATACCTGGCCGCATTTTCCTTAAAAGGTCAAAAATAGCAAACTTTCCCAAAAATTCCCCAAAATGGAAATTAATATATGTGCTTGCTGTGATGAACATTATGGTGATAAAAACGACCCTAAAATTGACGAGGATTGGATGAAACGCTCTTCGTGTGAACGGTGGAGTCTTCTTGTGCTGATACAAGGGGGGGTTGCAACAGGCAATCCCTTCACTTGTGGTTATTGTAAAATGAGGTGTCCAACAGTTTGCATTTGTGCATTAACTCATGTAACGTTATTAACTTTATTAAAAGAGTTTATACACAACACTTTTCCTTCTTGTTCCATTTCAAAAAGGGGGCCAGGTCTTGCTGGAAGAGTGGTCGGTTCAAACAAAATTTCAGCCAGACCTGACCACGTTGCACTACCACACAATTCATTTTATTTCTATAATTACGCTTAGGCTGGGAAACCAGGTTTGCTTGAAATGAATAAAACCAAACAACTGTCTTGCAAACACACACACACACACACACACACACACACACAGACACGAGAAACCTACAAGCGCCTTCCTACGGGATCACTAAAATCAAAGCACCTTCCCCTGCAAATTATGAAATATAGACGTGTAAAAAAAAAATCATCATTTGCTTCTTCTTTGCGAATGCCCTGGCTCTTAGTATTGAAACTAAGGGCCACAACAAGGGGCGAGATAGTGAGCGGTTGGCCGAAGAATCGTTCCCAGGGTATGCCATAGGAGGCAGCTTACAACATACCAGCAGAAACGAACAAAACATAGAGGAAAGAAAGAAACATCCATGCCATGACCGGGATTCGAACCCGGGTACCGACAGACTGGCCGCAACGGCAGACCGCCGTCTAGACCGCACGGCCACGCCAGCATGGCATCATTTGCTAAGACATCAATAAACAGTAAAATATTCGCTTGAATCAAGTAGAAGTGATCAATAGGTGCTGAAACAGTTTGAACCTTTAAATGAAACAAAAAACATTTTGATGACAAATATTGGAGCTTTGGGTAAATGAAAGATAACAGCATTTAAACGAAACATATCCAAGAGTTTTCGTGGAAAATTCCGATGATCTCAAAGAGAATTACTAGAAGTGTTTTCATAATCAGTTATTATTAGGAAAAAATCATTAGATATATTAGAGAATTTCACTCCAACGCATCCTTAAAAAAGTACAAGGAATGATATTTGCATCTCTTTCTGTTTGATTTTTTTCTCTTTATGATTAAATTGATATTAAAGTGTTTATGTCTTTTATTTTAGTGTTTTCTTATTATGAAAATAGTAATTAACTGAAATAACAGCATACAGAATTATGAACACGCTCCGACTTATGCTTCGATTTACGAACACGCTCGAAACCTAACCTGCCGTAAGTCCGGGCTATGACTGTACTGATATTTTTTTTCTCTCTATTTGTTTTTCTCTATGACGATGTAAAGACAGTAAAAAAAGATTACATCAAACCTACCATCCCTTTGGTTAATATTCGCGAATATTCAGATTCGCACATACTAATGAAATATTAGTACGGAAAACCACAAGAAACCGTTCCGTCTTCTATTGATAAAACATCACATTTCCTTTTACTTAATTAATATGAATTAATCCGATTTAAAAAAAAAACAGACTCCAAATTCTTTCAGCAGTTTCTTGTCTGCAATCAGTTATTATTGTTGTTAAAAAATTATAATAAAATTAGCAAAAATTTCACATATAAATAAAAATGCAAATAAAAAACTTAAATGAAGCATTCCTTTTATTGAAAGTAATCTGAAAGGGAATTAAAAAATTAATATGATAATCAAACAATAGAAAATTTAATTTGAACATCAATCAAGATATTTTGAAAGATGGTTCTGTTATTACGAAGGTCACTCCAAAAGTAATGCACAATATTTTTTTTTTATTTTTTTTTTTATTTCCACATTTGCTATTTTCATAGTAAGCCTACACAGAAGCATCCTTTACGCCTCTATTCAAATGTAATGCAACGCGTTCCCACATGTGGCGTGGTTGTAGCAATCCTCAAAGATGGCTGCTGCTCTGGATGTCGGTCAGAAGCAATGTGCTGTTATTGAATTCCTGGTTTTTTTGAGAATGAGACATTCGGAAACATCCACAAGAGATTGCGAAAGGTGTATGGAGATGACGCTATCGATCGCAGTACCGTTAGTCGTTGGGCACGTGGTCCTTAGGTGAGAATGGCCATGCCAATATTCAGGAGTTGGAACGCCGCGGCAGAAGTCACATCGTGCGAACGGCTAAGAATGTGGATCGCGTGAATAACATTGTAATTGCAGATGGACGCGTGAAAGAAAAGTCAATCCAACTGGACATTGGGGAAGCAAGTATATGCACAATACTGAAACAGTTGGGGTTGAAGAATGTCTGTGCAAGCAATCAGAAAAATTGGGTAGACAACGTTGCCCATCCAACATACAGCCCTGATCTGGCACCATTGGATTACCATCACTTGGGCAAACTCAAGGACTCCCTTCGTGGAACATAGGTTGAAAATGATGACTCCCTTGTGATGGCCACTAAACAGTGACTGAGGAACACCAGTCAACAGTTTTACCGAGCAGGCATAGTTCCTCTTCCAAGATGGCGTAAGACTATTGAATGCCACGGCGATTAAGTAGAAAAACGACATTTTTTTCTTAAGGCATGAATCTCCTCACTGTAGCAACAGCAAATCTGTAAATAAAAAATTAAATTAAAAAAAAAATATTGTGCATTACTTTTGGGGTAGCCTCGTATTTACAAAATAAACTATAATTAAAACTTTATAGGAACTTAACAAAATATTAAAATGTTAAATAATGTTATGTTTTAATTGCATAATGTTAAAGCTACAGTGAGCGAATTTTTTATTAAAAAAATAATTAATGATGATTTTCAAGATTAATATTCTACAATTAATTAATTAATCTAGCAAAATTAATTAAAGCAACGAGTTTTAATATTTGCTAAAATGATTACCATTTTGTTGAAAATTAATTGAATTCCAACAAAATTTACACATTTTAATTTGCATCTATTAGCATTTTATAATATTTTAGATTTATTTGTTTTCATGGCAAATTTGTAATTTTTAAATATTGATTATTACAAAATGAATTAAAGTGTTTCTTTTGAACGAATTTTTGTTTGTTTTGTAATAAATAAAATCTACAATTATTCTAAACAACTTAGAATAACGACGCCATTTATTTTCGATATATGCGAATACTTTTTTTCAATTCTAATTCTGATATTGAATCCTTTCTTTTATTTGAATTGAGGCAAGCAGTAGTGGATCGATATGACCACGTGACTTTTTTCTAAATTCCATCCTCTTGTTAGTTTATTAGAATCCAATTATTCCTTCATTTAAACGAATCCAAATAGGTTCCATGCCTTGGGGAGTCATTCTCCGTCTTCGCTGTTACTACACACGATGCTTTCCTTTGTTGTGATGGTTTCCGAAGCTGTTCTTAGCACTAGTTGCATCCATCTCTCTTCCATTCCTCTAACTTTATCACCATAAGCGCAGTCAAATCCAAATACAGTCATAATCCCGTTCTATATTAAAAGAAAAGCAGCAATCTCTTGGCCATCAGCCGATGGCCAACCGATGGAACACTGATTGCTGATTTTAATGCATCGTTTCTCCACTAGAGGTCGCGAAATAAAAATAACTTAACGTGTACAAAAGAATAAAAAAAACATTGAGAAAAACAATACATTTATTTTAAAAAATTACAGTCCAAAATGGAAGTACATGTACAGTCCAAAATCATTGTTATATGTACCTACATTGTTTCCTCCAATGGTTACCTCTGTATATCTATATAATAGACTTAATAGAGTCTATTATATATCTAATGATAATGTATAGTAGATAGCGTAAGTAATATAATCTACAACCAGTTGACAATTTTCAAAAAAGAAACGGTCAACAACAAAAGATACTAAAATAAGATGATAGGAAATGAAAGTATTACAAGACACAAACTTACGACATTATTAATTTATTGGATTCAATAAAAAAAGTCCGAGTAACGGTGGTTTCATACTCAAAAATTGTTATACCAATTCTTGGTGCAAAACTTTTCAGTTTACTTTGGTGTCTTAATTTTATTTTTAATACACATTCTATAATTTCATTCCTCAATTTGAAATAATTGTTTTATATCTTTAGTTAAATATCTTCTACCAAGTATTTAGCTGCCAAATTACCCATGTTACATTTTTTAACATTACCGTTTCGATTCATTCAGCCTGTTTACATCAGTGCATCTGTCAGTATTCCGACAAGTTTTGGGCTTCATATACTAAGGCAAGGGTAAAAAAGGATATGTTGCGTCTTTTTGCGGAAGTTTGGCCTCTAACCCGCCGTCAAAAAATGTTATTTACTGCTATTTACTACTGTTATGTTATTTTCGTCGCTAATCTAGAACATTCTGCTGATTTAATATTTTCATTACTATTTCCATTTCGTCTTTAAATATAACGCTAGCAAACTTATAAGCAGAAAAAAATATCAACATGATCACCAAATTTTCTTTTTGTGTGTCTTTTTGGGGTATTTATATTATTTGCATAGAGATTAAATATCATTGACAATAAAATGATAGATATTTCTCGCGCTTTTTATTTCCCGGCTGTGTTGAAACTACAAAGTACTACTATTTACAGAATAACCTGTCTTTATTTCAGGTGAACAATACGGCCAAGCCCCTGTGAAGGCCGTTTGGTGTTTTCGGAGAAAGTATGTATTGTTGGCAACAAATTACCTCTTTTAAGTCACTGATGTATTGAGTTAATCATCCGTTCCCTTGTTACTACTACAGAAACAGGAAAAGAATTTGGGTTTCTTATATTTCTGATGTGATTTTAAAACTATTAATAAATAGAGTTCTTTATTTTTTAAACTAAGTAAAAGAAAATCCGCACCTGAATAAGAGAAAAAAAAAGAGAAAAAAAGAAGAAATTGCCTTTCTGATTTTAGATTATGGGGAGGAGTTGGGAACGGCCGTTTCGTCCTTCAACGGACTCATCAGCCCAACCCAGCCTCACCCTAACCAAAATCAGAAAGGCAAGATCTTGGTGAAAACCACTGTCTTTTGGTTAGGGTGAGGCTGGGTTGGGCTGATGAGTCCGCTGAAAGACGAAACGGCCGTTCCCAACTCCTCCCCACAATCTAAAATCAGAAAGGCAATTTCTTCTTTTTTTCTCTTATTCAGTTGCGGATTTTCTTTTACTTTGTTACTTATTTCGCCGCACGTTAAGCTTTGTTTTCATATTTTTTAAACTCAGACAACATAAAATATTTACATACGAATGAAAATGTTTCAAGTTAGATTAGATTAGAATGGGGTGAATGTGGGCGGCAGGAAGCCAAGCACTGCGACCTGAAAGATCTATTGTGCTAAACCCACGGAAATGAGGACAGATGAGAGAAAGACTGAGAAAGTATAGTGGTAGGCTCGCAGGGGAAACGGGAGAACCCCGAGAAAGCTGAATGTGAAAGATTTTATTACGCAAGAATATATTTGAAATGATGTTCCTAATATTAGGACCACGATTAATCTTGTAAAATCACTAGACTGTGAATTTATCTAGTTTTAAAAGAATCCCTTTTTTGTACATCGTTTACAAAAACACCAACAGTTTTCATTTTCAAGATATACGATATCTTTAATAGATATCGTATAAACTTTGCTAACAAAATGAAGCGAAGCTGTCGTTAGAGATTCAGACACATCAGTTACCCGTTGTCTCTTTAATATGTTTTGACTCGATTATTAGAAATTGTTCAATATACTTTTCTTAAAGGAGGTTTTAAATACCGTACTTATATTTTTCTGTACTTCAATTCATGACATTAGTCTCAATATAAGGTTAGGAACGTTAGTTTGTAATGAGGCCATTTTATCTATTCTTTTTCACAAACTATCGCAAAACTGATGAAAAAAAACTACATGTTATAGATCAGTTTATCTCACCTTCAACTGTGCGTCATTGTCGCTCTTCTTAGTCACAACGAAATCACTAATATCAAAACTAATATCCTACTCTCGACCCAATGGGGGGAGAGGGTGCCTTAGACATGTTAAATGCTGGCCTCATGGAATGCTTGGGCGACAATAACTCTCCTGCAAGCCAGTGACGTATCAAGGAGGCCATGACCCTTGAATTACAACTTGAATAAATGAGATTTGCGCATCAATCACTACTAGTATCAAACGCAAGTGTTTGATGGATTGCAAATTGTCACTTAGTTCTGTGTTTACTATAAACTGCGAATTGACTTGTTTTACTTTGATTTCAGTTACAATTTAAGAAATAGGTTCTGTTTAAGAATTAAAAGAAAACAAGGAGATTTTTGCAAAAGTTATTCATTTTCTCATTGATAACAAAATAGCACATCAAAAAAAAAAATCCCGAAAATCTTAAAATTGCTAAAATTGTACCAATATAGAAAAGTAAAGAGAGTAATAATGTGGAAAATTACAAGCCAATTGCTATCCAACCAATCATAAATAAAATAATTTAAAGTTACGTATCTTTGAGAATTAATAACTTTGTCTCCAAATACAATATCATACACAACGAACAATATGCATACCAAAAGAAAAAAAGTACAAACCAAATTACTTGAAAAGTTAAGCAATAATGTAAATCTAAATTTGAACAATCGAAATTATATCTTACTTCTCTCTATTGATCTAGGCAAAGCGTTTGATGAAGTAGATCACAACGTATTATTAATAAATTGGAAAAGATGGGAATTAGAGGTATATTCCTGGCCATTATACGTGAGTATTTCAAAAACAGAAAGAATTATGTTTCAATGTCAATTATGAATTATGTCAATTAAAAATCTCAAAAGTAAAAATAAAAGTGTTAGAAAAGGTGTCCCACAGGGTTCAAATTTAGACCCTCTCTTTTTTACACTCTATATAAATGATACATTCAAAGTCATCAAAACATGCATATTCACATCTATGCAGATTATATTTTCATCTATACAATTGATAGGACTACTACAAATGCACAAATCAAACTTCAAAACGATCTTTTAAATACATAAAAATGATCTCATGACAATAAAATAATAATTAGTGAACACAAAATAAAATTAATAATAATCCACCCCAAAAAGCAAATTCCGGATACAACACAACAAATATATTATCACAGCCATGAATGTCTACACAGCCACAATCCGAATTGTATCATATGCACAAAAATAACATTATTTAATAGCTTTAAATATCTAGGAATAATCATAAATAACACTTTTACTTGGAGTAATCACATAAATCATCATATATACAAACGGCTTAACGTACTTTCATATATATTTTATCACATCTAAGATCTTTTGTCAATCAAAATTAAAATTATCTATTATGCTTTCTTTGACTCTATAAGTAATTATGCAGTTCAGGCGTAAGCTAATACCACGCAGACAAATCTCAAAGAAATTAACAACCTTCAAAATAAAATATTAAAATTAATATTTACAAGAACTAGTCCCGTTGGTCAAGAAACGTCGGGAGCCTTATCTCCCTTATCTCCCTTATTCGACCGAGCGAGTTGGCTGCACGGTCTAGGTCACTTAGCTGTTAGCTTGCGTTCGGGACATGGTGGGTTTGAGCCCTACTACGGGCAGCCTGAAGATGGTTTTACGCGGTTTCCCTTTTTCACACAAAGCTGTACCTGAAGGCCATGGCCGCTTTCTACCAAGTCCTATTTGACATGATGACTTTTCCCTTGGGTGTAGTGATGAAAAGGAAACATTCGAACCGTTATTTCAAGAAAAGAAAGTTGGTTTTGTTACTTATGCAGAGAAGATAGTATTGCTGACATGAGACTGTGTGAGAAGTGTTCAACTTATGTTCTTGAAGAATGCGTCGGACTTACGGCTAAGGACAAAATATCCAGTTTTCTTTGCCCACAATGTGATATTTAGGATAAAGGCAATACTCAGTTTTTAGTATTCACAGTGTAATTTTAGGCTAATGATGCAATAACTTGCCAAGTTTTCTGTTGTCAGGACTCTTAAGGACAAATATCATTTTTTATGTTGCTCAGAATATGAAAAACATATTATATCTTATATTTTCTTTTGAGTATGATATTGTAGTTCATTTGGTTTAAATACAATTATTGTAATTTATTTGATTTGTACTCTCTATAAATGTATTGTTATCTTAGAAAAAACATTTAGGCATCATGAAGTAATATGTATGTATGTAAGTTAGTCTGTAACTAAATATTTCAATATAATGTAGATATGAAATAATGAAAATCCTTATGTAAACGTAAATAGGAAATATTTATTTTAACTTCTTGTATTTGCTACTCTTGTTGTATTATAATCACTCTCTCACCTGGCCAAAAATGTATGTTTTATCTTTAGTTTTTAAATAGTTTTAATTATTTTTTAAATATGTATATTTTAACATAAAACACAGCACCTGTTGACAGGGAAATTAACTTCCCTAACGGGACTGAGTTGTAGATTCATGTATGTTATCAATCAAAAAATATATCAGCTGTCAAACATGTTTTGTAATTATGGAAGGTGTTGCAAAATAATTCAAATTACCGCCACAGACTGAATGCGAAGTAATGTGAAGATTACAGAAACAAAATGTAGCTTTTGGGAGAAAAAAATACGAAAGTTTTAAATGTCTATCTTGTCAACACTTAAAACTCGTAATCAAATTCTTCATTTCTCCGTCATATCACTGTCTACGAACACTGCAACAACAAGAATTCATACGTTGCTTTCTTCAAATATCTTATATTAATGTTAGATAATGATGGAATCATTTTGAAATTTACACACACAACTATTTTTATGATGTAGTTCCAGAATGCCATTTGTTTCCCTTAAAAGTTATCATTCGTAAAGTTTTATTCGAGTAGTCAATCACTGTTTTTGCAATAATCTAGCATCTGATAACAGATCAGAACAAAAAGTTAATATTTTTTTTTAGCAAATTTTTGGATTTTCCCTTTCAGTTATTGTAATTCATAAAACAACAAGTAAAAAAAGAAAATTATGAAAATGTTACCGTAAAATTTTCGTACACAAGCTTTGTAAACTTTTTTTTTTTTTTTTGATGGGCCTGAATATATTATTTTGATTACATCGACTTAATTGGAATTCGTTAAAAGAAGTATAATGTCCTCATTTACAAAACGTTATTTTTTTTCGAAGTTCTACAAAATGTGAACTAAACATATAGTTTAATTTAAGTCTAACTTTTCACTCGTATTTTCTCTTGAATTCACGTGATCTACGCAAACATTCTAAAAGACAGCTTAATTATTATGTGTTTTCATTTTATTCTGGTGTTTGGACATTTTTCGAATTCCTTTTTCCGTTGGAGAAAATATTTGCGGAATTTGCTTTGGGCAGTAATCAACCTCTTGCCGCGTTTCTACGAAAATATACGACGAAATGTTTCCGCTTTAACTAAGATTATTTCCTACATTTGATAATTTAATTACATCAAGTTAATAATTTTATTTCAGACATTCGGTTCTAAAGAAACCACCACAGTTTTTTTGAAGCTTCATCTATCATGTTAAGAATTATTTCGAAAAAACAAATTCTGCGTCGACTTTTAGAATCGCAACGCAATTAAATTCCATTGTTTTTTTAAACTACAGTCAACAAAATAAAACAGTTGATGACAGATTTCGAAACAATGCAGCAGTTTTAGAAACATACCAACAAATAAGGGACCAGAGCACCGTCGAATGGCGAAGCATAGGCCTTTTATTTAGGCCACCGAGAAACAACGTAACGTTCTTCATGTCACTTGCGAATGCGTGAGAAAGCTACCTAACGCACAATTTTGTGTGACGATGATATGAGAGACACACCGCAAACAGGTTCTATAAACAGACTGAACGAATTAAGATGTCGTTTGTTATGTAAAATTTCATGGCTCAAACATTGAGATTCAAACAAGATTTGTGGGTTATTTCAGTGATAGAAAGCATTTACGTAAAAAAATTGGAAGTACAGTAGAGTCGCGAGAATCCGAGGTAATTGGGGCTGATGGTACCTCGGATTACAAAAACTCGGATTACACGGAAAAAAGAAAAAAAAAACTGGAATTTTCAACTAAAACGAGTCAAATTTAATTTATAATAGATATTAAAGTTACAGATACATTAACCTGGTTATATGAAAAGACTTTTTATAAGCATTTACAACTTTAAAAAACTATCCAAAGTCTTCTGCTTCACAATAGAGCAACGCTTTTTAGCAGCGATGTCACGCCATCGTCTAAGTAGTAAAATGGAAAACTATCACACTGACCCCTCAAATGACTTCTTGGAATCATCGCCCTGCGTGACTTTGGACTAGCCTCACCTCGGATTACACGGAAGCTCGGATTATCGCGACTCTACTGTATTTAAGAAATTTAAATTTCTTAAATTTAAATATACGCAACGTACTGATATGAATGTGAATCGTTTACAATACAATGACTTAATAAAACATAAAAGCCAGCAACAAAGACGTTATATATATACGACTTCTGATACAGGGGGGTGCAGCATTGCTACTTGAAAGGAAAAAAATACACTGAAATGTGTAAAAATTTTAATAAATAATTAAAAGACACAAAGGTTTCAAATCACTATTGTACATAAATAGATCGTTATACAATAAAATACATAATTAAAGAGATGTTTCGATTCGACATGCGAATCTTTGTCAATCTGTCAGTTACAATTCAAAAAGTTGTGTTAACGTAATACTTGAATCATGCGATGGTAAAAATTTTACGTAATCATAATGAAGGCTTCAGGAAATTAGATAACAATGAAGCGATAAGTATTAAATTGATAAATAAACAGATTTGTAAAGCAAGTAAGGAAGGCCTTTACAGTTCGGAAGTAATGAATGAGATGATAAAGACTTATTGCAAATACTGACACTCAGGGTGCCAAAAGTGCATGAAGCCAAGGAAATGATGTCTATAAGATTAGGCCTATAGTCACAATTAGCGCCATTATTATGCTCTCTAAACTTGTAAATCAATAATTAAAATTTATATAACTTAGTATTAATTATTAATACTGTACAAGTGCCAATTTATTCAAGTTCCAAATTCAGTATGAAAAATAGAAACCCGTTTTTATAAAAATTAAGGCTGTCCATATCTGAAGAAAACTTTGTAATGGCTTCCTTTGACGTCATTAATTTATCTATTTCATTGTCTTCAGATATAATTAAAAAAGCTCTTTTCATGCTGCTGATCATCATTACGAGATGCCAGGGAAAAAAATTCGATTTCATGTTTAAATTGCAGATTTTTTTTTCATTCAATAACACTGTGCGCAACATTCTGGTTGGTTCATGGGATTTCCTTCTTCTGCCGCAGAAGCGTTATGAAGTGATCGAGAACAACGCTAGCAAATATAGGTTGATAATATATTTTACTTATGAAGATACGTGGATGAAATATTTCTATTAGTTAATAAGGATTCGCCTGGAGAGAGTATTGAGAGTATTTAACGGAAGACACCATAAGATTCAGCTTACTAAAGAACAGGAAAATGGAGGTACACTCCATAAGGAAAGCAGTTCTCAAAAACTAGTTATGGTTCACAAAACTAGCAATCGATGTATTTGGTGATCGATGTATCTATACGACTATCGGAACACTGTACAGCTATTCAGAAAAGGAGCTTACAATATACCATTACTGTGCATTGTTTGGAGACTGATCACACTTTGAACATTACAGAACCCATTGTTACTCTTATTCAAAAAGATGACTATGTAAGAAAATTCCACGAAACACTTTATAAAAAACAAAAATTTTCAGCAAAATAATCAGGAAATCTCCGCATACAATGCATTACAGTATGAAATCAAATTTAATAACTACGCTTCCAAACTGATACAAGAAGCAAACAATCTTAAGACTCTACCTCAAGCCTTCCCGTTTGATGGTTCAGCTACTACTACATCCTCCCATAATGAATATCGCATCGCTCGAACTTGTGACCTAAGCCCATGCACATGGATCCAAAAATCGGATGGTCGGATCCACGAATCGGACGTATTCTTTCACATGGCCACGAAACTATCTCTGACTTCGTCTATACGTCATGTAACATTCAAATCGTTCTTATAGGCGAGGTTTCGTGGCCATGTGAAAGAGAATATGTCCGATTCGTGGATCCGATCGTCCGATTTTCGGATCCATGTGCAATGAGCTTTATTATCAAACTCATGGAAGTTGACGATCCCGTATTTTCGTGATTTCACGTAATTTACGCGAGAATAGTCTCTATCCATGTCTTCTCACAAAATATTGAAACATTTAAATGAATTATAATACGGGGAAATGCATGAGACTTTTACTACATTTTAATATAGTATTAATAACTTGAAATCAGTCAACAAACAAACAATAAATTCATTATGTAGCATTTTCCTAGTGACAAGACATTAAAAATACTAAATTTCTTGAGACCTGCTGAAGAGGCTAATGGCCAAATCTCGTAATTTCCGTGATTCCCGCGCAAACGTGATCGTCAAAATAAATGTGTTAGACTATACTTCTATTGAAGACATTAAGTGCGTTATTTTTAGTGATACCTTATATTGATAGGACAGGATCAATTATATTGACTGATACACCTCACTGCCCGACTCATCCTTATTTCTCTTACTTCCCATATAATGGCATCGGTAGGGATGAAAGGTCGGATCATACCAGTATGTACTGGAGGGTCCTTGGTTCTTCTGTAAAGAAATCTGCAAAAACCAAGGAGGTAAAAGAAAAAAAAGAATTTTTAAATAAAATAAAATAAAAAAAAATGATAAACTCCCTCCTTCATGATCACATGAACTATCACATGAAGAACCTAGTAGATGGGTCTTTTTAAGAACCTCAGGTGTAAGACCGTACTTGCTAACAGCTAGAACCGAAATATTGTCGTTGTAACAGCTCATTTTTTTGAGGATATGCACGATTTTCGTGCATCTTTGACTGTATTCGATGCTTTATCGAGTATGTTGGAATTTGACAAACCGAACTGTTGTCCGGTAGTCATTATATGCATTACCGTGAAGTAATTGATTTTTATTTATTTGTTCGGTCTTTGCGGATATGCCAATCCCCACACACTCCATGACGTTACGAAGAAACCTGATGTGCATATTCATATCAATTTCAAAATTCTATATAAAACCCAGTGTCATTAGTTTTTCAAATGCTTTATGACGTCCATGATCTTGGATGAAACTGTAACAAGTTCTTATGTTATTAATACGTATGTCTTTAAATGTATTCATGTGTGTACTGTATTTTATTCCAACTTCAAACAACCGCACACACATTAAATTCTTAATACTAATATTTATATTATGGTTTACCAATCTTGAAGTCTTAATTTCTCTACAGAAAAAATATTCAAAGAATGTTGGAAATGTTCAATTTTTTTGAAAATATTCGGTTTCTGATATTTTAAAAATGTTGGACTTAAATCAGGGACTACCTGTACTGTTATCAGCTTGAAACATCACTTTTTAATTAGGAAAGTAAATATATTACAATATATTCCATCATTTAAAGTTGGAATTTTCACTTAAAATAAAAATTCTTATTTTTAAATCAAGTATTTGCCGATTCTGAACAAAGTTTCAAATTAAAGACATTTAAATAAAACAACCATGAAAAATGTGGAAGGATTACTAATAAAATTCTTAAACCTAATGTCCAATTACTTGGGGAAAAATAAGTTTCTGCAACGTAAGGGACTTAAGCCAATCTACAAATTACCATTTCACGATTGCTATTCCCAAAAAAAATAAGAATTCCATTACATATAAAGAAACTAAGTACAACGTTCAAAAACAATTAAGACTAAGAAAAAAATGAATGTTCAGGTAATTCGATAATTAAATGGTAAACACTTGGAAAATATCAGCTATTAATTAAAAGATTAAGTACAAAAAAAAAACTTAAGTTTCAAGATAATGAATGACAAAACGCAGAAAATATTTATCCTGGATATGTAGCTGCTGTTTTTCGATATATTTTTAAATAGTTTTCCTTATTCAATCCACTTATCTAACTGCTTGGGCATGGGGCTGACCACCACCCGCCCTCAACTTCGCCCGTTTGGTCAGGAAACGCCAAGTTTTTTGCTTTCCGCTACCACAAGAGCCACATAGGCCTCCAACTACTTTATAAAAATAAAACTTTATAAAAATAATTACTGCACTGCATACAAAAGAATCAAAATATTTATTTATATTTGCATTACATTTTCTTAATGGTAACAATTAAAATATCAGATAAATATAAACTCTTGACACTTAAATTTTAAAATAATAATAATGTAAATCTGAATTCCTTATTGTTGTTTCTATAGACAAAGGGATAAGTTGAAGCAACTCCTTTCCTATCACCACATTCCTCTGGAGTTTTCAATTACATTTAAAATCAATAATAATCTTTTTAAATTATAAAAAAAAAACTTTATTTTAATAGGTTTCCAACGGACATTTACATTTAAAAATCAGCCACAATTTGTATTATTATTAATCTGAGTGATTGTTACCTCTTTTCAATATTATAAATTCTAACTGTTGAATTGAAATCTATCTACATACAGTACATACACATAACTCATTACTATTTCAACATAAACAACTTTTATTACTGAAAACTTTTAATTACGTATAACTTATTAATAATATTATTATTTATAAAAGTTTAAAAATTTTACCTAAAACTTTATAAAGCATAGAATAAACCTGATTGAAGGTATTGTTTTTATATATTAAAATTATATAATTTGTGCGTAAGTGTATACATTTACACGAGTTTCTGATTAATAATAATAATTAGTAATTACTAATAACTATTCAGAATAATTAATAATTTGTAAATCATATTTACT
>JAFIDM010010028.1:35131020-35141808 GCA_023159025.1 Thereuonema tuberculata | reverse complement strand
GGTTGGGGACGATAAAGTCAGCAGTCCCGGGAACCATTTGGAATCAGACGGCAAAATTGGTTTATGCTGTTTTCTTGTTTTCGATTATTTTTTTGGTGTTTGGAATAAATCCGTCGGGTCTAAGGGCAACATTTCGATCTTCACCTGGGGCGCCAAAAAGCTAGCTATGCCTTTTTTTTGGGCTTACAAAAGGAATTTTAAGTTATTAGTTAAATGTGTGCCGTGCCGGCATAGCCGAGCGGTCTGGCGGCTGTCTGCCGTGCGGCGTGTGTCGGCATCTGGGTTCGATTCCCGGACGTGGCTTGGCTGTTTTAATTTCCTTTCCTGTGTTTGTCAGCCTCTTCTTCACTTTTTCTTCGGTTTGAAGTCATTCCTTCATGATTTCCTGAGGAAGGCAACGGGAAACCACCTCAGTATCTTCCCCTAGTCTGTCTACGGGTTCTTCTAGGGGATCACCCTGTTGGGGGCCTAGAGTTCCGTAGATCGCGTACCTTCGGTTACCGAAGATCGCACTTTGAGAGAGAGTTAAATGTGTAGCTGTATAAATTTATGAAGTAATTTTGAATTTCCTTGAAAACATGATTAAATCTTTTAGTTTGTTATTCATCTGTTTGCAGGCGTATCTTTAGGAGAACTGTTACTGTGCCAAGAGATATGTAAAGTTTAATGATGCAGGCAGATTAGTTTGTTTTGTCTAGATACAAATAAATATGAATATTTCAGTTCGAACAACGTCTCATACAATGTCGGTCCTATTCCTAATTTTAGGAGTTCGGACTTGGCCCGCAGCCATTGCTCCAATATTAAAGTCCAACTGCCTTTCCCTCCTCTTCACCAGTCACGTTATCATTTCAAGTTGAATAATTTCTTAAAGATTTTTGTAATTAGGTTAATAGAACTTCTTTGTATTGGCTGCCACTGCAAGTACGTTTTCTGTAATGAAACTGGGTTTTTTTCGGTGTTCTTTTGTTTTGTTCTAATTGTAATTCTTTGACAGTTCTTCATTAGCTCTATCTGGACTCCTATCATTTCCATTACCATTGCCCTGATGATAAACATCCGGAACTCGTGAATGAAACTGAATCCTAATGAACCGGAAATGAACTGACGTCATTGGAACCACTGGGCAAAGAGGTCTCTGCAGCTGCTCTCGCCACCGTTTGTTTATTGGTGATTCCGAGTAAATGAACGTGTTCTCGTCCGACGTAAAGAGATATTTGGGTCAATTAACAACAAATGAAGAGACACGATGGATCGAGAAATAGGAAAAGGATAAGGATTTTTCTCGAAGGCGGCTCAATCTGATTAAATATCAAAAAACACATGTTTCACAAATATATTCTCTAATAAAAAGTAATTCTATCAGTATTACAAAATGCATTTCAGTTATTTGAAAAATAATCTCTTGAATCATTGAATGTGAAAACCTAGAACGGCCGTTTCTTTTCTCAAACTCATCAGTCACATTTTAATGAATCAAGAGCTCGAACGCGAAAAGATTATATGTAACGAAGTGAATTCAGTGTTTTGAAGAAAAAACAAAAACAAAGCGAACCCGTACAATTTGCTATCTAACGCTTTCATTGTTAAAAGTGAAGTTACTATTGATTGCCGCGCCAAACTCATTTATTAAAGTAATTTTAATTCAAAGGTCCAGTACAATTTCAAGCGATGTCAATGTTAACTAACGACCCCCGTTTTTCATCATTCGAGCGACTCTAAATCTCCACATTGAATATCATATTCTTTGTCCAATTTTGTCCATTTAACCACTATCTTCGTGATCTGGTCAATGGCTATCTGAAACCAAATTGACCTGAACCGGAAATCAAATTTTTCCCACACCTCTAGGCCATGGGGAGTCTAAATATATAAGATACCAGGGGTCCGACTCCAGGTTTTGGCTGTATATGGTGTGGGCACACATACACACTGTGTATGATGGTGTTACGCACAACACAAATACACTGGAATCCTATAACTCCTCTCTAGGGAGAAGACAAGTAGTTCCTTAGAAAGTAAGTAAAGGAAAACAATTAGTAAGCAAAAATTATAACTTACGTGTTTGACCTTCCTTTTCAATGCCTGTAAACGAATTTCATTTCAACAAAAGAAAAACAAGTGAATGTCATTTTGTACTAAAGCATAAACCTAAAGACGACCCTCAATAATAAAAAAGATTAAAAATAATAATTAAGAAAAGGAAGTACATTAACGTAATAAAAAATATAAAAATAATTTGGGAAAAAATTTAAAAAAAGGTAGAAAAATAAGAAAAAAAAAACACGCCGATATTGAGAAAAAAGGATTAAGAGGAAAACAAAATAGATATACGTATTTGACCCAACAACCTTCAGTGTATGAGTCCAACTTAAGCATTAAGCTATAGCTGACAACTGAAATCAGATGGTTGCATTTCTAACATTTAAGCTAATAGAGGAAATCCAATGAAAACAATACCAAATATCTCGAACCTGGGGGGGACGTTGAACCCTGAAAATACCTTATTCGTACGTCTTTTGGGCCTCTGAGCACGATGGTCAAGACCGTTTGTCGATCCGACCTTTCGTTCGGCAGTTTTTAGGGGGTACAAGAACGATAATGCCAAATATCTCGTTGGCCCCTGAAAATACCCCATTCCTAGAGTGTTTGGGCATCTGAAGAAAATGGTGAAATCCGTTTGTCGGTCCGATCTTCCGTTTGGGAGTTTTAGGAATGGACAGACGGAAGGATCTATGGGCGGACGGACGAACGGTCGCTTTCACAATACCTCTCAAATGGATCGCTAAAAATCAGAAGGTGAATATAAGGAACGTTGTAAGTAGGATAAACAGATAAACAGATCACACTGCGAGATGAAAAATCTATAGAATCGAGTGTTTGTGGTGAACTTATCTGCTACTCATCCACAGCGATGAAGAGAAGCAGATCAATGCCGGGAGTTACAGAGATCGTTGAAATCTGAAAATAAAATTGTATATTTTCACATCGCTGAACACATAGCGACAAGTATTCGGACTCAGTCTGCAGTGCCCTAGAACTTTGAATGGAGGATATTGAAAGTTACTTATGTCTAGAAACTAAAACACAAATACTTGTTCACGTATCCAAACAAATAAAAAATATATCTGTTTGTTTTTTTTATATGATGGTTTTTGCCTGACTTTTTCCTTCATTCTTTTTTGCATCTTTGTTTTTGCAAATTCAAAGGAGAGTATTAACCCACCCACCCCCGGTCCGTCAAATTCCCTTGATACTTTCTGCCAATAACTTATCGCGATGATTTCCTTCTTTCCTTCATTGATGTGTTACGCTTCATTGTTATGTTATTGATCATCAACTGCCCACTAAAAACCCACCCTCATTGAGAGAAAACGAAACAGCAGTCCTAGGGTTCCTATCGTCAGTGATTCAAAGAGTGATTCAGTGATTATATCTACAACTTCTTCCTATTACAACAATCCTTACAAAATGGTAATTCCGTACGTATAGTTTCTACTGTCTTATATTTCTTACTGCAGCACTTTAAATTACTCCCACAGAAACTAATCGTATAATCAGAGATTAAGGATTACGACAAGCAGCCATGAAAACTTGGGTCTTTATAAGGAATCAGAAGATGTTAAATATCTGTGAAAAAAATATTGGAAGTCTTAGTTGTTTTGTAGTAATTAATTATAGTGTATCATAAATAGATAGATCATAGGAGAATTTTTACGTGTACTGATGATATTTGGAAACGTATGTGGAGACGTTTTTCAAGTGTAGACTTGAAAAAGCCACCTCTCGAGTGGTGAAACTAGTTGTAATTTCGTAATTAAATAATTTTTGTTACTCTTAAACAGGTGTACGGCTACACATATGTTTCTACATAAATAGATAGTTAGTCTATATTTATAACGCTTATCCGTTAAGTTATTAGGTAACATTTATGCAGATTTTTGCAAATTAGTATATGCATCAGTTTGTAAAAACATCTTCTTGTATTACTAAGCTTTGTAAAATTTGTGAAATGTTCTTTTTCTAGGTTTTTTTTTGGAAGATTCCTTTCAAATGGTGTAGAAGTGCTATAACTTGCGCAAAATCCATCGGTTTTATTGTTGACTATTGTCATTTATTGTTAAGAACGAAACCGAACTCAAGTCCTTGGTTTTTCGTTTTGTTAACTTCGTCTGTCGACGTAAAAGAACAATAAACGATGAAAAATATTGGACGGTGATGGGTCCGTAACAGACAGAGGTAAACAACGATTCCGTGTTTATGGACGAACAAGAGACGACAGTTACTAGCCAACAAAGGATTATCAAAGTATTCTCCGTATAAAAGGAATGAGCGACGCGCGGGAAATGGTTCCCCATTCAGCTAGGACTACCACCATTTTTATAAGCTTCGTATTGATTGGCAGCCACATCTTCTCTTTACAAATCCCAGTATCTTCAATGGTGGCTTCAGTGATAAAAGCTTGTCTTTTACCACCTTGTTTCTGTTATTTTATCAAATAATAATAATAAAAAAAAATATTTTGTCCACAATTCGATTTTCACGAGAAAAAGAAAATTTCACGATTTTCTCAGTGAAAGTTGCAGTTCTCAAAACAAAAAGAAACTGGAAAATGTAAGATTTAACTGAACATTATCTTATTTTCAAACTTCAGAAAAAAATAATGAATTATCTTCAACAAAACGATAGGTTTTGTTTTTTTTATAAATTAAATTAAATTAAATTAAAAGCTTTTTAAAACAAGTGAATATAATTTTGAGCTAAAGGATAAATTTAAGGGCGACCCCTAATAAGAAAATTTTAAAATAATAAAAAAAAAGAAGTACGTACATTGACGAAAATAAAAATAAAAACAAGGTAGGGATAGCGATTACTAAGCCAATCAAAAATGTTTCGCAACGGCTTCTGATACGTATAAGAAAATATAATGCTATCTCAAAGTTAAACCATAACTCCTGAAAATTTCTTGTTCCTCAAAATTTCATTCTTTCATATCTACCCTTAAACTGCGATAATGTTCTGCGATAATTTTACCAATTCTTCTTGTATTCTTTCCTCTTCTCCTCCGCCAACCGCTTCTCTTCCTCTGATTTCTTGGGCAGCGCCATTATTTCAGAACTTTTGTTATTTTAAGTTAAATTGAATTATTGCTTTAATTTCCTTATTATAAATGTGATTGTTGCACTAATGATACCTGTCTACAGACGGACAGAAAACCCGGGATTATAAGACTTCTTATACGTGGATCAGAAGCCTAAAAAAAGTTATGAAAGCGTTAAAAACGTAACGTTAAGAAAAGAAGAAAAACAAAAACAAAAAATCCACTCGGACATAGAGAAAGATCAAAGATTAAGAGATGAAGAAAAGAAAAGAAAAAAAAACTGAATGGAAACCTTGATGATTGGTTAGACGATGCCATGTAATGGCTGACTGTTGTCCTCTCCTTGCATTCCGTCCGAGGATGACTAGCGGAAGCTAGTCGAAACATCTTATGGTTCATCTTTTTATCTAAATTATTTTATGTGTGCTATTATTTTATATTCACCAGTTATCTTCGCACACGTTAAACTTTTTAATAAAGAAAAAAAAGTACATACATGGATTCAAACTGACAACATTCAGCACATTAGTCCGAGAACTTATCGATCACGCTATAGCTAACAACTAAAATAAGATGGTTGAATTTCTGACATATTTAAGCTAATAGCGGAAATTCAATGAAATCAATACCAAATATCTCGAACATGGGGGAGCGTTGGCCCCTGAAAATACCTCATTCCTATGTTATTTGGACCTCTGAACACGATGGTGAAGTCCATTTGTCGATCCGACCTTCCATTCGGGAGTTGTTAAGAGGGTACAATGGCAACAATGCCAAATATCTCGAACATTGAGGGGACGTAGGTCCCTGAAAATACCCCATTCCTACAGTGTTTCGGACTCTAAACACGATGGTGAAATCAGTTTGTCGATCCGATCTTTCGTTCGGGAGTTATGGGTGGACAGACACGGACGGACGGACAGCACAAACGCAATAGCTACCGATTTTGGGCGCTAGCACAATAGCTCCCAAGTGGGTCGCTAATAAATTGGATCGATTTTGATTTTTTTATTATAAAATTTGCGAACCCCTGCTAATAATTGAGTGAAAAATGCTTTTATCATTTTCTAAATAAATCTGAAATCAAAAATTTGCCGTGTTTTATTATCATATTTCAGTTAATGTTTTTTTTTTCTTTTCGTTATTTTTTGTTTATTATTACGAATATTATTCTAGTTTGTTAAAAATGATAATGATCCCGCCTTGACTTCATTTCCATCTGTGACATCTTTATAGAAAATTATCTAACCTAAAAAAAAAAATTAAAGAATGAGCAAATCAAAAAAAAATATCATTTTCTAAAACAAAATATTGCTGTCACTAATCTACAGATATTATATCTGAAGATGTACAAAAAGTTGAATTAAATGAACTGAAAAAGATTGAAAACTAGATTTAAACAATATATTATTTCAAAATATCTTTATTTGTTTACTATTTCTGACCACTTAATTTTAAATGAGTTCCCAGTTACTATGGTTATTCATTTCTTAGAATCAAACTATTGTGTTAACCTTAAAAATAAAATTAATGGCTTGGCCATCGTAAGTATGAGTGATCGCAAGTCGTACACATCGTAAGTCTCATCTACTATAAAAATTATCATCATCATTTAGGTTTCCAGGAATCAATTTGACAACTTAAGCTCCTCAAGGTGTTTTTATTTCATAAATGACAATATTTTTTTTGATTTAAATATTTTTTTTGATTTAAATATTTTTTTTGGGTGTGGGTTTCCACTCCCGTGAGCGAGAGAAGGGTGCCTAGCGTTTCGTGCTTTCTGAGCTTCGAGGGTTAATCTGACTGATCAGTCCTAATCCTATCCCAGATTTCCGTCGATGATAGCTCGAGGCGTGAAAACAAAATCTGTATACTCAATATCATCTTTTATAATGTTATATTATACGCACGTTAATATAATACAGTGCAACTTGGATAATTCGAACGTCTTTAATTCGAAATCGTGGTTAATTCGAAGAGTCTCTTAGTCCCTTGAATTTCTTATTAAATCAATGTTAAAAAATCGTGGATAATTCGAAGTTCAACTTCCTTAATTCGAAGTTTTTTATAAAAAATTTCGAACCATAACGACTTTTCGGCGTTTCATCGTTAAGAAATTCGACACGTGACAACTGAAATCCCCTTCCCGCCACCGTTCGACGCGTGACGCTTGAGACGCCATTCGAGCTTCCTGCTGTCAGTGTCACCATGTCTTTCAGTAAACCACGCGTGTACAAGAATTTAACGTTCGCTGAAAAGATCGCCGTCATTCGCGAGGTGGAAAAGGGTGTGAAGAAGAAATGCCAAATCGCCAACGAGTACGGGATAGTGCCGAATTTCGTCGGGACATTGAAGGACAAACCAACATAATTGAAGCTGTTTTCCGTTCACTAAACATGCTTGATGATTTTGCTAACCTTAAGCGACTGAATTCTACAAAACAATCAGACATTGCACAATTTTTTGAAAAAACTATAATTTTCTGTATTGAATGTAATACGTACTGTAGCTTACGTAATATAAATCTTATTTTGTTTACATACATATAGTGTTTAAGTCTTTCATACCATGATCTTTCTGAATAAATATTTACTTATTAACAGAATAATCTTTTCAAGCATTGTGTGGACCTGAAATTAAAGTTAAAAGATGTAACTTGTTTAATTCGAAGTCTTGGATAATTCGAAGTTTTGTAGTGGTCCCTTCAGCTTCGAATTATCCAAGTTGCACTATATCATAATTTATCATATTATATTATATATGATATTATATCAAATGGTCTGAGCTGTAACCGAGTAACCCTGGCTGATGAATAATTTACATGAGGGTTTTTTTTTTGTTTTTGTTTTTTGTTTTTTTTTATCCAATTGATTACATCTTCTTTTTTAGATAATTTTTATATTTTTGAACTAAGTCAAGACGCAAATTGCCCAGAATATGACGAAACAAAAACTTTTCTTGATTACCACGAATCAATGAATAAATTCGATTTCTACGAATGAATTATGAGGAGGATTTTTTTAATTAGAATTTAAAGGAATTATGAAGAAGAATTTAAAGAAGATATTTTTTTGTGTAGACTGGCATTGTCTATGTGTCATACCACTTCAGCTTCGTTCTATTCTGCTGATGAGTGTAGGAGTTTTGCTAACCCTCTGTTGAGGATAAAGATACAAATTATATATTAGATAATTTTTTTCTAAGAGGAAAAGGAAAAGTTTTCCTGTACTCAGAACCTGATGAAGTTTCCTGTTTAAGGAAAGGAAATATTTAGAAGATATTAAAAGGAATATGTCGACTGGATATCATAATTTACAGTTTTTAATTTTCTAATATATTTTTTTCTTTATATTTTAATATTTTTACTTTTGATTTTTTTTTTTTACTTTTTAAGCTTTTTTTTTTTTTTTTTTAATTCCTACCTTTCCCAATAAATCTTTAAAATCTTCAATTCTAATCTTAATGTTTTATCTCATTTACCAAAAATCCAATATTGAATTATGATGCATAAAAATTTCTATTGGTCTGTCATTGCAGATAATGATCAGAAACAACTTTATGGTTCACACAAAAAACTCATTGGATGTTATTAACAGACTTCAACGATCTTTTTATGACTTGGAATGAGGACATTGGGTAACTTAGAGAGATAAAACTAATATTCTAAATTAAAGTTCTAAATGCAAGAAATTGTAATCTATTAGAATAAAAGTTGAAGAAAAAAATAGAAATTGATAAGTCAAGGGTCTCTGTATGGACACAAATTACAATTATTAATCAAGGAATCATAAGTTGAATTGAGCGTCTTTAGTAGAAATAATGTAATACTTAAAGGTCTTATTACTACATTTTATTGATAACAACATTTTAAAGAACTTTTAACCATTATTGTTTTGTTTTGGGGCACAGAAAATATTAAAATCACTTACTTAACCATGTCGTAAGCCAGGTTTGTGGGTATTTCGTTCGGATTTTCATTCTTATTTAGAGACCCCATATAGGAGGAACCGTTAGGATTCCCGTATGTCTATGCGTGTGTAACGTCTTTCACAGTCTTAAGTCGTAGCCCGTGAGTCATATCTCGTTGGACTCCTCATGGGCTGGAGGTTTGGGGAAAAAAAACCCGATTTCCGTTCCAGGCTACTTCTGGTATTAGGTGACCACTGTGAAAAAAAGGTGATTGAATAAAATTGGGTCCTATCTATACTGAAATCGAACTGTGCTGAGAACGAAAGTGATACGGTCGATCCAATATGGCCACTTTCCTTTTCGAGGCCATTTCCTCTGAGTTACTCGAATGCTGCAAAATGATGCGGTAAATTATTCAGGATCGCTAACTTTGTGTTTCCTAAAAAACTGTAGCCTAATTAACTTGTTTTGTTTTTGTTACGAAACTCTTTAAAACGTTTTCAAGTTCTTTACAACATATATTAAAAGCTTTTAAATGTTTGCAATATAGATGGCAATACAAATAAAATCACTGGTGATTTCAATTATAAATATAGTTGTTTTTGAACTTCGTTTAGCTGAGTGCAGACGTCTTTTCGAAGGCATTTAAACGTTTGACTCGGTCACCCGTGATGGAACAGGAATCACTCAACGACGTTTTAATTTAAGGATTGTCAATTAATATTGACAATTAATCGTATCTAATATTAAATCTCCCTTTCAAATGTTGTACATTTTAATTAAGTAAAACTATAAATCTTAGAAATAAAGATTATTCGTTTACTTTTTTTTAAATGAATTGAAAATTGAATCAGTTAAAAGAACAATATTAAATTCCAGGCTAAGATTTAGTATTGAGAATTTGAAATATCGGGTGTCTAGCTTAAGACCAAATCACACGTTCCAAGTTTTCGTCGTTGCTTTCGTCTACGAAATAGTCATTGTTTCTGATGATGAGCTTCTGTTATTTGATATCGTTGTTCCCAAATCACACGTCCGTAGAAATGCGAAGAAAAGCTTTTTCATGTGATTGGTGCTGCTTTTTAATGCCAAGACCCAATCAGTGACGAAATCTACCTTCAATATTCATTGAGGATTAAGAGCGCCTTTAAGCAACATAATTTCTTTAGAATATTCAATTTTTAATATTATTCTAATATAATTTAGCAGATTGTCAACCAATTCCAAATACATGAATATTGTATTTTAGAGTCTGTTAATGAAAAGGACTCGAAGTGAAGGTGAATGCAGGTTGTAATTTTTCAAAAGCTCCCATCATTCTTTGCGAACCTCGTGTGGCATCAACAAGAAATGAGAAAACCTTTTAAGAAATAGACATCTGCACGTTCTGATGCAGAAAATTAATTTATTTATTATTTACTTTCGACAATTTTTTGACTATGATACCTAATTTCTAATAACCTTGGATTCAATCGAAGCGATGGCAAAATAGCACCAGCTGCTTCGTCGTCGCTGAATAAGGGGAGGGGGGGGGGTTCTCTTTTATACGTCACAGTTTCACTAACTCGGTGCTTGCTAATGACCTTTCACTGAAAGTTAGTGATTTTTAGAGCAAGTTTAAAGTCTTTTCAAAGATGAAACTGATGATGACAGAAATAAATAAAGAAAGAGTTCAATTATAGCATCAATGATCAAAATAATGACGAAATGTCACTGCTGTTTGTAAAAAATGCAACACCATGAAGGAATCATCAGAATTAAATGAAATTTGCAGCAAA
>JAFIDM010010028.1:35105343-35115777 GCA_023159025.1 Thereuonema tuberculata | reverse complement strand
CATATTACGGAAAAACCAAGGTTGAGAGCTTTCGGAATCTTTGTGATAACCTTGTCAATGTTAGGATTGAACTAGTTTCTATTTAATTATATCTAAGTTGTGACCTTCTATGTTGTTGGTTTTCTTGTGTCAGACGTTTTGGAACCTTTTTTGTCGCAGTAAATACAGTATCAACAGTCTAATGGTCACTGCTGAATTTCGTGGTTGTGTAAACCATCGTGATAACTTTTGTTATGTCTGTGGCAAGTTTACTCCAAATCACAAAGAAAGCCAATCACTGACTTAGTTAAGAAGGCTTATAAACTGTACTTTGAGAGTGCTCTTGGTGATCAGGATAAAGCCTGGGTACCTCATATTTCTTGCATAACCTGTTAACTTCATTAACAGAATGGATGAAAGGAAACGCTCGTGCAATACCATTTTCTGTTCCAATGGCGTGATCACATTACTGATTGTTGTTGTTTGCCTCACTAATATTGCAGAACATTCAAGTACAGTTAAACATAATATCAATATCCGGATGTATTTTCAGCACTTCAACCTGTGCTGCATGGAGAAGGTTTACCTGCTCGATATTGTCACTTGAAAACTTCTGAATCAGGGTCATCACAGGAAAGTGAAAAAGAGGGTGCATCATCTGTGGAAGAATACATCCCCGAATTTCATGGCAGATCGCCTCATATCATAGAACAGGAGGAATTGAACTGATTTAAAACTTTCTAAACAAGAAGTAGAACTGACGGGTTCTAGGCTACACCAATGGAACCTTCTAGCTCAAGTTTTAGAACAAGAAATTACTATTTATCAGAATTATTTTAAATTAAAAGTTCAGTTTGTTTGTGCAAAGACGTGGACGGTTTAATGGATGTTCAGCTTAATCCCAATGAGTGGCAAATCTTCGTTGTTCATCTAAAGCTACCTTATAAGCAGTATTATTGCATAAAAGCAACAACCACACATCAATTCCTTTGTTTCTTGAACCAAATTACTGTTAGCTACGGTTTAGGGTGATTGATGGGAAACCATACAAAAGAAAGGCGTTGTCATCGTATTATGCGAAACTACAGGCAATAACTGATGTTGCTGTTAGGGGTCGTCCATTAATTAAGTAAGGTCAAAAGGGGGGGGGGGGAGTCCCACCACATCTTACCAAATCTCATCAAAGGGGAGGGTGGGTCCAAATTTTTTAAAAAACACCTCACGTAATTAATGGACGGCCCCTTAGCATCCGCCTTGCCATTACTGATATTCCGTGAATGTAGTCACAAGAAGCACGCATCATAACCTATTTACAGTTTCAACAATATCTGTAAAAGGTGTAGTGATTTCAATGTAATTACATTTCAGATCATTAAAGCATCAGATTATTAAATGATATTCAGATAACTTTCATTCTGCGGCTTCGTATAACAACGTGTCCATATCTCGGGAACGAAGCCGAATCGACTCATGCTATATATATTATATTTTTTGCTTAGAATAGCCACCCAAACACGCTGGTGAAGTTTGCCGGTTTCGTGAAGGAACACCTTGTATAACTGGAAAGTTGGAAACGTTTTTCTTATTATTAACCAACAAAGAAAAAATTTAAAGTAACAAAGAAAACCATTTTAGTGACAAACATGCAATGCTTGCTTGATAATTTAGAAAGTAATAAATATTATTGATCCAAACACCAATTATAATAAAACGCTAAAAGAATATAATGAATCAAAAATGATAATAAAAAATAATAATTCTTGTTCTGCAAGAACAATAATTTCTTCTGGTATGAAAAGCCAAATCCTGCGTGAAAAAAAAAAGGAAAAAAAATCCAAAATGTATTACAAATGTATTATAAAAGAATTAATGGAGGAAATATAAACTATATAAAAGATATAGAAAAATAAATCAAACAATAACAGTAATGATAAGATATTCAGAAATAAATTTAAACTTCAAGATTAAAAAAAAAATAAACTGTAATATAATAAATTACAATAAATTATAAAATAAATTTAATAATGAACTTAGTAACCCAAAAGGATGCTGGAACGACATCAACAGATTGTTAGAGCAATAGTTAGAGCAATCAAATAAAAAAGAAATGCAAAACTCATAAAATTAATGAACTGATTTAATTTTTTTCTTAAAATGGAGGGCACAAAAAGTAATAACAGATAAATTTTATGAATATTTCCAATCTGTAGATAATGTAATAAATTATAATGAAAGAATAATAAAAGAGAAAAATTATATTGTAATACAAGGACCAATGGATTATGAAATGTTAGACATAATAAATACAAAAGCAAAAATTCAGCAGTATTTGATTTAATGACAATCAATTAAAGAATAAAAGATACAGAAAAGTTTCTTTTTCAAGAATTACTATTGTAATAAAATAATAAAAATATAAAAAAAGTATCCTAGCCAATTAAAAATCTCAAAACATCATAGCAATATATAAAAATAACAGACAGTGTAATTTTGCAAACTATCGTCCAATAGCCTGAAATCTACAATTAATAAAATAATAGAAAAATACAAAAATTAACTCAAAAATGCACAATTCGAAATAAAAATAGGTTAACAAATAATGGCTCAGTTATCAAAAATCAAAAAAGTACTTCTAAATTATTAGAAAACTTTAGTAGTCATATACATAGTAATTAAATAAAAAATCATTTTCGTAGTACATATAACAATTGTTTTAAGTGAAACCGTTGATCTAATAGATCATGATTTGTTATTATCGAAATTAAATAATATTGGAATCAGAGGATAAACATTCCAAATAATAAATAACTACTTAAGTGACAGAAAAATACAATATATGTAAATATTATAATAACATAAGTAAGAGAAAAGAAATTAAATATGGAATACTATAGAGATCCAATTTAGGTCCAATTTTCTTTATTATTTACATAAATGATCCATTTCTCTATAAAAAAAAATTGCTGCATTTATATTTACGAAGATGATATTATAATTTATACTGTAAATATCGATTCCAGAATTGCTAATAAAATAATTCAAGGACATTTCAATATTGTTCAAAAAATATTCATTCATGCATTTTTTATTTGTTTTTGATTTTTGTGATTAGCAAATAAAATAAATGAGAAATCGTGTGCCTTTTTGATTATTAATTCGTTAATGTAATGTTGCATTTTAAATTTAAAATCGATTGTCTTATATAAATGTATTTACATAATCCTGTTATTTTTTTTTATTTTTTTTTTTTTTTTGTATTTTGTTTTGTTTTGTTTACGTAGAAAATTTTTAAAATTAATGTTTTTCTAATATTTTAGCAATTTTTTTTGTGGGCGATCAGTATGTTTAATAGCTCTTCCGTCTAATTTTGAGACCCTGAAAAGGGCCTTTAAAGGTAAATTCTGTTTGTTTGTTTTTTCTTTCAGCTGTTGTTTCCAGTAAATAACTGCGTGAATTGGGAGATGTACGAAATATGTACGAGTAGCTTCAGCTACTCTGTCTTGAACTCTTTCTAAAGGAATGAGAGGACCTCCATTAATTAATTCCCTCTGAAAATATTCTTCAACTTGCAATATTATTTTCCGTGCGCTGCTTCGTATAGTACTGTTTCTCGACATTTTGTGAGAAGACTTGGATAGAGGCTATTCTCGCGTAAATTACGTGAAATCACAAAAAAATGAGATCATCAAGATCCGTCTGTTGGACTATAGACATATATCTTCAAAAAAGAAGACAATGGAGTGTGAATTGATTCTTCCAGGATAAATTTAATGGACACTGAATTTATATTTAAAGAAAAAAATTTCATTTTAAAATTCGTGGAGGTTGATTCATTTTATTTTTATTTTATGTTTGAGCGGGGATGAAGAAAGATTATTTCTTAACCCATTTTGGCCTGAAGAAGGACATCCGATTAGGGGGATCAATCCGAAATATTGCCAATATGATGTTGAGCTGTTGGTGAATAAAGGATATTTTGTAAGTTAATGTGGTATTTACGATGTTTTATTGAACCTAATCGGTTATTCTTCATCGGGTTGAAACAAGAAATAAATTACCATAGTCTTCTTAATTCTCCCTCTTCTAGACATTCTATCTATTGAAAAGTCTTCAAATCTTCAAAATAAAACAAAAATAAATGTATAAAACCATACATTTATTTATCTCTTAATTTTCGAAAAGACATGACTTCTTTTCTTTTTCAAAGCCGAAAAACAACAACAATACGTTACAAACAAGTAGAGGAAAACGATACAGATATGAGACATTCATGAAATTGTATTGTTCCAACAATACTTACAAATGCTATTCTCCTAATTCTTTAATTTTTACCTTATTTTTACAATTTGAAATACATATATTGTTAAACTCTTTGGCCATTTCCACAATAAATTTGTTTACATTAACACCTTCATTTCTATTAATATTTATCTTTTTGGTATTTCTAATTAGTAGACTTTCCATGGTTTTTCTCGTTTTACAATCTTTTTCAATACATACAATTTTGATTTCATTTTTTACAAAATGATTTTTATTCATACAGTGTTCAGCCAATTCCGATTTCTCCTCTAATTTGTTTTTTATGTAGGAATTATGTTCCAAATCCCGTTCTTTTATTGTTCTTTCGGTTCTCCAAGATAGAACGCATCACAAATCATGCATTCTATTTTGTAAATAGCCCCCATTTCCCCTTTTTTGTCACTTGTATTTATTTTATTACAAATAATATTTTTTATTTTATTACTGTAATAAAACATTGTTTAACTTAATCATAACTTTAATCATAACCCAGACCCCCATTGTGAAAGTAATTTATAAATGTAATAATGAATCAGATAGGCTACTTATTGAGTCATGCTATATTAATTCAAAAAAATGTTTTAATAAAGATAAGACTTTAAAAGTTTCTGGAATATCACTTAGGATTTTTAAAAAATATTTAATCATAATTTATTTCTTTTTTCAACCCGATGAAGAATAACCGGTTAGGTTATTCGAAATATCGTTACTTAAGGAGTAAAGAAGATTGATGAAGAACATTATCGTGAGTTTCTGTATATTATCGTAATAGATAAGTATATTTAATTAAACTACGAGTATAATCCAAAAATTTATTTTCATTCACATTAATGCTTCCGTCAACAAACGAATAATTGTAACTCTTGTTCTCTAATTGATAATGTTAATGATTTTAAATATTACTATTTATAACTTATTTAGTGTACAGTGTGGCCGGAAAGTGCCCGTACCCCCCCATTATGAAGTAATAAATTTAAATATTTAGTATTGAATGTTATTCCAATTGTTGACACTAGAATGCAGGTATTAATGACACTAAAGAGGCATTAGAGGAGCAGAAATAGGGAATCAAAATAAACGGAGTAACGATAAACAATTTAAGATATGCTGACGATACCGTGCTGATTGCAACATCTTCCATAGACCTCCAAAACCTCATTAATGCAATTGTTAATAAAAGCAAGGAAATGAGACTCAAGTTGAATACAAAAAAGACTAAAACAATGTGCATCAACAAAACCCAGATCCAAATGAAGATTAAATGTGATGGCAGAGATTTAGAACAAGTCAATAACTTTTTTATTTGGGTAGGCATTTTTATTCAGATAATGACCAAGATAAAGATATAAAAAACAGAATTATACAAGCAAAATTAAAATTTAATGAAATGAAATCAGTATTATGCCAAATGAAACTCAACCTCGGACTAAGGAAAAGGGTGTGGAAATGTTATATTTGGCCAATCCTTTTATACGGATGTGAATCATGGACTCTCAAAAAGGGAATTAAACAAAGATTGGAGGCATTTGAAATGTGGTCATTAAGAAGAATGTTAAAGATAAGTTGGACCAGCAGGACATCAAATGAAAGAGTACTTCATTTTGCTAACTACAAGAGAATTATCGACAAACTTATACACCAAAGAAAACTTGCCTATTGTGGGCACATACAGAGAGATGTAAAATATGAGATACCTAAATTGACACTTGAGGGAAAGATAGAAGGGAAGAGAAGTGTTGAGAGAAGAAGAAGAAGATGGATGGATGATCTGCGTGATTGGACTGGACTTGATGCTCAGGACATAATACATGTTTCAAGAGATAGAGAACTGTGGTACCTGTTGATTGCCAACCTCCCTGTGAGAGAAGGCACCTAAAGAAGAAGAATGCAGGTGATCGTGTGGGAATGCAGATGGTATAATTGCGTTTGAGGAAGGGTATGAGTATTGCAGTCAATCAGATTGCAGAGTTCAGCGATCAGTGATCAGATGACAGACGTAAGCGGTAATAGTTACACTATTGAGCAGCGGTTAGTGGTAAGTGTGGGTGCACGAACGACAACGCACAGGACAGACAATGAGACAAATAACGGGAGCATTCAAGAAAATATTTAATAAGGCCCCGCTTCGAAAAGCGACAATGCTCAATTGGTAGAAACGGGCTGTTGCTTTAGGCAGTGATAAAGATAGGACGCGGAATGGAAGAAAGAAGACACGATTAGAAACATTGCTGCAGTCGCTGCTTTGATTCAACAATCTCCTGTGAAATCGACAACGTGCTGCTGAAATTGATGTAGCGAGTACAACAATGCAGGATCACATGAAAAAAGATCTATAGGCTTAAGTCAGACCGTTTCGCCCGACGTTCGTCAACGAGTTATCGGATGGAGACCGGGATCAGCGCGTAACAGCATGTCATGCTTTGTTAGCACAATTCCCTAACGCAGTGTCCCGTGCAAAGGTGCTGTTTTCAGATGAATGTGCGATTTATCGCAGTTCACGCAACAGAAATGTTGTCTTTTGGATGAAAGAGAACCCTCATTACACACTGGAGTTGGAGAGGAATCCACTTCACGTAATGATATGGCTACGATGACATCACGTCATTTGTTTGGATCATATTTTTTTGACTATCATGTTGATGATGAACTTATTTACACATATTACAAACATGGTTAATCCCACAGCTTGAAGGCGTGAATATCATGGAACCCGTGTGGCTACGGCAGAATGTGGCACCTGCTCACTTCGCTCTTACTGGGCGAGGGTTTCTTCAATCCAGGTCGCTGGATTGTCGCGGTACTCCAGCATCGCGAAACGGCCACCACGAAATCCTGACCTCACGACGCCTGACAACACATTGTGGGGAATCAACAAGGCCTACGTGTCTGAACGTCGTTATGCTACAAATGAAGAATTGCACAATGCAGTTGAGGACGCATTTCGAACCATTAGACCGGACATGCTCCAAAAAATGTCAAGTAGGACGTGTCAAGTAATACAATATGATGGCGACCACACAGACGCATTGGACACCTAATGTGTAACTACCAATTAAGGGGTATGGGAATTTTCCCCACCACACTGTACATGGAATACGCACCATACATGTACCTGCACTGTACACTGAATACGCTAATAAATATCTTACATAAAAAAATAAAATCAACCATTTATATTTTTCACTCAAATGAAAAATAAAGTACCCCTTAAAATAAAAATTCTCATTTATTACGCTTTATTTGATTCCTAAATTATGGAGTAAAAGTATGGGCTAATATTAAGAATGTAGATCTTAAGGAGCTTTAAGGAAGTTTAAAGTTTTTACAAATTAAAGTTTTGTTAAGGATATGGGATAGAATTCAAAAATTGAAAAATTATTATGAAATATGGAAAATAAAAAATAATAACACACAAAATACAATTTAAGAACCGAAAATAATACAGTATGGCCGAAAACAAACGACAATGAACAATTTGACCACATGAAAGGTGGCTCTGCACTGCATTGAGGATGACCAACAGAATCCGGTGACCAAATCAGATGCGTTGTAGAGAACAGGTAATCACGCCGTTTCTCATGGACCTCCAACGTTTCTACAGAGCACGATACCTACGTCTTCATTCCCAGTGGTTTCAACAGGATGGGGCTACGTGTCATACGACGAGGGAATCACTTCGGCTATGTCATGACACCTTCGGAAATCACGTGATATCCCGTGGAGCAAATATCCATATCCCTCACATTTCCCTGATTTCACTCCACCTGGCATGTTGAACGAAATGATTTTTCAAGGACAATCTCCGGCAAACATTGCTGAGCTGCGACAAACGATTGTGAATGGAATGGAACTGGGGAAAGAAACAACCTCTCTTCCGGGACATGGTGGACAACCTAAGCAACCGCTACGAGTACTTCTTAGAACGCCAAGGAGATCACATTGAACATGTATTTGTCAACAACCACTGTTGATCATTTTTTCGGTTGCAGCGTTTTCGGTTCAAAATGGTTCAGTGTCGTTTGTTTTGGGTCACACTGTATTTAAGAAAGTTTGTAATTTAATATTTTTTGTTTTGTAAATTAGTATCTATTTTAATCCATTAGTTTGGACCATATTCTTATGATGATCATGTTAATGACGAAACTTATTTAAACATATTACAAACATTTAAAAAAAAAAAAAAGCCTGCTTATATATTTTTAAATATATGTGTATATTTTATATATGTATAACCAGTGGCGTAGCAACGCCTTTGGGGGCCCGGGGCGGGAGTTCCATTATTCAACAACCAAAAAAAAAAAAACGAAATCTCTATTTTAACAACCAAAAAAAAAAAAAAGAAATAAACTGGCTGGTGGGGCCCCTCTCAGGCGGGGGCCCGGGACCCCCCCTGCTACGCCACTGTGTATAACTACTAATGGTAACGCACTATAAGTATCCTTTAGCTTCTTAATAGTAAAATTACTTTAATGAACTATTATTGTATTTTAATATTTATAAGTAATTACTGTTATTTACTGTTTTAATTAGCATATCCAATTATATTTATAATGTAATTAAGAGAAAAAAAAGAAAGAATCAAGGAAGAAAATGGAGTGCAAATTACTAATTTCCAGAACCCGTTTGATACGGATCATAAATCCAAAAAGGGACTGTATTGCACTTTCCTTTTGTTATAAATAAATAAATAAATAAATAAATAAATAAATAAATAAAATATGAAAAAATCAGCTAAGGATAAAAGAAATTTGAGTAAAACTATGAAACTACGAAAAGATAAATTTTATTTTCTTAATTGAGTGATTCTGCAATGCAATGTTGAATCATTCGTCGAGTGTTTCTGTCTTAAAAAGTTATGAGCACGTTTCCAACAATGTATGTTAACTCTTGTTTAGATTTTATTACTATAATTTACTACGCGCAAGTACATGTTATTCATGTACCTGCTATGAGGCTTACGTATCTGCTATGAGGCTAATATTAACGCTTGAGTGCCCACAACCATTCAACCTAAAGAAACATTTTCTTTATGCCATTATACCAAATAATCAAATTTATAAAGAAATTGATGAAATTACAAGAGAAAATGAAGTTGTATTGTTACCTCAAATCTTTCAAATATGAATGGCCTCCAGAATTAATCTCGGAAATTGTTAAATGTTTGCAAGTTAACATTTGAAAATAATGACGCAACAATGCAACGCAATTTATTTGAGGAATTGTAAGAAACAGTTTTAGGCTTTTTATACCACGTATCAGACGCCTTATATCCCGCTTTGTCTGTCCGTCTGTGGACAGGTATCAGCTCAGCAACAATCACAATAATGGCAACAATTGCGCCTTTTGCATTCGCAATAATCACATTTATAATACAGCTCATCAACACTAACAATAATCGCAACAATTGCACCTTTTGCATTCGCAACAATCACGTGCTTCGCAACGGCTTCTGATACGTATTGCTTTAAAGGAAATTAAAGCAATATCAATAAAGCAATATTTTCTTATACGTATCAGAAGCCGTTGCGAAGCATTGTGATTCGTAAGTAAATACGTAAGTAATACAAATCATAGTGTTGGGTTAATTTTGTCCACTACCTTAAAGTGTATCGTATTTTTATTTTCAGAATCTGGCCACCCTATACTAAGCCACTCTGACATTTATTTTCCAATCTTCAACAGATCGTGGGAGAAAAAAAAGATGATCTCTTGGTCATGAGCGCCCACAGGATCTGTTACAGGGGAGGCCAAAATATATTAGCAGTGTAAAAAAGTCTGTAAAAATTGTACTTTAAGTTTATACTGTGAAATTATGTAAAATAAAATAAGGAAGCTAAAGTAATTTAGTATAATAAATATCTTTTAGTCCTCTTGATAGGGAAAAAAAATATATAACTCATTTAAATTGAAAATTCCAGGGTGGGGTAAATGATTTCTCCTTCTTTGCTCTTGGCAAGTTCACCTCAAGATATCTGGCATCTCTTTCTTGGCTCTGTGAGAACGTACGCACTTGGAAACATACCATGGAATCCCTCAACCTCACCCCCCCCCTTTATTTGGCGATACTGGGTTTTAAAAAACAAATGAAAAAAGAATATCTTTATTTCTAATAAAATAAACCCTTCATCCTTAAACTAAAAGATGATTTTTTTTTAA
>JAFIDM010010028.1:35074372-35089923 GCA_023159025.1 Thereuonema tuberculata | reverse complement strand
TATTGTCCGGTTGGCGATTTTCTCTCTCCATTTATGAATAATTACGGTCGTTAAACTTGCTTTCAATTCTACTATTTTTTTTTATTTTTTTTTAATTTTGATTTTGTAAAATAACACAACAATTTATTTTCTTGCTTCTTTTGCTTTCGGGGGCCATTGCCAGGTGTGACGGTGGCCTTCAGATAAGCCTTTCTGAGTCTTATATCGGGGAAGGCGGATTGGGCTGATGAGTCCCTAGAAAGACGAAACGGCCGTTCCCGATTCCTTCCGATAATTGAATCAGAAAGGCACCCGGCAACTTATTTATTTTATTTTTAATTTATTTATGTGCTGTTCTTTTCTTGTTTTGTTTTTTTCATTGATATATTCACAGCACGTAATTTTGTTTTTATTTAGGTTAATGCACCTTTTTTGAACCTTTAGTTTGTTTAATAAAAGCCTTTTTGCCTATTAGTTAGGCAAAGATAGGCTAAGGCTTTTTGGTTGTGTAAAATAACACAACAATTTATTTTCTTGGTTTTTTGGCTTTCGGGGACCATTGCCAGATGTGACGGTGGCCTTCACTTTAAGATCTTGCCTTTCTGAGTCTTTTATCGGGGAAGGCGGATTGGGCTGATGAGTCCCTAGAAGGACGAAACGACCGTTCCCAATTCCTTCCGATAATTGATTCAGAAAAACAATTTATTTATTCATGGGCTGTTCTTTTCTTGTTTTGTTTTTTCACTATTCTTAAAACACTGTAGTATAATATTTTCTAAAGAAAAAAAATGGTGCTACTTACCTTTATGTCTTTTAAGTTTTCACAATTATAACTCAGTCTTCCAAAGACAATTATAACTCAGTCTTTCAACTTTTCTGATAGTTTTATATTTGTTATCAATTGCAGAAATATATTCACTATCTGCTCATTTTTCCAAATAACTAACTGATATTTGGATTCTGTTATACTAAATACAGTAGACGCCGCTTAATGTGATCACATCGGGCCGATCCGATTTTGATAACTATAACCTATTGATTATAATAAACGAAAAATATAAATTAAAAAAGGGCAGCATATACTGTAGTAATAGAGAGGAGAAGAAGATTTCAGCAGAAAACATTTACTTAACATAATGAAATTACATGCATGAAATAAAAAAGTGATATTGATAGACAAAATAGTACATACGTGTCAATCAACAAAGAAATCATCAATTGTTGATTGCCTGGTCTGCTTACGGAGTAAGTCATTAACAAAACGTTCATACTCATAATGTTTACGAAACCCATCAGCACTTTTTTTTGCACTCCCAGTCGCAAAATTCGAAGCGCATTCCTCACCTCAGTACTCGTTGGAGTCGTCTCTTCCTCGATAACATTTTCGGGTTCATCTCCATCAGAAATAGACGTCGATATTTCGTTCGTGTTCGATACAGCTTCACAAATGTCGTAGTCTGTTAATACAGCCGAAGTTTCTGGGTTCTCGTCGATGTCCATCCAAATCTTGAAATCTTGAAAGCTTCGAAATCTTGAGCAGTCATGTCGGGTGGAGCACTGATAATTTTCTCCAATTCTTCCACAACTGCATAGGCGTTTTCTTCTGTTTGTAAGAATCCTCCATGGCCAAGACGTTCCACGAACTTAGCCATGAACCAATTGGCCTAAAATTTGATAACATTAAGCGATGTAGCGATCACATTAAGCGATCATTTTTGCGTTAATTCGAATACGTCTGTTCGGGACCGGAGGTTATTGATAATATTAAACGAATGATAACATTAACCGTGATTACATTAAGCGGCGTCTACTGTAACAGAAAATAGAGCGAAACTTATAATCTACTTATTCAAAATATAACACTATTAGAATAATAATATGACTGTTAGATTTAAAGTTCTAAAGCTATATTAAAATAATGCTACAATTTGAATATGTTATGGGTAAAGTTCGACTTTGGATAATGCCATTGTTATCCGGATAATGTTGACATTATTCAAAATACGTGGATAATGGTTGAATAAAGTAAAACTGAAAATAGTTTTTCGAAGTTTAACCGGATAATGATGACATTATGCAGAAACACTTGGATCAATGTAGATCTCGAGTGGGGCATTGTTATCACAATAATAATCGTAATTTCGTTAATGTGAGGATAAATCTAATATTATCCCTTATTTTTTATTAGCTGTTCTTGATCTCTATCCATTGTAAATTTATTTGGTAATTTCCTATTTTAACCGAGGTAAGGTAATTTTTAAAACTTTTCAATATAAACATCCTGGAGGGCGTCATACCTCAACTTACCTAACCTACAACTAAACGGCACACATGATTCGCTCGGGCACCGTTGGCGCTTCGTCAAATTAATTAACGAAATTACGATTATAATTATGTTTATAATGTCTGGCGAACGCCGTTGATTTTAGGGATATAAAATAGGGAAATTATCGAATAATTTTTTGTTGTTTAATTTTTGTTCTTTAAGTTTTCGAATATAAAATTTGTCTGTCGTACAATATTTTATTCAATATTACATTTTCTGTAAATAAAATATTTTTTTACTTAAGAAAATAATAGTAAGCTTAGTGTTAACTTTGAATAATATTTGTAAAATTAAGCTATCTCACTGGGTAAAATCGAGATTATCCAGATAAAGACGATTATAAGAGAAATTACTTTTTATTTTGGTCATTGCCACTGCATTTGGATAATGATGTCATTTCCCGGGGAGTCTCGACATTAACCACATGTCGCACTTAACCCGTTACAAATACATATTCTCAAAATTTACAGTCATTCATAGTCGTCAATAATTCCATGATTATCCCAAAATAAAATTAACATTTCGAGATGTTCAAGGCTTTCTGTGGTAGGCAATTTAAAGAAATATTTGACACTTGTTAAATTCCATTAAATAAAAAAAGAAAGCACACAATTATTTAATTTACATGAACGAGCCCACCTCATTCAACGGGGAATAATTATTATTTAAGGCATATATATATATGCCTTAAATATATCCAAGGGTTCTCAATGGTACCATTGAATCAAGGGTACTCAAATTGGATAAAATATTAGTTCATTTTGTCATTCCATGTTGTTTCTATGAAATTTTACCTGAAATTCAAAACAGACGTTCAAAACCAAATAATTTTGTTACCACTGCACCGATTTTAATGAAATTTGGCATACTTACTCAGTTTTTTACGCTGATTTCGAAACTCAAAACCATTTTTGCCGTAGAAGCTTCGTTCACAAGTTAGCACAGTATTTAGATTACATTTACTTTATATTTGATAGTTGATAATAAAATGATTTTTCAGATTTTTTTATGCCTTTCGTCCTTTGCTGCTAGTACTGATGTTATAGTGTATACGAAATCATAATGACCTCGTACATGTTTTATTTTCAGCCACTTCCTATAAGACAGGAAGTGGCCGCAGACCCGGAACTAGTATTTTTATCAGTACCTGTGCAAATCATAAGTTTTCCAATAAGCTATCACTCATGTCTGTCATACTTGTAGTTTGGGCTATAGAAGTGGACGGAAGCTTCTTAAGAGCTTCCCCCTCCCCTTTTACACTTTGTGAGGGACGAAGCCAAGATTTTGCTGGGGGGGGGGGGTCCATTACATTAAATTTTTACAAATGACTTTGCTTTCTTTAAATGAAGTTTAAAAGTAAAATGATCTTAATACTAAAATGTAATGCGAGAGTAGACTCTTTGAATTTCATCTTTTCAATAGACCTATATACTTGAACTTACTTTATTTTCTCTTTTTCTTTTTTTTTTTTTTCAAGGAAACCAACCTTTCTCGATAAAAAGTCCTGGTAAATCCTGACCTTGACTTTGCACGAAGGCGAAAACAAAATCTATCGCTTGAGAATGAATTACCGTCTGTTTTAGTTTTGAGACCATTGCTAGAGATTAACAGTACCGGTATCTTATTTCTACTTTCTATTAACTAGTTGGAATATTGAACAACTGTTACATTTAATGATCCAACAGAATATTATTATTCTTCACTTAACAGCAGTCCACAGAAATCTAAAACGAACTTCAAAAACTTTAAATGCCATGCTTATAACAAATTCATAATTATACAATCTACTAAAGACATCAACGGACAAAAGAAAATTATATATATTTTAATCAGTGAAATAAATTGGTTTTGTAATTTAAATCTAAATAAGTGAACGTAGTTAAAATCACGTTTTCATATTGTTTGAATTGTTTAAAATTTTTTACGTTTTGTATTCTTGTTTTTGCATTATTATTTCAATGATGTTAAGAAAGGGAGAGGTGTTCTCTCTTCCTAAATAAATATTTGTAAGTAATTGTGAAGAAGTCTTTAGAATAAAGACGAAATATTGATGTCCGTAGTAGTTTGTATAATGCTGAATTTGGTAAAACGAACTTATTTACAAATTTCAATGAAAATAAACTTGTTATAACATTTCTTTAAAAGGATTAGTAAAATCCTAAAATAATAGAAGGAATATGGTAAATACGTATTATCTAATACATGTTACCTACTAATTGTAGAAATAATCCGTATCGTTAATAATAGATACTGAATGTTTATTATCATGTGCTTATCAATAAACATTTATTTTTGAATTGAGTAACAATTCATTACAATATACACATACAGTAAAGAAGATCTTCTTTTAGATCGCATACAGATAGATATCTAGATTTTAGAGAGATGACATAAGTAGAAATAAAATATAAAAGAAAATCAAGTCCATTGCTGCATAGGAATTAAGTAATTAAATGTTCCTTCCTTTCCAAATCTAATACAGTGGTGCCTCACACAACGAACTTAATTCGTTCCAGGAGCAAGTTCGTTATGCGAAAAGTTCGTTATGTGAAACGCGTTTTCCCATAACAATACATGTTAAAAAAAATAATTCGTTCTGTAGCATAAAATATGGTAAGATGACATAAAAAAAAGATAAATTTTTTGTTATTATTTTTATTTAGATACATCTAAAGATGTATCTAAGAAGATCTATGTTTTTCATTAAATAGTTTTGATACTCCTTTGGCTACTTTGGCTGATTTTATTGCATCCTTGTTTGTCAAAATGGTGAAAATGGTGGTCTTGTTGAGGCCAAACTCTTTGACGAGGTCACACTGTTTTACCCCACATTCACTCCTTCTAATTATTTCCTGTTTCATTTCAAGAGAAATCACCTTCCTGCTTTTTTTAGAACCCATCATATAAAATAAATGTTGAGTTTATCTTAAAAGGACGACTGCCGTGATACGTGTGCGATTTAATTCGTAATGAAGAACGATTGCTGCGACACGTGCGTAAGTTAAGCGTACTACGCAGTGACTAACGAGTCTAACGACTGCCTGCGCGGGAGGATGCAATTAATCGGCAGTGATCGTAGAAGATCGGGCGACTTCGTTGTAATGATGAACGATTGCTGCGACACGTGCGTAAGTTAAGCGTACTGCTCAGTGACTAACGACTGCCTGCGCGGAAGGATGCAATAAATCGGCAGTGATCGTGTGAAGTGGGCGACTTCGTTGTGTGAAGCATTGTTCGTTGTGTGAAGCGAAGTTCGTTGTATGAATCGTGAAATGAACGAAAAGGAAGTTCGTTGTGTGCAGCGTTCGCTGTGCGAGGCGTTCGTTATGCGAGGCACCACTGTATCTCTGTCGCGCATTCACCGCCGTAAGTGTATTTTCCAAAAGTGGATCACCTTGAGATTTGTGAATAGTAATTCATAATATCATCCGAGTCCTTAAGAATAGCTACTACCCATAAAAGTTTTAGTTAAAAAGCTCAAAATTTACGGCATTTATCCAAGTCACAATTTTGAGGTCATGCCCGACTACTAAGCCCCGTCCCCTAAAAAACCCGTGAACAGATGACTTGGAGTTGATGGATTTAGCCGATACACCTGTTTTTTGCTAAAACACTAATTTAATTAAAATAAAAAGGGGATTACAGAAAAGACCCGGGTTTCGAATTATCTTCGTAATTCTTTATCGAGCCTTTAAAGGCATGCATGAATCCAACAGCGAACTGTCTCCCCCCCCCAAAAAAAAAAAATGCAAGTAAATGCAAGCAATTCGAAACCCGGGTTGTTTCTGAAATCCCCTTTTTATTTTAATTAAATTAGTGTTTTAGCAAAAAACAGGTGTGTCGGCTAAATTCATGAACTCCAAGATATGTGCAACACACGTATAATGATACTTGCAGATGTCGACTTCTTTGTTACTTATTTGTAGTTAAACCAATGCCCTAAAAGCTCTAAAAAGTTCGTGACCTAAGTTCTAAAAACAACGTGAGAATAAGGCTTTGAAGTTAGGCAAAACGTAAAAAACTGGAAATTTCTGTTGGCCGCCGTTTTGGAAGGAGTGATCCGATTTGGTTGAAATACAATACCAGCCGAGTCCTTAAGGGTATCTAGCACCCTAAAAGCTCTAAAAAGTTTGTGGCAAAAGCTCCAAAAACAACGTGACAATAAGGTTTTGAAGATAGAAAAAATCGTCAAAAAGCGGAAATATATACATGGGAAGAAGAATTTGAATGGCATGTATATTCGTGATCTAGGACCCCTGATCGGTGTTTATGACAAGGTCCCTGGCTCATCTGTTCAGGTAGGGGAGAACGCAATAGACAATCTTTCCTTTGTAAAATAGGCTACATTAACATTCAAAAATTCTTATTTTAAAAGTGGCTAGTCAATCTTATTTCTTCAATCTGTGGTCTAAAATTAAACAAAATATTAGAAAGAATTCTTACAAATCTTATTCAATAATTCGTGGCCTAATTTTTCAATCGCCTCTAAAGAAATTCTTATACTGATTTTATAACTGCTTTCTGTGCATTGTAGCTATAGACTGTATATCACGTTTTTAGTGCACAGTACAGAGAGAACCAATCAATTCCAAACTTGCATTTTAATTGATCTTTTAATTAAAAAATTATTCATTATTTATGAACGTATTGTTCAACTATTATTAAAGCGTGTTTGTCTTCTGTTTTATTTTTTATTTTAGGAGTTAGAAAACAGAAGAGTTTATCTTAGGAGTTGTGAATTTTTAACGACCCATTTGAGAGCCACTGTGATAGCAAACAAAATCGGTAGCTATTGCGTTTGTCCTGTCCGTCCGTCCGTGTCTGTTCACCCCTAACAACTCCCGAACGGAAGGTCGGATCGACAAATGATTTTCACCATCGTGTTCCGAGGCCTAAACAATGTAGGAATAGGATATTTTCAGGGGCCAACCATCCCTCATGTTCGAGATATTTAGCATTGTTTTCATTGGATTTCCGCTATTAGCTTAAATGTTAGAAATGCAATCATTGTAGTTCAGTTGTCAGCTACGGCTTGATGGTTAAGGTTTTAGACTCATATACTGAAGGTTGTTGGTCCGAATCCGTATATCTTACTTTTTTTTTTTTTTTTTTTCCTTAATCTTTTTTTCTCAATGTCCTCGTAGGTTTTTTTTTTTCTTATTTTTCTAACTTTTTTTTCTTATTTTTCCTCGCGTTAATGTACTTCCCTTACCGTTACTAAACACTAATTTTCAATCTCCAATTTAATGGATATTAATTGCTACTTATTAGTAATCTCTGCATAATAAAAAATCAATGAATATAATTTTGTGCTAAAGCATAAATTTAATGGCGACCCATAATTATAAAAAACAATTAAAAATAATAATAAAAATTATTTTTAATTATTTTTTATAATTATGGGTCGCCATTAAATTTCTGCTTTAGCACAAAATTATATTCATTGATTTTTTATTATGCAGAGATTACTAATAAGTAGCAATTAATATCCATTAAATTGGAGATTGAAAATTAGTGTTTAGTAACGGTTTGTCTACAATGAATTGCAAAAGACAAATTATAATCGTATTATTTTCATTTCCTCTACGATTGTGCGTCATATCCAAAAGTTTGCATAGAGCGGTTATTTTTGTATTTCGAAGAATATGATTATGATAAGATGAGAGAAACTGTGTGAAAACAAAAACAAAAAGAAACAGAACAGGTTCACCAGGTGTATGCACCTCCTAATTAACAAATAAATCATATTAGGCAGATGTATGTCCGTAGAATATCTTGAATTCTGGTTAACGTTGTTATAAGGTTTAGCAGATGTTTTTTCCTTCTTAATCATTGTGGTCGCTTCAGTAGTTGCTCTCGTGAAGGTCATTAAAACTATTGTATTAGGCATCCTATCAGAAGAAAGACAGGAAGGAAGAAACGCTAAGATCACCCAATACACAACTACGTTTTGTGATATTCATTTCTTGTAAGATGTAGCCTAGGTAACACATTTTTTCTGATTATCTATTATTTGAGAACGATCTGTTTCATTTTGAATATTTAATTGTATGGGATGGTGAGGGTTAGTAGGTGTGCATTTATCGGTTATGTGGACTTGGTGCCATTCCCAAATCATATCAATACAATAACGTAAGGTTCCTATCTCTTATGTAGTTTATTAGACTTGTCTGTGCGTAACGCACTTTCTCTGAGTTTGAAAAATAATTTTAACTTCGTATGAAAATATAAATAATTTCTAAAATAAAACGTTCTCGAGGGGAATCGAACCTGATCCGAAATCAGAAGTCTTATCCACTAGGACTACATTCTAATCTATATTATTAAAATCTTTTATTTCTGTCTGTCCGGCGCAATTGTAAATTTCCTGTGAAAAATGGAAATAATTACTACAATGAAATGTTCGCGACGGGAATCGAACTTGCAACCTTTTGATCCGAATTCAGAAGTCTTATCCATTAGGCTACGGAACTACATTCAAATTATTGTTTCTTATCACTCTCTTTGTGTGTATATGTGGCGCAATGAGAGAAGAGCCAGAGAAAAAAAAAACTCATTAATTTTAGCCTTTTAGATTAAAATTTAAATTTCAATGTTCATTCTTTTAGCCTACTACAAGCGCAGACCAGACGAGCATTAGATGCAGAAGCTCGCCCTCATCGACGAACTGAAGAGTCGTTAGAGACATTTCTCGACATGAATGAAGAAATTACAAATGATGGGCAAATACTCTATCTCAACTAAAAGCCGTCACATTGTTACTCCGTCATTGTTGATGGGGCGTATATAGTAGTAACGTAATTTCGATTAGTTTAAACGAAGATTTTGATATTACGTCTCATTTTTAATTAATTTATAAATCTTAATCAATCCGTAACAACTTCCTTACTTCCGGTTAATGTTTCATTTTCGATTCTCTCTCTTTCTTTTTAATCTCTGTTGTTCTTAATAAGCTTGAAATATTCTTTAATTTCATTTCAAATAATCATCTTTATAGTTTGCCTAAATTTTCCATGGAATTTTTCAGCATTTCTATTATCTCAAAACTTGTCTCTTTACTTTTGAACCGAAAATTGTGTGATTAGTTTAGTTCTAGTGGTTTAATTCTAAATGCCGTGTTTTTAAATCTCCATAGATTTCTTACTCCAACTCACGTGTTCCAAGTATTCTAATCTTTTAAATCAGTTAACGATAAAGTGATGGGAATGATAAAGGTGATGGAATAACAATGAGATAATAAACTTACTAATAGTTAGTTCTTTTGACAGAACTAAATTTCTTATTTCATTATCAATTTTATCTTTTCGACTCCCTATCAACATCTCATCGAAAAATGTATTTATCTGAAACCGACCTGGTTAATTAAACACCATGTTTATCGAAAGGCTAAACTATCCAGCTCGAAATAGGTCAAATGTCTGAGGAAGTTTAATTGTTAGGACAGCTAAACAAAGCTTCAAACCAACAAGCTGTCCTTCATTTGAATGTTGATGTTCTTTTGTTTTGTTTTTGTTTTTTTATACTGAACTATCAGTTTAAAGCAATTGATAACTTTGTCTTTTCATTCAGTGAAAGTTCTCGAACGGTGCTTGACAACAATGGCAAACGTCGCTAAAAAATTCTGGTTAGATTTAACCAACAAAAAGTTAATTTTAGTGAAAATAATCAATGCCTGCATTACAGGAGGTAAGTCACAGAAATTGTTATTATTATTAGTTAAGAAGTTTTTGCACTTTTTTTTTTAAATAAATTTAACAAATTCGTTACTTTTTGTTTTAAATTTTAAAAATAAATATAAATAAAAATCTGAATTATTTCTTTTAGAATTTTTTTTATGTAACTAATTTTGAATTTTTATTTTGTCCTTGTACTGTTTCAATTTTGTCTCTACAGTTGTTATTAGTATAATACTGAGCCTCATTTATATGAAAATTCAGTTTTTATATGATTCAATTCAGTTTTTGTTTGATTTTACGCCAATTTATTATAAGAAATCATAGTCAGGAAAAGACATTAAAAACGGTAAACTCCCGATTATCCGCGGACCTCTCCTGTTTCCATTTTTTTAATTATACAATAAATTACGGAATTAAAAAAAATTAAAGCTAGAATAAGGTAAACGATAAAAGAGGCTAACAAAGTAAGTGAAGACAATAATAGACAAAAATTTAAAGAACGACCTTGTGGGCGGAGCTTAGGCCGGCAGGCTACAGTAAATTACGGGAGAGCCTTCCCGTATTAATAAAATTTAAAAATAAATAAATAATTTAAAATAAAATAATTGTTTATAATGTATGTACTGTAACTGTATGTATTGCCGTTTTAATGTAAACAAAACATGTTAAAAGCATTTTTGTCTTGATTTTCATCCTATTTCGGTTTATCCGCGGAATTCGCTAATCCGTGGTTGCCGCGCCATCCAATTCCACGGATAATCGGGAGTTTACTGTATATCGATTTGCAAAGAACTTATTTTAGCCTATGCTGCATTTAAAATATATTAAATTATTAATTTGGCCTCTCCTTTTAATTACCATTTCAATAAATGCTTCATTAATTCCCTAATTGCCATTTAATCAAACAGCCCAAATGGAAAGGGGTTTTCCACTTGGTGAGGTTAGGTTCGATTCTTGGCGGTTTTTCCTTCAGAAGGTCCTAAAGTACACTTTACTCTCTATCAGTAATACGTGCTCAGGGTTAAGGTTAAAACTGACCACCTACTTCCTTTTATATATATAAGCTAAAGATTTCTTTTATTTTCATTACAAACATCAAATACTGTATTTACATATTGCTTTTTATTACTTTATTAATGTCCTATTTCAAAAATGCATTTAATAAATAGCATTTGGAACAGCTCAATTATTAAAGGCACCAACACTTGCGATTGTTTCGAAATTCTCTCAATCCTTTTATCCTTGACGCCAAGGAATACTCTGTGAAGCAGCATTTCTTTTCAATTATTATTATTATTATGACTTCCATTTTTTTCTCGTTCTTTCTATAAGCAGAATTTTGAATTTAAAATCGTTTACTAAGGGAAATGTGTCACCTAGTTACTATATTTAAAATTCAGAAACTGAAGAAAATTATTAAGGACGAAGTTATCGCGACAGGACGAACTCACGATACACGAGTAGGATTACATTTCAAGTATTCGTAATAAATGAGTAATAATTTGATATCGTTACTTAATTTGATATGTGATCTAGTTTCAGTCGCTGGATACTGAATTAAGAAAAGCTAGTTCTGTGTGCCAAAAAAATTATAATTATGAAATTATAAAAAAAAATTAATAACATTATTTTTTTTTATTGTAATTAAAAAGGATTAACGAAATAAAGGTAACCCAGGAAATAATAAGTGATATCTTTATAAAGGTAGTTTCTAATATTAAGACATATTAATAATGAAACTATCAGTTCGAGATCTGCACAATTTAATAATTTACATAATAAGATAAAATGGATTCACAGAAATGACTTTACATCGCGATTTCGATATCAAGGTTACCGCTAAATTTTCAAAAGCTTCATTCAAATGAAATTAAATGATTTCTAAGTTTAAAAACAACTTCATTTTTAGTTTATCGTTTTCACTGACCGTTAATAGATTTTGGACTTTTGGCTATTGGAAACGATTGACGACAATATCTATTACATTTCAATTCAGTTTTTTTTAATACGATTTTTGATTTTTAATTTTTCCCTTAGTACACTGCAGTCCATTTCAACTCGTTGTGTTTTATGTGACTAAATTACAATTCAGAACTGAATGTTGTAAACTTCCTTACTATTTTTTATTGTTTAAGGATTGTTTTAATAAACGTAAAATTACAATTAATAACAATAGAACAAAAAAATTTATACGTTTTTTCTTAATAGAAATAAAGAAAGATGAAGCTTTCAAATCAAAGGCAGGTGAAAGTTTTGAATCATTTCATCCGCAATTGTAACGCTTAATCACTACTGTTAACTCAAAAACCTGAAATCCCTTTGCCGGTCCTTTAAAAACCTCCAAAACATACGTTCAAACCTCGAGATTTTGTAGATTTTAGAAAATTCAATCGTTCAAACAAAAATAAGAAATAACATCACGCTATCACTAATCAAAATGCATAGGATTTCCGTATAGTATTCAAAGTCGCTTCACGTTTTCAGCAAACACTGAGTATGAAAAACCTTCAAGTACGACCTAAAAATTTCTTAATTTGCAAACTGTAAACCTCTTAGATTTTTCAAGGTCCTCCTACACGACCTCATCTTCCGCCAACAATCTAAAAGCAGATTTGAAGAAAAACCTCTGATTTTTGACAACATTGTCCTTAATATGCATCGGAGGAAATAAAGCACAACAATGCAATTTTTAATATGCATTTCCGTTCCGCTGTGATCAAGATAACTCAAAAATATATATCCTAGGAAGCTGGAATTTTTAAAGTAAATTTAGGTTGAAACAAGGAAGCTTATTACTGATTCTGCCTAAGATCAATAAGAAGGAATCTAAGAGCAACAATTTGAGAAACCTAAGGCTAAAAGGATACGTAAATGTTATCAAATATAGTAACCAGTTGATTTTAATGAATAATGGATCCAAGGGACCAAAAACTACCAATAACCACTGTATACGATCACTGTAAACATATAAGATAAAATTTACTATTAATAACTTTGGTACAATTGTTTATGGGTCTTAAACAGGTGGTGAAAAGTTAATACTCCAACTGTATCTTGTTTTTCTTATCGTCATCTGCTGTAGCAAACGTGAAACAAGATGTGGAATATACTAGGGGCCATTTTGTTATATGGCTTTGCTTTTCATTTTGAAAGTTGTTCTGATTTCGGTAAAAGCTCTTGTTAATTCTACAATGGAAAAAATTGTCAACAGACATTCTATACAATTAGTTTACACTGACTGTTTGAAGCATTTCTTTGCCAGGACAGTGAAACAACACGGTTGCGAGAAAGATTCAGTCATTTTACTGAATCGCGCTTTGTTTCTTGTCATTTTAAAACAATCTTTCGAGATTAATTCAAATATAAAACATTATAAATATTTTAAACTAAGTTAATTGTACAATAAAATAAATAAGTTTTGTGAAACTAGTGTATTTAAATAAGTGTTTAGTTAAAGACTATTAGCAAACCTGTCAAGTAAGATTTTTTAAAACAACACAATAATTTATTTTGATATGAATTTCATGTCCCTTACATCAATCAAAAGGAAAACCAGATGCAGTTAAAACTATTTCGCCAAATAGTTGCTTGGGCGCCGGGGACATTTAGTGTTGAAAAAAATTACAACAAACTATGTTAATATATTCGAGTACATAGGCAAATTTATTTAAATAAGAAAAATTTAATTATTTAATTTTTAGAATTACTTAATAATGAAAGACTGATTACAATGGTTGATAAGAATGTTATTACTTTAATAGAAATCATAAATGACTAGATTTTATTTATGATAATAATTTATAACATTATTACAATAATATAATAATAACTTGTTTTAAAATTTATTTTTTAATAACAAATTTAAAAAAACGAGTTCAGCTGAGAAATCCCAAATATTTAATTTGAAAACATACCTAGAATAATAGTATTTATGTATTCATATAAACTAGTATTTAATAATTTTTAAATTAGCACAATATTATTTTAAATATTATTTTAAAGTAGCAATGTGTTAGCACAATATATTTAAGAGGGAAAAGGACATGTTATTGGACACTGGAAACACTTGTTTTTAATCATTGTGATAAATAAAATTCATTCCTATTATTGCTACTATCTAATTTATTACATTATTTTAGATTGATCTAAAATCACTGATTATAAATAAATTGGAGATTTAGTAACAATTTCCAGATAAGGATTTCCGGCGATAAAATTAAATGAAATTTATAGCGTTGTTTGTATTTAATAAAATTAAACAAAATAGATTTTTTTTTCGAAAATTTCTCTAAGTATTATGGAAAGCAATGTCTAAAATTATAAAAAGAGATTGGATATTTTTTTTTTTCAATTCCTACGATAACAAATTGGCTAAATTAAAATAATAAATAAATCTAATCCAGGCATCTACGCTTTTAGGCTACTTAAAAATTGTAGTTCTTGTACATTTTTAATTTTCAAAGGCCAAAAAAATTTATAGTTCATTTATGTAAAAATTTATTGTGCTTATTTATGCAAGGGCTGCATTTTATCTTTCGCAGTAAATATTTTTATTTTAGAAAAAAAAGGTAAGATAAAAAGTTAGAAGCAACTCTGTAAGTGCAAAAAAGTTTGTAATTTCAAAATTTTTTTGTAGTATTACTGAAAGTTAATTCCCAGCAATTTCTTTATGAAATTTAGTTTAAGCATATTAGTAAAAATTATACTAAAAAAAAATCATTGGTCTAAATTTGATAAGAATAAAATTCATGTCAAGAAGATACAATACTGATTGTTTGCTGCTTGTATTTTTTTCCCTCCAAAATTTGAGACTAAAGCCAGTTTCAGAAAAAGATCTAGAGTGACGTCAGGCGCGGGAATTCTGTGGTGGCGAGATGGTCGAAGCATCCGTCTTTCATGCTAAGGTTCGCTGGATCGATTCTTCTACTTCCCTTTTTTGTTTTGTTTTTTCTTTCTCCCTATCCGGTTTTTTAGATTTTTTTTTTTGTTTTGTAATTAATCCTGTTTAAATATGTGTAATAAATTACTCATATTTTAATTTTATTCTCGCCAGTCAAATCACAGGACCACGCAAAGATTGACCTTTACGATTAATTTAAAGTACATTTGTGGAGACACATGTGAGCTAGTGGAGGCAGCCATGATATCAAGTAGTTCAACAACTTAATAACCAATAGCATTATTGATTTTTACAAGTTTGAAAATTTCCATAAAAAATAATTTTAAACACTTATTATATAGTACAAAATTAAAGTAGTTTCACATCATACAAAACCTTTTGCTTGCAGAATGATATTAGAGAAAGGTGGAACTATGTTTCGGGCTGATGGATACTGTGTAACTTGGTTCAATGACGTCACTCCCGATCTTTTTCTGAAACTGGCTATAGAATGAAACTTCTCCATCTGCTTACAAAAATCAGAAACCAATAAAATCTAAAATACTCAAACTCAAATACACATAAATAACAATGGGTGAGACCAAATTATAATAGTGACATCCTGGAACAGCTGTTTCACGTTCGTTGGTGATCATCTGCCAGGAGAAGTCACAGTAAATAACAAGGTCTC
>JAFIDM010010028.1:34987549-35036213 GCA_023159025.1 Thereuonema tuberculata | reverse complement strand
CTTTCACTATTGCACGCCACACAGGCCCTCAATCAGGAGTTATGGTCTGGGGTGCCATTTCCCTTGATAGCTGAACCCCTTTGGTCGTCATTAGCGGCACACTTACAGCACAGCGGTATGTTGACGACATTCTGAGACCTGTTTTGCTACCCTTCCTTTTGCAGTACCCTGGCCTTATTTTTCAGCAAGATAATGCCAGACCACATACGGCACGTGTTGCTATGACCTGTCTTGCAGCTTGTGAAACACTTCCTTGGCCATCCAGATCCCCAGATCTCTCTCCAATCGAGCATGTCTGGGATATGATGGAAAGGCGACTGCATCCACCAGGGAATGTGGATGACCTAGCCCGACAATTGGAGCAAATTAGGCAAGAAATACCGCAGGAGACCATCAGGGAGCTTTATCACTCTATGCCACGTCGTGTGGCAGCTTGCATTCAGGGTAGAGGTGGGTCAACACCTTATTGAGCTCGTTACTTTGTAACTCTGTAACTCTGAAATAAATCACTCAATTTGTCTGAAATTTTAATCATTTTCTATTCTGTACATAATCTTCCTCTCCACCAATTTTTGTCTCCATCGGACAACTCCTTCTAGGTGCGTCGTTTTTTATGTTAATGAGTATATAATAAAAGATTAAATGAAATTTTAAAGTTTAATTAGTAAGGTTGTTTCTTACGTTATTTCGTTTTCGTTATTAATTCAGGTGTATTTAAATTGTTAATTATTGTTTACTATGATTTTGTTTTTTGTTATTAATTCAGTTATATTTAAATTGTTAATTCTTATTTTAAAGCAAAGGTACGATATAGAGTTACAACAGTTTATTATGTTTGTATTATTTAGGGATAAGAAAGAAATTCTTTTATTTCTCTTCAAATTTTTAGATTTTAGTTTTATTATATATTATACCTTGAAAAAGTCTTTAAATTAAAAAAAGACGAAATATTGGTCATTTTGGAGTTTGTGTATTTATTTGAAGAAGCGGACGATCACGATAATGCTTAGATTACACTTGCGTGTCTGATTGACATAAATAGATTAGACTGAAATAATTGGCAAGATACTTAATTTTGTGGATTTTATCATTCGGAATTAATTAGCAAGTCTTTTATTCTTTTATGTTTTTACAGAAAAAGAAGAGAAGCCCCATGAGACGTCCCCTGTTACATCCTCAACAGATCCAAAACGATATGGAGTGATAACCACAGATCAAGTGGAACCTAAAACCGATTGTGGTGAATGGACACGGATATGAGCATTCGAAATCAATACATTTATGTTGAGACTTTGCTCCTCTCTGCCAAGATGGCGGACGAACTCAGCACTGTGAACTTTATTACTATCAGGATTTTAAGATCTTGTTTCTTAAATTTCTTAGCTCCGAGACAGCTAAAACTGGAGAAAAAGAACAATTTACAATCTATTAAAAGAGGAATTTAGGTTAATTCGATTACCCAAGATGGCAAACACTGGTGGTTTGCCAAATCTCCACCATTCAAAATATTAGCAAATCTTCCATATTCATTCTCTAGATTATTTATCGCAGTAAATAGTATTTCAAATCCTTCAATCTTTCCCAGCATATATAAAAAGTAAGCTTCTGACTTAATACATACTTGCAAATTGGAGCTGAATTAGAAAAAAAAAAATGGTATATTGCGTTACTGTAAGTACAGACACTTACATGGAAGCTGTGTGTGTACTCTGGATCATGGTATGTGAGATGACAGGACTGTATGGAGGAGTGCTGGATCTATGGCCACATATAAATTCTTTAGTTTCTTCGGCTTAGCTCAGTTCCTAAAGTGGTTAGGAAATTACAGAATGTACGTACACCTTTCAGATAGATTCTCTGTCGATGTGAGCAAGAGGAATTATTGTGAAAGACGGTTGAGCGTACTGTTAGCCACATTCATCTTTTTGGTCAAGATTTGCAGAACTCAATAACCCCACACTGAATTTTAGGGGCCCCTTTCCTTTGAGAAGTTATTATAATTCTCGTGTGTGTGTGTGTGTGTGTGTGTGTGTGCCAGCCCAAACTGGGAGTCGGAACTCCATCAGCATAAGTAAACACGCCATGGCCTGTAAGTTTGGGTAGAAAATCCAACTTTCGGTCCAGACCACTTTCGATTTTAGTTGGCTCCACTGATCAGATCAGAAAAATAATGGTAATTACGCAAAATTGGAGTCTTTCTATGTTGAATTAATTATGCTGAGAATTCAATGATACCTTTGAGCCAATATGGCCACTTCCGGTTCCGGTCACTGGTAATGCTTAGGCAGGAACAACTCTCCTGCAAACCCATTTGTATGCCAATATGGTATCGATGAGACCGTGATGGAACTTTTACTTAACCCTTGAATAAATGAGTTTTGTGAGGCAATCAATGATCGTATAACACTAACAATGTTGAATTGCAATGATGGATTGCAAATGGTACAGGGTTGCTTGATTTTGTGTTTCCTACAAAACTGTGAATTGACACTTTTTTTTAATATTTTCTAGTCTATCCATATAAATAATTGAAAATCTGTTTCTAGACTTCCAAATTTTCTGTTTACATCTTAAATACGTACAAATACATTGAATCACAACCTCGTTTTCAATTTCGCCATCTTGATGAAGGAAATGCAACAGCAAGAATTTACTTAAGAAATTTTTATCATTTAATATAATCGTTTTTAAGGTTAATTTTCTACGGGGAGGGGGGGGGGAAAGAAAAAAAAAAAACTTTTTTTTTTTTTTTTTTTTTTTGCTGTAAAGAGAAAAACACTAGTTTCCAACTCTGAAAATTGAACAAAATCCAAAGTAACAAGAAACGTTCATAATAAACAAAGAAATAAATTTATGTTCATCAATATCGCAGATATTTGGTTGTCAGGAGCTGCAGCTCATCCTTCAAAAAGCCGTAGGATGCTGATCTGTCTTCTTTACAGAAGATGGATTGTAACAATGCAATAATTTATTAACTGAATTAATATTTCGTAAATAACTGCTGTAAGCTTTAAAATCTTTACGTGTAAATTATTTATATTTTATTAATGCAAATAAAAAGTAAAATGGTAAAATCCCACACGAGTAAGCTTTTCTTATCTATAGCAGTAACATAAAACTGGTCACTGGCAAAGAAAACAGCAAAATCTTCACAGAATTTCTCATAAAGATCCTTCTGTATGAACTGACTGAATCTTATTAGTTCTCGGTCTTCTTGAAGCAGTTACCAGTACATTAAAACACTATAACAAAAAGAGCTTACAAGGAAACCTCTCGAACCTTAAAAATTCAGATTTTAATGAAACTTTGCAGAATGAATCATTAGATTGTGTTTATAAGACGAAATAAATCTTAGATGCGGAATCGAGCGGGAAGGACCAATTTTTGGGGATCGAAAATCGATCGCTTTCCTGTATTTTTATCCTTTTTTTTATCTTTATGTTAAGATAGTGTGATTAATTCAGTGAAAAAAGAAATGTAAGCAAAAATTAAGACAATAAAAACACTTTTAAATTTGAAATAGCAAAATAAACAAACACATAAATGCAACAAATAAAAGTAAAAAGCTTTGTAGAAATTCATATTTTCGTAATACTTATTAAAAAGATAACATCCTTCCCACGGATTTTCTCTCGAAGTTATAAACTCTCAATGCTATTATGCACTTGACTACTTCAGACACCTTCTACGCACCTCTCATTTTTAAGCTATTAAAAACAAAATAATGCCAAAACAAATATTGGAATATTAAACAATATCCTCGATACACACAATATTTTATTGAAGTAAACCATCAGTACTTTTAATTCATAAAAATGCATTAAATTCGTTAGATTTCAATGCATGTCTGTTTTTTACCATGTAAGGACACCGAACATATTAATGAAATTGATTTATCGATCATATGTCTTTATATTACATATCATAACTAAGTCCTGCAGAAGGTTTCCCCTTATATCTGATTCTTTCTAATTTACGTTTAAGAATCTTTCCGAATTTGGAAACTTTAAATTTAAAACAAAGACTTTTAATAAGGTTACATCAGGAGTCAACAGATGGCGTTACTTTACTTTCCTATTAAAAGGTATAGGAAAGTACGAGGTTTCTTGATTAGCAGCAAATCATTAGCGCCATCTGGTGTTTGAATGGAAAACGACCTATTTTCGACCCCCCAAAAAGTGGTCCTTCCCACTCGATTCCGCATTTAAGATTTATTTCAGTTTATAAACACAATCTAATGATTCATTCTGCACCGTTTCATTAAAATCTGAATTTTTAAGCTTCGAGAGGTTTCCTTATTAGAATGGTTGGGATAACAAAGTTCTGTCTGCTCCATTATCAAATATTCCAGAACATGGCCACTTCATTTTCAACTTCACTTCGCTTTTAATCAAAAGCAAGAGAAATACTAACTAACTATGAAGACGGTAAGTCTTATTTTCTGTTCATCTTTGCTGCACCCAATTCTGCATAACTAGCTATTATCCAATTCTTCTTTCTTCTGGGTTTTCTCGTTCTCAAAAGCAGGGGCAGCTTAAGGCTCGTGCGGCCGCAAAGGGCGCTGACGTTGGGGGGGGGGGGGGAGCACCAGAATGGGTATAAAAAATTGAAAAAATTGAATTCAAACGAATTTGTGTTTGTGACAATCTGACAATGATCAATTTCGATACGAATGATGCCATTTGGGGTGCGGGTAGGGTAGGGTCAGGATTGGGCAGGGGCGCCAAATGCCTATCCTGTACGGGTGACATTTTGTTCTTGAGCCGTCCCTGCTCAAAAGCACTACCACTCACATTCTGGTTTTTTCTTCTATCCATGAAGGCTCTTTTTGTCTCAATGATGGGAAAGTCTTTCAGCAGATTCTTCTTCAGTCAGTATTTCTCTCGACAAAGATATGTCATCCTTATCCCAGTTTCTTAAGAACATATTTACTCAAGTCGAGATCTTCAAATATTATAGCGCCCAATAACTGGTAAAACCTCAATATTAAACGTGGATCGTGTAGGCGACTAGGGGAGAAAATAAAAATAAATGGGGGGGGGAGGGGCAAGTAAACGCAGAGTTATGTTTATTCGCGCAGTGGAAGAATTAAAATAAACCACTTTTTCTAAACCTTCAACAAACAATTTATTAAATTTAAAAGTATGATAAGAAACTTAATCTTTAGTCAAAAGATAACTTCAAGATTTCTTAAAAATTACAAGATAACAAATTCAGAAATCTCACTGATCTTCAAAATTTAAGAATATAAAACTCAATCGGATAGGATGTGGGAGGGGTTAAAAAAAAAATCCATGGAAAAATTACGGAAGAATATGTCATTCTTCCTCTTCCCAAGGTTTGAAGAAAAAATTTTACCCTCCATGAGATAAAATTTTAGTGAGGAAAAAAAGACACCGACTCCTAAACTAAACATTTTTTAAAGGTTTTTCCCGATTCGAGAAAAACATCACTCCAAACGTGCAACCAAAGCTCTCGAGGTATTAACAATACTAAAGCTACGTCTTGATGATGTTAACTTAAACATTGCTATCGTGCTACAAGAAACTCCTTGATAATGGAAAGTGGACTTGATAATGAAAGTCAACAAAACAAAAAGTCGTAAAATGAATCTTCCAGATTCGTTTCAATATCCAGCAAATTTTAATTTTTTTGAGCTGCTTTTTCATTTATCATATATATATATATATAAACAATGCCGTTCCGGCATAGTAGATCGGTCTTGGCGGCGGTCTGCTGTGCGGACGTTGTGTCGGAACCTCGGTTCGAATCCCGGGTGTGTCTTGGTGTTTCAATTTCCTTTCCAGCAACTCTGTCATAGGCTTAACAGATGCTGGATTGTCATTCAGATTTGTCAGCCGCCACTTAGGTCGGAGCAATGTAGCAGACAGACGATGTTGATTGATCTGATCACCCAGCATAAGCAGAACTATCAAGAGTGGTGTCCAATTTGAGCCTTACTGTCCTCGGCGACAAATTCCACTTCTCTCTGGCCACAGATGATCATATCCTTCGATTATGTAGGTGGTGTGGCCATCTCTCCAATCGACTGAAATGACAACTGGCACACAGCCATCACGTAGGTTAATCGGGAGAGCTATCTCTTATGACATTGATCTCCCATAGTTTTGCTACAAGGTACTTCAACAGTATGCCATAGTTGACAATATTCCTCAGTCAATTGTATTGCCTATGCTGTCATGCCTTCCAGGGCTATTAACCAGTATGATAATGTCAGAACTCACACGGGGAGAATATCTCAAAATTGAAATGTTCATATCCTTTCATGGTCAGCCAGGTTCCCAGATCTCTTGTCAATTATTGAACATGTCTGAAATATGCTTAGGGTGACCAGATTTTTCTGCCACCAATCTGGGACAAAATAATAAAAAAAAAAAAAAAAAATTGACTTTCGTATTGTATGAAATTAACATTATGCAGATTCTAAAAACTTCACTTTTAAATGATGGTGTCTGAATAAAGGCTTCATATTTCAAAATAATCCATATTACTGTACTGAAATAAAAATTGAAATTGCGAATGCAAATGTGTCTAAATTATGCGGAGTATATTCACAGATGTCTAACTTGCAACACTGTTGCAAAAATATTATCGATGAACTTAAATTTCTGCCAATTAAAATAGTTCATGCGCCACAACATGTATGGTGGGCAAGCACAAGTTCCATTAAAAAACATTTCTACAACTCTCGATTAATCGATTATTATTGAAGTTTTTACTATTCTGATCCCACAAAAATATCTCCATCCTTAAATGAATTGGCAATAGCAAAATTCACATCGACTGTTGACAAAATCTGGGACTATTTACAAAATCCAGGATATTTTTTGGGACATATACTGATGCAAGACACTGCACTAAAATCCGGGACGTCTGATCACCTTAGATACACTGGGAAGAGATTTGCAGCCCTCATGTAATGTGACCAAACTAACACAGAATTGCAGAACTTCAAGCAGAATGAGCCAAAGGACAGCATTACATATCCATGCCATATCATATATCGTCTTGTAATCCCATCTGAGGATTATTTATTAGATACTGATGTAACAATTATTTGCCACTATGTTAATAAAAAGTTGCAATGAAACTGTAATCTTTTCTTTATCGTTACATGCTCATTGCATGTAGAATATTTTCTTTGGTAAACTTTTTTTTCTTTGAAAGAGCGTATATGCAAAACTAATCATTTCAGCAATCAGCTGGCAAGCTGTGTAGCTGAATGGTACAGGCAGAGGTCTACCGATTTGACTGATATGCCTGAACTGAGTTTGAATCCTGGGCCGGCATATATATTTCGTTTCTTTCTGTTTGTTTCCTGCTTCTTTCTTTCCTTCTGGCTGTCTGTGGCAATTTGTGAATTCTTCATTGGTACGAAAGATGCTTATGGCTTCAGTACAAGCAGGTGTGATCTAATAAATCAGATTGTAAAGAAAGTTTCCGGAAAGCTTCGTATGCGACATGTGAAATGGAAGATACTGCGAGCTTGTAGTTAAGTAACTTAACAGTCCATAGTGCTGTGCACGAAAGAGGAGATTCCAAGGACAGAAGTAATGCTGTTATGATGAAGATACAATGGCAATATCGAAAGAAGGTGTTCTTGCAGTATTGGTCTATGAATATCTGAATGGCATGAAAGTGACAGAAGCACTTGGAAAATTGTGAAAAGTGTTTGGTAAAGTTATTATACCCATTTGACAATACAGGGAATTTGACACTGGTGTACGGAATCTGACAGATGCATCCAGAAGTGGACGACCCAGAGATGGAAGATGCAGTTTGACACGTGCTGTCGACCAAGCCTGATGCAACACTACAGGAACTGGAAGAGGAACTGCAGACCTCCAATACCGCCATCAACACCAGACTGCAGAAATTTGGATATTTGTGCAAACTGAACAAATGGATACCCTGCTTTGTCAGACCAGAATCGGATGCAATCTTGAGATCATTCTACTCCACTGCTGTTGCCTTGTGTGAAAGAGAAAAATGGGAAGGTTTTTTTGCATAAGTTGGTTACAGATGCTGAAAAATGAGTCACATATGTGAATGTTATGCGATACAGAGCATGGACCACGTAGAGACAATCCCACAGAAGGTCACAAAGCCACCAAGGCTGGAAGGAAGGAAATACCGAATTACTTGTGGGATTGCCATGGTGTGATTCTTACTGCAAAACACTACCATCACAGCAGATTCCTATATCCAACATGACTGTCTCCATGATGCACTGCAAGAAAAGTGCTCAACATTTTTTAATCGACATTGAGTCGTATGACACCATGATAACTCTCGCTCATGTATCACATTACGAACCCAGCAAATATTGCACAAGCTGGAATGGTAATATTGTCGCACATTATTTCCCAGACCTTGCCCTGACGAACTTCCATCTTTTCCAGTCTTTGTCCATTTTTCTTGCTAAGAAAAACTTTGCTACTGACAATATGAAACATTGCCAAGATGCCTTCTTCAACTGTCGCTCGCCAGACTTCTATTGCAAAGGAATATTTGTACACACAGATTGATGGAGCAAGGTCACAAGTTATAATAGGGAGTACCTGGACGATAAGGTACAATGTTGTGTATGACTGTTCAGCTTGAAACACATGCTTCCCTATTTTTCCGGAAGCTTCTTTACAACTTGATATAATACAGAGTGGCAAGATTTGATCTTGAGATCAATCTTAAACTGAAGATAAGATTCTGAAATGCAATACACTGCTCGATCTTCTTTTAAATTCATTTACTTTCGTCAGAAACATTTTCATTAAAAATTCAAATTAAAGAAATTGCAACATCTCAATAACAATAATTTGTTTTGAAGATATAAAAGCAATGTTACACTGAAGCTAGGCTCAAAGTTCCTTCAGAATCCGTTATTTATTTCACTTCAGTATTTTAAGCCAACATCTCCGTATGCCAACTTAGATTCTTTTGCAACCAATGTCACATTTTATCGTAATAAACTTTTTCTATGAATCAGTCCAAACACAGGAAGGAATTCATATATTCTTGGATTGTTTTTTAAGGAGTGGAGGAAAAGCAGATTAGTATTAATGGACTTTGAAAAAGGGGTTCACAAGGCAACTGGTAATAAGGCTTTCTAAAAATTAAGAAAGTCTTGAAATTCATTAAAACAAGATAAGCTTCTCAGCTCCATAATCTAATGTAATCTAAAGCGCTATCTCATGCACTCAACTTACGATTGCCCCTTCCCTCCATGAATTTTTTGGTAATGGATTTGAACTTTCTGTCAGTCACTAAAAGAATTACTGATAGCATGGGAACTTGGGTGCCAAGATTCCTTTATAGGTGCCTTCCAACTATCATACATATAAGTTTACTTGCTTAGCATTAAATTAAAGTAAAATTATTGAAAAAAATTAACTTATGAATAAATTTTCCACAAAAATTTAAATATTTTTTAAAAATTTTAATCGGCATATTTAGAATCTTAATTTATTTTCCTTAAAATATCTTTACTCCTACATTACATACATAGTTCATGTTGTGGTTTTAATTTTATATAAAAGAAATAGTTTCGATACAATGGCAATATCGAAGGAAGGTGTTCTTGCAGTATTGCTCTACGAACATCTGAATGCCTTCCATATTTGTACAATCCCATATTTGTACAATTAATAAAATGTATAACTTGTCATCATTTTACATAATTCAAGTGAAGTGTAAAATTGAGTATTAATAAATAAAATCAAGCACAAAAACAAATTCATAAAAACAACTTTATTGCCAGAAAACGTCTGTTCTTTCTTGACCTGAATTGTCTTCCTTCGACTCTGAGCAATTTTAATGTCTATGATAAAAATATTTGGCATTAGACCATGATGGGTTCAAGCTTTAACTTCTAAAGCATATCTAGACATTTAAATAAAGGGTTCCCAAGGCAATAATACAAATTTATATATTAATCTCATTCATTTATTTATATATATATTTATGTATAATATTTACTGCATAATGTTTGCAAACAAAAAAAAAAGCATTTTTTTTTTAATTACTTCTCAATTACAGTTATCCAATAGACAACATATACATGTATAATACAAAGACAACTGTCATATAAAGCAGTCAGATGTTGTATGATACATACTTACAAGAAAACTAGTATTTCACAAATAAAACTAGTCGTTACATTAATAATAACAATAATATCTGTCATTAAATAAAAATAATAAATAGGTATTTTATTATTTTTCCTGTTGAGTTTTTGATAGGGTTAAAAAACCCTGAATCAAATATTAAACTGAAATGGTGAAGTTTAACTTAGGAAGACGTCAATAATAAAAATAACGGATGAACCATTTACCAAGAATATCCACTCGTTTATTATCAAAAAAATCACCTTAAAACTACTGACGTTAAATGATTTCTAACAGAAATGTTAAAAAATTCCTACATGGACATTTTGGCACCAGCACAATCTAAAAAAAACAAATAAATAATGATCCTAATATATAGTTAAAAGTAAAATATATGTATACTAATAGGAATTACACCACTGAAAACAGAAAAGTTAATGAAAGTGGTTACTGCATTTATAAAGTAAAAACCAAACACTTAATAATTTCCTTACATCTTTTCATGATTGTGGAGCACCAAACAGTGATCTCCATTTCTTTTCAATTACTGCAGCATAATTATCAATCTTTACACAAAATTCAAAAATATATAAATTTCTACAAATATTTACTTATAATAAATTCATTTGACGTCACAAAAATCAATTTACTTAACATTCAGCAACGGAAATCTATACAGCAACTTTTAAAACAAAAAATACCAAAGCATAAATAATAATATTAATAAATAAAAAAATAAACATTTTTTTTTAATCAAATCAAGCCACAATGAAAAAAATTTCAAAAAAAAAAAAAAAAAAAGATTAAGCATCCTTTAGTTTACTTTGATCAAAGCAGACTTAGTACACATCACCTTCTCCCAAAGACACTTAGTCTTCGCTCCACTGAAAAACAGTGGGAGAATACAAATTCAATCTCCCCATCCTGGAAAGGACAATTTTTTCTACATTTCTAGGCTTAAGAGAAAATTGTTCAGAGCCAACTGAACTATATTTTGAAAGAATGGAAATTGCTGTGATACAATACAACCGTACACATGTAGGGCTGCGATGCTATTATTGGGTAGCACAACAAACGACAAATGACTTTTTTTTATCTTTTGTGATTTCTGATGCGTAGTCTGCCTTAGAAGCACCTATTATTGGTGCTTCCTGGTTACTTGGAAGTTAGTAACCTTGTCCTGGTGGGGAAAAATACATGGTCTCTGGCAACTATGTAGAACATGGGAACCTTCTTTTGTGTCATAGTTGCATCAAAGTTTTTTTTAAAATTCAGAATGGCTTCAACAGTAATGCTTTTAAATTTCATGATGTATTCTCATTCATGGCAAACATTTCTGAATGCTAATATCAACTCTGTACCTCTTTTTTTTCCGAGTGAAACGATACAGGAAATAAAGATTTTATACAAGAATTGAATTGTTGACAATTACTTTAAATATTTGCTTTTTGTTTCTTATTTTTTTTTTTTTTGAATAAAATTACAAATAAAAAAATTAGACAAGTTATTTAAAACAATTTTCTTTTGAATTTGTGCAGAAATTATCTAATTGTTTTATATCAAGAGATTAAAAGAAAAAAGTCAATATTAATGAAAAAAGTTATTTCAAACAATTAAAGATTAGCTGTAAAATGTCCAGTACATTAAAAATACAGAATTACTACTGTGATTTTTTTTTCATTAGGTTACGTCTTCATACAAATCTTATGTGCAGAAATATCACTGATAAAATAACAGAATATAATAAGGGCAACTAAATGGCAAGGAAAACTTGTAACAATACAGTTCATCCGTACCATAGTAATACAACAAGATTTTTTTTTTTTTCCAATCAGGTTTTGTTAGCTATTGGGATGAATCTAGATGGATCTGTAAACTGACTCGCAATTTACAAGAAAAAATTCAAAAACAAAAATATCTAAGAAGGTGCATTGCCCTATCAGATGAAACCACAATCACTGGTGTCGACACAGTTTTGATTGTGAATTTTAATATTAAATGATTTGAGAATTACAGACACTACAAGAAAACAAACTTAACAATGAATTGCTGTTAGTTTCCTATTTAATATTTCTTTATTTTAATGAAAATCACGTTGAAAAGTAATATGTTACCGAATTATCAGTATCTTTTTTTTCACACAAGACACGTTGCAAACATTGATTTAATTAAATAAATAATTGAAACATTAAAACAATGCAGGAAGGCTGCTTGAAAAAAAAAGTGCTATAGTGTTGCTTGCACTTATTTCAATATTTAAAGTATATTTCAAAAGATTTTTGATGTGGTCTGTGTATTAGTTAGAAAAGAGTCCATTGGAAGCAGTTGAATCACCTTAGTAAACTAGTTCATCCAAATAATATTCATCAAAACATATATTCTGCTTAAAGAAATGTAACCGACTTCACAACTCTTATCAAAAAATATGAAGGAAGCTTTAGTTGCTGGCTGATACTGAAATTTAGAATAACAGAAATAAGTAATTTGATAAAGAAAGTTGACTATCTCTTTTCCTGTTCAACAATTTCTTTTCTTAAAACCAACCAAAGAGATAGGACAGTTATAACACTATATACCTTATACATCGTATACCTTAAAAGTACAAACTGAGGAAAAACCAGATCAAAAATTAATTAAGAGTGTGGAATGATAAATTATGGAAACAGCAGAATTTGTTTCCTATGTCACTAATTTGCTCTTTGACTAAGGTCGGTTTATGAATACTGGACGGGGAATATGGAAATCCAATTCCACTGTAAGAATTTTAAAACATTTACCTCTGTTTTTACTAAAGTTATCAATTTGATCCTTATTTGAAAACAACCAAACAGTGAAATAAAATAAAAACTAAAGGGAAATAAAACTAAATTTACTATCAGCCAACAACAGGCTTCCTGTGCAGTAACACAAAATGTCTTAACAATTTCAAGTAAACGTTGGTAATTTATTGCATTTGATTTTTATTATTTTTATTCTTTTTGAAAACAGTCAGTGAATTGAGTGTTTATTCACAATCTGTATTTTCAAATAATAAACAAAAAAATTTGGCAATGGTTCGTTGCATTTTAAATTTGTCTTTTTTGATTTCTTCGTTTCGACATTTATTTTATTTACTTTCGAAGCTATTAAAACAATCATAAGAGCAAAACTCTACCTAAGTAAAAAAATAAAATGAAAGATAATTCCTGCTTGCATCAAATTGGAAATGACAAGAAAACTTGCATCCAACCTTTCTGGAAGTAAGAAGTTATATCTACTTCAATACTAAAGTCGTTCATGACTTACTTGTTAATTTAGTTATTTTCCTCATATTCCACAGAAAGTGTTCACATAATAATTAAGTGCTTTTTTTTTCCTTCCTGAAATTTTTACAAAAGCCTTTAAATTTATGAACCAACCACTCATTTCACAAGTCATTACTTTGTATTAACTCAATCAATAAACAGGTTTTACTTTTGATTTTCTAAACAGAAATTACAACACAAGACTTCATTTCAATGTTAAGCAAAAGTATTTTTTTTTACTTAATGCACATAATCAGAGTAAAGAAACAATCTCAATCTTAAAGAAACACTTTAGTTCTTGCAGATGAATCTTTTCTAACAGTCTCTTCAAATCTTCATTAGAGTTTAGTCTCAAATCTCCTGCTTCTGTTCATGTTCTCAAGAATTCTAGATGTGAATAAACAGTTAGGATTCTACCACATAACAGAGAACAGCAATTAATAACTTCCTAATATAAAAGTGTTCTGGAACAATCTCTTTCAAAACAGCTAATTTCGATCATAATATTTTTCTTTTTTGGTGATCAAAGTAAATGGATACAGTACGGCCCGTTCGGACATGCCGGACATTAATTATAACAGATTCAACAAGATTCAATGTAAAGTGTAATTGGTTATTAATTGAAAGAATTAAAGTGTACCATAACCGTTTTTAGTTCATCTTTTTTTAAAACAAAAAAAGATATTTAGTCAATGAATGTTAATTTCAAAGCAGTGAACAATCTTCTTTCGTTCTTTTTATTTTTAAAACTGACGATTGTCATCACAAAAAAATCATCACCTTTCTCTTTATTCATCTCCAATTTGCCTTAAAATATATAATAGCTTCCATAAATATATTTAATCATTTTATATCACTAAACTTGTTAAATAAATAAATATTTAAATATAAAGATTTTTATATACTCAAACTGTATACAGTAAATTCTTTTCTTTACAAATTGAAACTTAAAAAGCTTTGTACAAAAACAAAAAAAACGACTAACAAATCAAAGGCAAACATGTGTTTGCAGTATCAAGCTGAATTTACAGAGGGTGTTAAAAAAAAAAAGGCAGAAAAATTATTAAGAGTAACGGTATTACTAACAATTATGAAACTGTTATTATCATAATGGCTCAGAGATGGACATTTTTTTTTTATTCTTTTAATGACATTTGTGAATCACATACACTGAAGCACTGGAAGGGGAGACAATAAAAGCTGCAACATCTTAATTTGGCAAGAAAATTACTGCAAACTGATATCGTTAAAGAAACAGAGGGAGAAAAATATAAAGATTTTATTATTATTTTTTTTTCATTAAATACTTAGGGAGTAGCAAAAATATTTACACAAATCATTTGGCTGGGTTTTATTTATTTATTCAATGGCTTGTTTTTTTTTTATTATTATTTTACCATTTAAAATTAAGGAATATTTTATCTTTCAAACTGTGATCTGTTGTTTTGAAATGCTTGGTTCCGTCCAAGATATTCCCACTGCCACATCCTTGGTGCCACTTAGAAAAACAAGGACAAGAAAAAAAGTATATATATATTTCAATGGCATTCCCGTCAACATACCTGAGATATCCAAAATACAACCATCAGAGATCATTTGCAAAGAAAAGAAAAAAATAAATATGAATAATATCTCTAATTTAACATCACTGAAAGAGAATAAGTTTTCTCTTTTGAAATACTTTCATTACAACGAAAAAAAAAAAAATCCTTTTCCTATGAAATTTGCATAGTTGCTTACTTTATATATTTATATTTCTAATACAAATGCTTTGCATTTTATTCAGTAGAAGTATCAATTCATTTTTATCATATATTTACAACAGCAAATTTTTAATGGTCTTTTTTTATTTTTAAGTCCCCTTCTTTTTTTTTCTTTTTTAGAAAGTCATTTTTACAAGGCACCAAGGATAGCAAAAGAAAATAAAAAAAAATAAAGTTAAGAAAATAAAAATCCCCACCAAACGTATACATTTCGGTTCACTTTTAAATGAAACATTATTAATTTTCTTTTACAGATCAATCGATCAAAACATGATAGAGAGGTTCGAAATTAGGAGTTAGTGAAATATCAATTAAGTGCACTAAAAAAAAGGGTAAAGAATTTAGTCTTCTTTCTCTTAACAAAAGTTAATAAGAGAATCAAACGGAGCGCATCTTCACTGTAGATCCATCCCTGCATTTACGTATCAGAACAGTTCTTGATACCTTCCACCCTTTTTTTAATTATGGATGAAGTTTCAGTAAAAAAAAAATTATTGACACCAAAGCTCATAGAAATGGATTACTTGATGTACCACGGGGAGGTAGTGTGCCTGAGCCAGACTGAAAAAAAGAAAAAGAAATGAATCAGAGATTGAACCACAAATAAATGCTCAAGAAAAACATGGTAACAAAAAGAATATTAAAATCTACTATTACACTCATTACCAAAAAAAACGATGACCTGGAAGGAGTTGTCAGATTGTAATGAATTTTGTATGCAAAGACACTGGGACCGCCCATGCAAATGATTAAACTTTGGTGTCCAATGAATGAATAGCGAGAGCTACAGCGCATCGGAACTGCGCACTCAGCAGGTGTATTTAAGAAGCGATTCTCAATCTGTTGGTCAAAATTTCTGTTGCATTGCGAGTTAGGATACCTTTCAACGACTGAAAAAATGCCTCGCCGCAGGATTCGAGCTCATTACGTGCAACTGTCAGAGTTTGAAAGAAGTCGTATCATTGGATTGAAACAGGCAGGTTGGGCAACTCGGAGAATCGCTCGTCATACGGGTCGAAGTGAAGCGGCGATTAGAAGATGCTGGCAGGAATGGGTGGACAATGGCAGATTTCAGCGTCATGAAGGTAGCGGTCGACCTAGGTCCACAGCAGAGCGGGAGGATAGAGTGATTGTCAGATCAGCTGTCACAGCGCCTGAATCATCGTTATCAACCATCAGACGTGCGACCCCCACACGAGTGTCCACCATGACCATTCACAGACGGCTGAGAGAGCGACATCTACGCTCGTACCAACCGCTACGCCACCTGCCACTCATGTCTGCACACCGTTGGGCCAGATTACAGGGGTGCTTGGCTCGATCCGGTTGGAATGATGCTGACTGGGGACGTATAGTGTTAGCGACAAATCCCGCTTCCAACAGTGTCCTGACGATCGTCGCAGACGTGACTGGAGACGCCCAGGGCAGCGTGCCGATCCTACTTTCACTATTGCACGCCACACAGGCCCTCAACCAGGATTTATGGTCTGTTGTGCCATTTCCCTTGATAGCCGGACCCCTTTGATCATCCTTAGCTGCACACTTACAGCACAGCGGTACGTCGGCGACATTCTGAGACCTGTTTTGCTACCCTTCCTTTTGCAGTACCCTGGCCTTATTTTTCAGCAAGATAACGCCAGACCACATACGGCACGTGTTGCTATGACCTGTCTTGCAGCTTGTGAAACACTTCCTTGGCCAGCCAGATCCCCAGAACTCTCTCCAATCGAGCATGTCTGGGATAAGATGGGAAAGTCACTGCATCCACCAGGGAATGTAGATGACCTAGCCCGACAATTGGAGCAAGTTTGGCAAGAAATACCGCAGGAGACCATCAGGGAGCTTTATCACTCTATGCCACGTCGTGTGGCAGCTTGCATTCAGGGTAGAGGTGGGTCAACACCTTATTGAGCTCGTTACTTTGTAACTCTGTAACTCTGAAATAAATCATTCAATTTGTCTGAAATTTTAATCATTTTCTATTCCGTACATAATCTTCCTCTCCACCAATTTTTGTCTCCATCGGACAACTCCCTCTAGGTGCGTCTTTTTTTTGTTAATGAATGTAGTATGGCTGCAAACCAAAATTCAATTTGAATTGAACTGGTTCTTTTTCTTGAGTCCAAACTGAATTGTTTACATACATTTAGTTAACTAAACCAAACTGAACATATAATCTAGTTTTAGGCTTCTGATACAAGTATCAGAAGCTTTATAACCCCGCTTTGTACGTCCATCTGTGGACAAGTATCATTAAAATGTCATTAAATTATCATTAGCAACAATCACAACAATTGCATCGTTCGCAAGTGCAACAATCACATTTACATTTGATATTGCTTTCATTTCCTTATTATTATAAGGAAATTAAAGCAACATGAATTATATTGTCTTATACGTATCAGAAGCTGTTGCGAAGCATTGTGATTCATTTACTAATCACTGTCACTACCTTGTTTAATTGTTGCATTACTTCTTTAGCATTTAATAAGTTATTAATTTTATTACTGTACTCGTTTCTTAACAGTCTTTTCTCCTATGTAACTGATTTTTTTTGTTAATTTCCAATATTAAATTCAGACAGAAATTTTTAAAAATGAATTATTGATTCCAAACTGAAATCTGAATTTCATTTTTTTTTTTTATTTTTACATTAACTGAAGCAATCCAGAACTTTAATAATAGCTGTAGTTAATATAAAATGTTAATTCATAACACTGTTGATCATCAAACTATTCATAAAATATTTCAAAATTTTATTTCATTAAAGTAAAACAAAATCTCAAGTAGTAAATTCTAATGAACTGTGAATCAAAATTGAACCCTCATTTTTTTTCAGCAGTTTACAATCTTCTTATAAGAAAGTAAGTACTACGGAAAGAAAAATAATAATAATGTTTCTACATAATTTCTTCTTGTCTGTCAATGATTACTGATGTAGCAAGTACATATTTTATAAACCTAAGTAAAGCTTTCAAAAACGGCAGTGATTTAATCACAAGCATCAAAAAAGCGGATCTATAAAGTCATTTATAGATCCAGTCACTTGCTTTCACACCTTATGCTATCATCGACGGGAATCTGGGACAGCTCAAGGCCTGAAAGCAATTGACTGTGCGTTTTGTAGATCCCTTTTTTCATGTTACATTATATGCACATTAAACTTTGCTATTTGTTCACAAGTATTTCTTCACTAAGTATTTCAGCTTGATGGTTCAAATGATCAAGTGGAACTTTAAGACCAACATCTTCAAAGTAAAATTACCAAGCAATTCAACCCAACCACAAGATATCTATTGACTTACCCTTCTGTTTTTATTAAATATCATTCTTAGAAAGCACAAAAAAATTAACAGAGTAATCATTTCTTTTTAAGTTTTTTTTTTAAGATTAAAATAATTTCAGATAGAATTATATATCACAGAGAATAGTCAACTAGTTTAAATGTCATATTAACTTAGACGATACCGTAATTAAATAATATCAATATCACATATACTAGTCAGTCAGCCTAAAAATTCTGAAAAAACTATAGCACTTCCAACTGAAAGGTTAGCTCAGTGTTTTTCAACTGGGGTGCTGCAAAGTTCAGGCATTTTCTTGGAAATTTACTTAAGTTTAGTTCAAGATAACTCATGGTCAATTCTATTTTGCTACACGATATCTAGTAAGCAAAGAAGCGATGACTAATCGCATGTTAATGTAATGTTCTACGCTACGTGTACGCAAAAATTTCATCTGGCCCATTGCCCCCCCCCCCTTCAGATTGCAGATTCGCCGATGGGCAAGGGTGTCACGATTTTTTATTTTTCAATCAGGGATGCCATTCAATGAAAAAGGTTGAAAAACACTGGGTTAGCTTAACACACAAGACCTATATAGATACGAATGTATTTATCATGGATACAATCATTAATATTTTTTTGTTTTGTTAATTTTACTCTGTAGTAGTAACTGTAGCTCATATGGTTTTCAGGATCTGTACGCTCCAAGAAAGAGCTATCGGTTATTATGAGAATGGGATAAAAATATATATATATATATATATATATAGGGTGATTGATAAAATACTGGAGAAATAGGCCTATAAAGAACGAACATTGAAATATTTTTCTGTTAAATTCAGTGTAAAAAAAAAAAGTAAAATAGGGCATGGATTTCCGGATATAACTTAGCCTATTCTAATCTCGCTTCCCCCTTCCCTGCCCTTCCCGGTTGTGAAGAGTGCTAACTAGACCATTTTTTTTCATTGAGGCCGAAAAAAGGTTAAAATGGGGACCCCATCATCCGACTCAGAGTAGCACGTTCGATCCGGAATTCCCTGCTCTATTCTACTTTTTTTTTTTACACCGAATTTGATTTAGAAAAATATTTTAATGTTTGTTTTTATAGGCCTATTTTTCCAGTACTTTATGAATCACCCTGTATATGGTAGAGTTAGCTTCTAGAGATAAGCTAAAGGCTTTCACTTTTAACCAATTTAACCAAACTCAAGTAGTTTGTTAGGTTTCTTTAAATTTAAGATAAACAAAATTAAATTTTCTTGTCATTTGAATCCTCAAAAAGTATAACATGGCTGCCAAATATAGAAACTCAAGGTTTCCAGAGCCTTTGGAAAAGAAATTTTAAATAAGCACTTACTATAAAAGGATTGCTCATGGAAGGCTGCCAAGAATTAAACTGTCCTACACTTGCCGAGCTAACAATTGGCATCTTATTTCCTTGGAATGTTCCAATATGAGACGCAAATGGCTGCTGAGGCTGTGAACCAAAGCTCACCCATCCACTTGTGTTATTACTGGGCCAAGCAGTGCCGTTGCCACTATTGGTGAAACCACCATTCTGCATGGCAAAGGAACCCAGTTGACCATTAGGTGTAGTGCTTCCAAAACCAGGAGGGGATGTCACTGAAGAGCCTCCAAACTGGCTGAAAGTCCCAGAACAAGTAGAGGTTGTTTGGGTTCCAAATCCAGATACAAATGGATTTCCTATAAGAAAAAAGAATTAATAAAAAAGAGAAAACAAATCAAGAACTGAAAATCAAATGTCATTCAAAATAAATGCCCACTATAGTTATTTAAAAAGAGACATCTCAACGATCAATTGCTCTTCTATTATTATATTATTTCCAAAATAAGAGAGATAGATATTACAATTATACATTTTTATTACTTGTTAAATTCAAAAGCAAAGAATAAAAAAAAAATGGTTATCATCCCTTTTTTTTATTTTGTATTGCCATTAAAACTTAATGTATCACATCATAAACCAAGTACATGCTACACAAAAGCCAATTCATACTCCCTGTTGAATTTAAACATGACTTTAATAATAGTCTCAACAAATTAATAATTTGTCAAATACAACAATGACATCTGAAAGGCAGTTTCAAATGATTTGAACAACCTCAAGCGTTTAAGTGGTAAATCATGAAGCAGCAGCTATTCCCAAATGCCTGAAGATTTCACGAAAAATTATCGGAATAAATTTAAGTGCAGGAATCTTCCAGAAGAGTTTAGTAAGAATAAAACAAAAGTAACCTTGCTTAATGGAGAGTGAACTAACACAAGCAATAAAATCCAAAAATTACATTCAATTTCAAGTACAACATCTATTTTAACATTTTGCAAATACTTCTTTGGAGAAAATCATGATAAATTTAGAAACGACAAGTAGCTTGAAAATCTTGATGTTGTTTTTGGCTCATAAAATTTTGAAGAGAAATTTAAAAATTAAGTAGTTTTAAAAATCATCATGTAGCGGAGAAAAACAGTAAGTCATTTCTATGGAGTAGTTCACTAGTTCATTTAACCCTTTTACTGTCAGTCCATTGTGGGCAGGATGTGCGACAACTGCCAAGGCTCTTTTCAGAAAGTTTGCAAGATTTTAGAGTTTGAATTATTTATAGTACTTAATTTTATTTAACTCATCTAGATTTTTTCCCAATTCTGAAGATATAGTTGAGGCTTAGAACCATGGAGGAATTATGGGAGTTGACTTTAATTTTTAGAATGGAAAAAATAACAAATTTATTACTATATACGTAAAAAACTCAAAATTCTCTGTTTATTTAACATTATTAGAAAAATATTATTTACAAGCAATGAAATAGGATTTCTTATTGATAAAATTTAGTTTTCTAAAATGTAAATATAGATATTTATTATATTTATATTAATATAAATATAGTTTTCTAAAATATAAAATAACAAATATAAAATATAAAAACACGGAAAACGCGTATTTTATTATAATGTAAAATTGTAAGATATATAATTCGTTAACAAATACTTACTCAATATTAGAGGAATATTTGTTTATCATGCTGGAAACTGATACTGTAAAATAAATAGTAAGAGCCACAAAGAAAATACAGACCAGCACAAGCTCTGACCAGCACGAAAGATAGTATGATACTGGCCCGAGGGTAACGAAAAAACACGGGAGAACTTATGAGGCAAGCATAATGTGAACAATCAGCATATATAGGGTGAAACCATCTTAGTAAGCAGCAGAAATAAAGCACATGCCGATAAATGAGACGGGAGCCCTTGAATAGGCCACATGTGATGAAGTAAATCGGCCCATGGCAGTTTTCGCACAACCAACGAGGGCCGATACATTGACCCGCTGGCAGTAAAAGGGTTAAAACTAAACTGGAATTAAGATATTCATTACCAAAAAAAAAACTAAATTTCTGTGAAATGCAAAATTTGATTTAACAGCTGCACTTTTTTGTTGTATATTTCTTGAACTTTTGATTGTTGTTCCTTATAGATCAGATAGTGGTGGTCAAAGAAATCAATTATTAGTGATATTATTTAATTATTAGATTAATAACTTAATTAATGCAGACCACATTAATTAACATACAAAAATTATGTAAGAGTAAATGGGGTATTTTCGTACTCTACTTAATGTCGCTCAAAATTTTAATTTTGTGGTGTGTGTGTGTGTGTGTGTGTGAAGATACATCTTTATCACCAAGAGATTTGAGGGTCTCGAATTCCTTTCTCAATTTTTTTTCCTTCCTCCTGCTTAAAAGAGTTTATTTATTTTATTTAATAATACTTTTGTTTACTTTTTTCATCCCTAATAATCTCAATTTCTCTCATTTTCATTTCTCTCTTTCCTTTGCTTTTTTTTTACACAAGCCCCGTAATACAGTTCTCCCTTTCACTTTTAACTTGCCTATCCCCAAGTAATTAAAATCTCATCTAATGGCCAATTCCTGTGAAGTTCTTCCCTGTCACTCTCCCATAATGTCTCAGATTGGAAGTTCACGAGCATCACACATTCCAAAAACACCGAGGTGGATACAATAATCTCACAAATTTTATTAATGTAATTATCAATTTCTCCTGAAGAAGACCTAGGACGCCGAGCCGAAATATTGAGCACAACATTACCTGGAGTAGGAAAATTCCCCATTCACTCTTGTATTATTGTTATACGTTAATTATAATGGTTCTTTTTATAAATATACATTAAGCTACTATATATCTATTACAGAAAAGAACCAACTCTCAAACAACTATGGGGTAAATATTACCAAATGATGAAAATCTTTTAATATGCGAAAAGAAAAATTAAACAGAATTCTCTCTGACAAAGTATACATAATATTCTGTCATATTAATAGTGAAGTTAAACTCTAAAACAAGAACTCAATTTTAAGCGACTACAATTTTAACAAATCTTTAAATTAATTGTTGAAAGATAAAGTACAGTTTAAAGTATATAAAACTAAGATTTTTGAATTTATCATATGTTAGATAAGCAACATGAGTTTCATCCAAAACTTTTACTAATAACTTCAGGGAAAAAAAACCCCCAGCTCAAAGCTTACAACAGGGTTTGTATCACTTAAGACATATTACATTATGGAATATCAGAAACTGCTAGTCAAACACTTCAGATATTTTTTTTTTATTTTCAATATTAAAATTGAATTGGATCCCAATCAACAGAACTTAAATCTACTATTACTATGACAATAAGTTCCCTGTTTGAACTTGCCCAAGTCAGAATATTCAATGACTCAAGATTAATTGTTAATAACAATAACTACCAAAATGGCTGCACAATGTTTAAAATAAAAAGATTTAAAAAACTTTATAGAAAGTAGCAAGTTTCATTTATTTCTAATTTACTCACTTGAAAATCTTAATTAGAAACTCTAGAAACATTCATTGTCAATATTATTTTTTTTTCCATTTATCATAATTTAAATACTTTTAAAACTGTCAAGCACTGGTTGTAAAAATTTTGCTGGGCATTAAACAGTAAACAAAAAATAAACTTCTGATGCAAAATTAATTGAATCATTGTCTTCATCTTCTTTTTCTGTATATGTCATTTTAAATTCACTAAAATTAAATGAAAGAGTTTAATAAAAAGTGAAATTAGAACATGTATTTTGTACAGATCTGCAAATCTTTGAAGCACTGTTTAAAATAAATAAATAAATAAATAAATAAATAAATAAATAAATAAATAAATAAATAAAAGTTTTTTTTTTTTTTTTTATAAAATCTGAGACAATTTTCACAGGATCTTCAGTTGATAATGTGAAGCTACAGTGATCCTTAATTGCAATGCTGATACGAAGATCACACTCAATGTTTAAAACTTGCATATGATTTCTGTAAATTTTTCATTTCATATATAAGATGCTCGTAATTAAGCAGATTGACATCAAAATTTATATACAGACTATTCAAAAGATTATGCAAAAGAAAGCTCCCCTATGGAGCGCTTTACATCAAAATGCACCAAAAAACAACAAATAAACAAACAACAACAAAAACCAAATCAAAAGGCATTTATTCGTTCTGAATGGGACATGACTGCTGCACAGACTGTTTAGCAATGTATGGAATATTACTTGATGATAAACCATCATACTGTTGTGAAATATGCAAGTGATGAACTGTATATTCAGTGGCTGACAGCAAATGATCCTGTGATGCTTCGTTCATGTAAAGTAATACGGTCCTTTAAGACTGGCAATTCTGCATTTCCAAGGTAAACCATATTCTGTAAATGGCCTCACAATCAGAAATCACATGGATTTAGATCTGGAGAATGTGATGGCCAAGCAATAGGAAACGGTTGACTAATGAACTGGCGAGCAGTGAAATGTTGGTGCGAATAATGGTGTATAGTGAGTCCAATATGTGGGGGCCCCATCTTGAATAAAAATGTAGGTGCAAGGCATTGACGTTAGGGTACGACAAAATTCTGAAGCATGTTATGATACCTCAGGGCTAACACAGTAACATGTCACATGGCCATTACCAGCAACTTCTTCTAAGAAGAATGGTCCAATGATAAATGTGAAGTGAATCTACAACACACAACCACTTTAGGAGAGTGCAGGGGAAGTTCCTGGAAAATACATGGCCCAATTCTGGGTGTTAACTGTTCCATTAAGATAAAAAAATGTGTCTTGTAGCTGCTCCGCAGGATATTCCATGGCCACAACACATTAACTTCTATTCTTTGGTCAATGGTTGGGTCCTTGTCGGCAGCAAGCAGCTGTTGATTGTGGCTGATTTTGTATGGAAGAAAATGCACTATCTGTCGCAGTACCTTCCACACTATGCCGTATGATGTGTCTTACTACCATGACACTGCACAAGCACTACTGGTATCAGAGACATGAATCAATGTTCGAGTGACTATTTGACGACAGCTGTAGCAATATCTTCAATGACTTCTTCAGCGACAGGCTTGTGCACTCCTGTCAGGTTGAACTCCTAACAATCCAGTTTTCTCGAATCGACATATCATGTTTCTCACAGCTTGTGCAGACACTGGTCTGCTATGTAAATTTTTACAATGGTGAAATTCACGAACAGCAGCCACAGCATAGTTTTTGTAAAAAAAGCTTTACAATTCAAGCACATTCTGGTGATAGCCATCGTAGCTGTGAATGAAATTCACTGTTGTAATTATTTCTATACCCAGAACTCGACTGCAATGCAGGTGCTTATGCAAATGAGATTGTTTTTTTGTTGATTGCAGTGACAAATGAGCCAATGTTTTCACTAAGTTTATTTGTAATGTTGATAAATGCAAAAGTTTAAAATGTTATTTTAGGTTAATCTTAATTATTTACCATGCTTTTTCTTTGTATATTTTGCTGTAAAGCAGCCCCTAGGGGAACTTTTTTGAACTACTTTTTTCTTCCTTTTTTCTTGCATAATCCTTTTCTGCATCCTTTGAATATTTCTGTATTCACATTATGGTGTCAATTTGCTTATTGGTTACAGCTACAGAGTGCTCTGAATAGACCAAGTTTAATTACGATCACCTTGTACTTAAATGTAAGTTTCAATTGGTTACTTTTACATTACATTTAAACACTGAAATCAGTAAGTGAAAAAAAAAAAAAAAAAGAAAAGGAAAAAAAAAACACACACATTGCATTTAAAAGACTTCTGAATAATCAAATACAGTAATTAAGTCTTTTTTTTTTTTTTTTTTTCAATTTGCTGGTGAAGAAATTCTGTACCATCAGAAAAGAAGGATGTTACATATCAATTATGGTGTTTGTTGACTTCATCTTTTCCTTTTTGTTTTTTTGTACTCGTGGATGTTTAAACCACATTCCTACTGGTCAATTGAAAAAGGATATGAAATGAATAAAAATTAATTTCAATGTTTTCAATTGATAATAATAATAATAATAATGTTTGATAGTAATAATTATGTAATTATGTATTTAAGAGCAGGTTCAAATGCTTCCTTGGACAGATGTTTCTAACTAATTGGGAAGAAAAATTGTTCAGATTGTCCCTCATCACTGGTTGAATACCTGTAGAAGAAACAGTGTCAAGTTTATATGAAGACATAAACCAGCCACTGACAAAAATTTTGAAAATACTAATACTAATACTACATTTAGTATTGTGTAACTATTTCCTTTTTACAAAGCCAAAGAAATAATTTGAAATTCAAAATTCTACATACAGACCAAGAGAGGAACTGAATTGAAAAAATTGGCATAACTTCTAATAAACAAACTGCAGTGAACTCTCTTATAAATGAAACAACATACTAAGGAAATTGTAACTAAATATCAATTGACAAGTCTCAAAACTTTCAAAATAATCCAGACATCAGCAAAGTGTCCTTAATTAAATAGGATACACTGCTTCTGTCTATTATTGTGAGCCTTAATAGAAATTATTTCAACATTCCAAATGAACAAGTCAATACCTACACGATATAAAACGTGGATTTGCAACTTTAACCATTCACTGCTTTACAGTAAGGATCTATCATATCTTCAATTATTCCATAAGAAAAGAGGGAAAAAGATCTTAGATATTAATTACACAGATTAAGAAACAGATCTGACCTTCAATGCTTAATAAGTTTTTAACTTAAACTCTTCAGTTTTTGCTATCATTTTTCCCTTTTTCTTTTTTGATTGCACCCGTAACCAGCGATCAATTTTTAATGGCGAAAGAGTAGCAGAAGTAATGCTATGCCAGGAGTAAGGTATCAAATTAAGAACACGAAGAGATTTAAAAGAAAGCTTAAATTAAATCAAATGTACAAAGCATCTCACTGAAAATCATTAAAAGAAAATTTGTTCTTAAAAAGGCACTTCATACAAAGAAGAAAAATCAATGATGATGATTAGAATATTGAATAAAGATACAAACAGAAGATTAAGGAAAAAAAAAAAAGATAGTAAGATCTGAAAACTAATATCTACTTTGAAACTTAAATTTATTATGTAATAAAATTCCTCCAAAAAATAATCTTCAAAATATTTCTGTAAATATGATGTGCAGTGAATAAATTAATGTGTAAAATATAATTCAATGACAGTTTTTTTTTTTTTTTTGATGTACAAACTGCCTTTAAAAAAATGATACCTTACTGACAAAGGGGGCACTGAAGAGGACAATGCAAGATCTCAAAAGTGCTACATTTTGGTTTTTGGTTTTTTGATGCCATTAATATAGGTTAACTTTGCTACTTTCATTGAACAGGCTGTATAAATTTTAATGGAAGCTAGGGAGCACCAAGACAAATGTTTTTTGTCTATGAATGTATGTCCACTGATGGCAACCTTCGATGCTTGAATGTCTGTTTGGGAAGCAATATTGGTATAACCTCACAGCAGCTATTCAGTTTCCGTTGGCAGGGTGGCAAAAAAAAAGTTTGTTCACCATTCCCACTTGTCTTTCTAACTGACAGCAGCACTAGCTCTAGCACTGAAGGTTGCCATCAGCAAATACACATTCATAGACAAAAAAGTTTGTCTTGGTGGTATTATCTCTCATTAAAATTTGTACTGAGTGTTTTGATACACCCTGTATAGTTAGCCACAAAGATAGCAATTTTAAGCATTCACCCCCTACCCAATATTAAAGTATTGTAAAAGTAGGATATTAAAAAAAAAATGACCGATTCTACTTTAATCGTAGTACAATAGGGTGTTCTTAGAAACAGGTGTAGTCTTTGGTTATTTTCATGAGATACAATTAAGAAATGAGACTGACAGTAAGAACTGAACATAACATTTTTTAATAGCATATATAGATAGCTTTTTCATATACCGTAATAAAAAACTTTCATTAAAAAAAAAAATAGTAGTTATATGAGTCCAAATGATCCGGCTGGCTTGTATAAGCAGATAAAAAACTTCGGCAATAATAATCCATTCTTTGATGTGCAATACTGGACAGTATATGAGTGTGTTGTAGCATTGAATTAACAGCTGCAATTGTCTCTCTCACCAATATGGGACAATGTACTTGCAGCTAGTATCTTGATATTAAATCCAGATTGATCTGTATTAAGAATTACAGAATCTTGAAATGTTTGCACCACTACATTGACATTTATTATAAACTTGTTTGCAGCATTGTTGAGTTTTTTTAATATTGCTGTTAGGTTGTCTACTGACTATCTTTGGGGTTTTTCTTCTGCCAATTTGACTACTGCATTTAAATTTGTTAAGAAACTTTCTGCTTGCAGCAAATTTTGATAGTCCATATCCCCAAAGCAGAATATCAAGCGACGGTGCGACAATGTCGCAGAACGAAACTGAGGGCTGCAGAAAGATATCGTATAGAACAGGGGTGGGCAAGACGTCGATCGCAGATTCGGAGATTCCGTTTTTTTTTTATTGTCGATTCGGAGATTCCATTTTTTTCTTTTTTTGGTTGTCGATATGAAGATTCGTTTTTTGCGGGACATAAACGAAAAAAAAGTTTAATTTTTTTCTGCACCTGCAGAAAGTTTTTCATCTTAGCATCAATCGTTGCAGAAAGATAAAAAACATTCTGCTTTCGGGGTCCATATATTCCAGAAGCCTCAATTGCTCTTGCATGTAAATCAACATCATGAATTGATAAATGATATTCACGAGCCATTGAAAATTATGTTTATCATCAGTTCCCAATGGACTGCATTTTCTGATGCTGGTTTCATACTCTGCCATAGGTGTAACTAGGGGGGAGCCAGGGGGGGAGGGGCCCGGCCACCCCCAGAAAAATACATATTTGTATAATTATTTTATATTTTAAATATAAAAATAAATTATATAAAATATTTTTTAACTTATTGGCATTGTATGTGTTATTTGCAACAATAAGAATGCAATTATTCGAAGGGACAAGTTTAAATTTTAAATTTCTCCGCTTTTTTTCCCAAACACAAAGGGCCTGACCCCACTCCCAGAAAAATTCTATAGTTACGCTTCTGTCCTCTGCAATGGTCTTCCTCCATTTGTCGATTATAGTTGGACTGGAGTAAGTCTTAAGCCATCTGAACCTATTATATAAGACTCACCCAAGCTCGCTTTCCACCTCCAGGAGTAATACTGTAAACAACGAATGCTTTCATTTGTTCCAGTGTAGGTCCACATTCTTTACGATACTGCTTTTCTGGACTGTTCATTATTGTCATCACTCTTTTGTTGATATTTGTCTTCATCTTCAGTCAAATCTTCCTTGTCAACATAGTCATTGCAAAATTCAAGGGATTCATATTCATCTGTGTCACATCTTAGCAAACTTTCGAATAATTAAACAACAATTCAGCTTTTCTAACTCACTTATTAATTTTGAATTATCTCGAGAGTACTTCTGGGACACTTTGGATAAAAATGAGGGAACAATATTCGATAGCTCCAGGACAGAAAATGAAATGACACTCACTTTGAGGCTAGTATTTAGTGCATTTCTAAAAACAGAACACTGTAGCTAACATGCCCAAAATGAATAATTAAATGTTTTATTAATATGTATGTCATGCGTTGACTTGCTGTAGCACTGAAATAAATTACAGCACATTATAATTTATTAACAACACTTTAAATATTTAAAAATGATTACAAATAATAAAATTACAACTGTAAAAAAATTTGCAATCTGTGCCTGCAACTGGAATCAAACCAGAGCCAATGGATTAAGTTCGCACACCTTAGACCACTGAAGTTTTTATATTTATTGTAGTTTGTGTTTTGCATTATGTTTAATTTCAAACCTTTGGTGAGCTGTCACGCTTGCAGTAGCCAGTCAGCACCTATGACCGGTATATTGTGCAATGACAGGTCACATTCTATATACCTGCCAAGTATAAATGAATTCACGATTTGCACGATCTTCCCTTGTGAGACATTAATTATTTCTTACTGCATTTAATGCAAAGAATTTACAAAGACAGTAATAAAGCACCTAAATTAAGTGTTTTATGTAATGGCCTCCTTTCATCATCTGAGCTAATAGAATCAGTTAGAAATGTATCATAGTAATTTGCCCCCAATTTATTTTGATAGTTATCCGATATCAGATTGTAAATAAGAAACTGAATCAGAATTTGAAGCAGAATTGAAGAATTTTGAATAAGACAGAATATCAAAGGTTTTGTCAGAGAAGACTTAGACATAAACAAAATACAATTTGAAAATACAAGAAACTGTTACCAGCTGAAAATGTAGCTTGAGATTGTGATGGAGTCCATGACTGCTGAGTTGTTGAGGAAAAAGGATTTGGAGGTACTAATGAAGAAAAGAAAAATAGCTTATATATATATATGTATATATTTTAATAAGTTTAAAAATCAATAAAAGCAAATACTGCTATCTGTAATTTATTATGTAAATTAGAAGTGCTGATATGTTTAAAATCCAAGCTTATCAGAACTTGCATTTTTTTCTAAAAGGGAGGTTGGGAAAAGCAAACATAAAGCAAACTTTTTAGAACAACAACAAACTTAGAAAATTTAGATCACAGATGGAGAAATATCAGGCAAAGACAACACTTTTTTAAAGTAAATTTTAAGAAAGATATGAAAGCAAAATCAGCAGGCAGGAGAAAATTGAAAAGGGGTTATTGGCAATACGTGAATACTTTGTTACATTTAATTGCTTACTAAAAATCACTGCTGTAGTTTAAGCAGGAATCCATAAGAAATGAAAACAGATTAAACAAATACCATAACTTATGAAGTAAGGTAATATTTTAACAATATTATCTTAATTACTCAATTAACAGTAATATTTAAAACATAATCTAGCTTTTAGGTACTATGTGATATGCTACAGCAAGACCCTTTCTGTTAACAAATTAGCAGCTAACAATTTTCTGAGATAATGTTTGGATAATTTTTAATAACCCTTTTTTCTTTTACATTCCCAAATAGCAGGACTGTAAAATAATTCTCTACTGTAAGACATAAAATTAACTGTTTCAATTAATAAATAAAAAAAGTAGGTATGTAAGGAAAAAGATGGAAAACAAGGGCAAGAGATGGATAATCAGCAAAAAAATTGGATACAGGGAATTTAGTGCGATCTTTTATTTTTTAGAAGTTTTGGAAGGTAGAAGGATTGCTGACAGATGCATGAAGTGACCTGAGATATGTGCAATACAGGAAAGGCTTAAAAATCATTAAGAGGCAAAATAATGAAAAAATAAAGACATACTGGAAATCTGAAGAAGACAGAATCATACAAAGTACAAGGAGAAAGATGTTATAGAAGAGGATATTAAGAAACAAAACAACAGGTAGGGAAAAATGTTCAAAGTCAGGCAGCAAACTAATGGCATGGAAATAGATGAAGAAATCCTAAATAAAATAAAGCTCATATAATCACTAGAGAAAGACAAAAGAAAAACTGGAGGACTGATGACAGATTGAAGGAAAGTAACACAAAAAAATACAAATGGTGGCATAATATAACTGTAATATCAAACAATAGATGATAAACAGTATACTAGACGGGATTTTGAATATTTCTTACTACGGTGTTATTGAAAGACACTTAAAAGCTTACAGAAAAAGACTTTGTTAAACATGAGTACTGGCCATAAGTACACAATCCATTCACGGCAATAATACTTCATATCTTGTCCTCTATTTAATAATAGTAACTTATAACACTGTAGAAACATACACTTTCTTATGATTTGCAAATTCCATTGTTCATCTGTCTTGACTATGAAGTAATTATCTTTATTTCTTTCTATGCAGAATATATATGTTAATAATAATTTACTTTCTTCAAAGTCTAAATAGATGTCACTGCGAGTCAAGTCAGTGACAGATAAGTAAATGTATAAATTCCTATACAAATCCATCATTTTCCATATATCTTTTTTACTGCCACTCACAGAATTAAAAGTATTACAGAAAAGTATAAGTTAGAATTATGAATTCACATCATCCGCATTTTAGAAGAAAATAAAAAAAAAGGTATTTCAACTGCCAATAATATTCAAGTCTTTTTCTTTTCGAAACTAATAATAAATCTCAGAAAACTAAATTCATTTGAAAAACTACAACAAATTGATATAACAAAAATATCTTGGAAGACAAACACTGATTGATAGATGGAAAATCTGATTACAAGTAAGTGACAAAAGTAAATAAATAAAAAGAATTCAAAGAAATAGTAAACCATAGAAGTAACTATTAAAAAAATAAAAATAAAACTTATGCTTGATGTAAAATTACTTAAAAAAAAAATCAAATTGAACAAGTGAATTTCATTACAGAAATTATTATAGTCAATTTAACTGAAGAAAAGCGAAAATGCAAGCCTAAAGTGCTATTTAAATGATTGCAATATAAACTGTTCAAAATGTGTGTTTCTAGATTGGAATAGTACACAGGACATTACTACAAGCTTCATAAATAAAAAAAAGGAAGCAAGCATATGAAAGCATTTTTTTGGGGGGACAAAAAAATCAGAAAGGCCTAAACAAAAAAATACGAAGGAATTATAATGTCTCATTATAATTTAATTATTACAAACTTAATACAAATTACAAACATCCCTCACTTAATGGGAGTTTAACTAACAGCTTTTCAAGAATGAAAATTTTTATTTAATATTGAATTATAAAAATTACTAAAAATGTTTTAAAAAAAATGTTAAATTTTGGGAAGGGATGAATTGAAAGGCATCCCCTACAGATCACAATTTCAAGGTGCAACAAAGTAGCTGTTTTGCTAGTCCTCCCTCTAGGTAGAATATTTCTATTTTTTTTCATCCTCATTTTTCAACTCTTACGTTATAATTACTATCAATTACACTATAAAATGTGGGCCCGGTAGCCGAGTGGGTTGGAGGTGACGGGTTCGAGTCCCGGCCTCGGCGGAGGACGGGAATTTTTCCACGCTTCTTTCTCCTCCAAACGGGCCCTAGGGTCTACCCAGCCCTCTATAGAATGGGTACCGGGTTTCTTTCCCGGGAGTTAAAGGCGGGCGAGCGACGGGCCGACCCCCCGTCCTCAACTTTGTCCCGTAGGTTCTGAGCACTGGAGCCTACCCTCCAGCAGCATTGCGCGGTCCTCTGGGCCTGATCGCAACTTTAACTTTAACTAACACTATAAAATAACAATGAATACAAGTTATTTGTTTATTATTACATTAAAAAAAATAAGGAAGCTAGGTTATGAACTGCTTAATACTACAGGAATTACAGAGGACTGCTTAGCAAATTTTCCCATAATGAAAGTTCTTCAGATAATTCTTTGTTAAGTGAGGGATGACTGTATTCTTGACGTAAGTAAATTTCTCAAGAGAAAAGATGTTCCTATGTGAATTAAAATTACAAAAGCTCCACAAAATGAAATTGCTACAAGTTTAGTTATTCTGAAAATTTATAAAAAATGAATCAAGGGAAAATTTATAAAAGAATAATCAAGCCAATGAATTAAATGGAATATTGATTTTGAGAACTAACAATTAAAACATTGCCTGGCTGAACAATGTATAATAAGCACTAACATTTAAGCTATTAAACAGAAAATTTCAATCTAATTTATTTTCTAAAGCAAGCAGACTATTCAGAACAACATTTTTTTATAAGTTTAAATTAAAGCTACTTAAAGAGAAAACTAAATGCTCTTAATGATTGAAAAAGGTTTTTTTTCACAACTTTATCAATAGCTAAAAAAGTATTAAGTGTTTAAGAAAAGAACTGTGAAGAGTAGCCCTAACATTTTACAAACGAGATATCAACACACAAATGTTTAGTTTTGAGTTCAAAGGTCGTGCTTAATGTCTACACAGTCCCAACGTTTCGCCCCCAAGTGCGGTGGGTGTCTTCTGGGGAATAAGGCAACCAACTACAAATCCTCTTCCTCCCAATCGACAGTTAAAATTCAAATCTGAAAAAGCAATCTCAGATTGACAGATGTAACTGCGACAATACAAAACACTATACATTATTGCCACAGCTGACACAACATAGTTTGAAAGATAGTAAACAACATGTTTGAAAGATCCCACTGGAAATATTGCTAAATCGTAGAAGAGGTATTTCCACCAATGTGAACCTTAGCAGTAAGATTCTTCAAAACAGGAATCCAAGCACTATTTTTTTTTTTTAATGTATATCAGTCTCATTAGCTATGCTTATGTAAACTGCATACCTGTGTTATGTGACTGAGAGTTTATTATATTAGTAAAAAAAATTAAAATTAGTAGTTATCGTTCTTTAATTCTTCCATCTACTACGTCAGAGATTAATTTGTATTTTATTTCTTTAAATGTAATATTGTCTTTGTATTCAATATTTAATTGTTTGAAAATTTTGTATTTAACATAATTATTTAATCTATATCCAAAGTTATTGCTTATTTTGTCTTTTTTAAAGATTTTATTCCAATTGTGTATTGTATTAAATTCATCATCTATTAATTTCTTTTTTTTTTCTTACTTCAAAATAATTGGATATGACTATTTTATATATAAATTTTTCATCTATTTTTAGTATCCCATATTTTTTTCTTATTCGTTGTTGTTCAAATGTAGGTTTAAATTTATAGTTTACATATACATTATTGAAAATTTTCATTGTTATTTTGTTTATGTTATCCATTTGTTGTTTTTTTAAACTTATCCAACATTCTAGTCCATAATTTAACAATGAATCGACCAAAGCTTTGTATATAATTAATTTTTGTTTAAATGGCACAAATTTTTTTAATATGATAGAAAAGATAAAGAGTATGATCCAAGTTTTCTCATAACGTAGTTGTATTGTTTATTCCAGTTAAGTCTATCATCAATATGTATTCCTAGGTATCTATATGTAGAGAGGATTTCTAACTTCTTACAATTACAGTTTTTCAATAAGTAATTATTGTTATGATTTATGTTTGTACATTCTATTTCATGTAAACTTAAAGTATCATTGTTATTTATTTTTCTATTGTTATTTATAATTATCATGATCTTAGACTTTTCACCATTTATTATCATTTTATTACGATACGTCCATTTGTTTATGTTATTCAGCTCCATGAATAACATATTTAATTTTTCCTACCCTTCTTTTCTAATAAAATTATTAGATGTTTGTAGATTTCAATAGTTTTCTTAGTAAACGAACACGAAAACTAGAATTTCTGGATAACATCTGAACATCATCAAAACTGAAAAAAAATGGACATCTTCTGAGAATTTATGATCAGCAACTGCCAACTTATGTGGCTGACAAAGTCGACAATATCTCTCATGTTCAGACACACGGGTGACAACACTTCTTCCTGTGGTTCCAATGTAGACATCCCCACAAGAAAAAGGAATACAATAAACACTCATGTGAAACAGGGTTCCTCATATCCTTGATGGACCTCAAAGCGTTCAGAAATCTTACTGGTAGGCTGAAAAACAGTCCTAATATTATAATATAGTAAAACTTTAGAAATATGATCAGTAACATTGCCAATGAATAGAAGAAAAGCAATAAAGGAAGGAGCTGTAACAGTCCTGACCTCGCATGATCTCCTGAAATGTAGAGCTTTATTGAAGTCCTTATCAGAATAGCCGTTAGCACAAAAAACTGAATGCAGATGATTAATCTCTTTCATGTAGAAGAAAAAGTGCACAAATTCTTTTGGCCCTTCCAATTAATGTTTTAATAATACCTGATTTTTGGAAAGGATCATCATTATTACACAGAGATTCTAATGTCTTCTAATGTGAAGATCTCCACCGGCGAAACATCGGGACTATGTTGACGATTAAATATGACCTTTTAACCTGAAATTAAGCATTTGTACGTATTTGGTCATAAGATATAAACAGTTGCTGATCAAATGCATATCATCAATTCTTTTATTTATTTATTTTTTTTAAAAAATTAATAGATATCTTTGAAAGACAATTTCTCATTTTTTTGTTGATGAGAAAATCTTAACAGACCAACAAAAATAACAAACAAAGGGATTTTTATGAAGAAAATTTACAGTTTTGTTTGTTTGAATCTACACCCGCAGTCAACATGTTTTGGAATGAAAGTATAAATTATTTTGGAGTTTTACTTATCATAGTCTAAAAATACAGAATTTTGTTTATGTAAACGAAGTAAATAAGGTTTAAAGTTGTTACCATTGCATTTAAGATGAAGTTTCACAATGTTAGTGAAATGCATATCAGACTCCATAGCCCTGCTTCCTAAGCTGGATGGTGTGTGGGAATTTCAAAAAGATGTAGATTAGTTATTTTAATTGTAAATAGAGATCTTGATAAAGTCTTCGCAATAAAAGACGAAATATTGAAGTTTCGTTGGATGAAGTTGGTTTTTGATTATGAGTTTTCGTATGTAGATCTTTTATTTCCTATGTTTTACTGATGTGTGTAGTTTTTTTTTTATTTTTTGTTCTCAAGGCATTGGGAATCCAATGCTCTGATTGGAAAAAATAAATTATTATTTTTTTTTTTTTTTTTTTTTTTGCAATAATACAAGTAACATATTGGTACATACACTGTCCAGCCACTTTATTAAGTATACCCCTGCTGTGCACATGAATATCTGGACCCATCGTGTCTCACAACAACTCTTCAAGCCGGTGGGGGCAGTATCATGGTGTGGGGGATGTTTTCCTGGCACACATTGGGTCCATTGATACCTCTGGAGGCACGTCAGGATGGTAGCACGTACCTAAACATCATAGCTGACCAAGTGCATGTCAACAGTTTATTCTCATGCAGATGGCTACTTCTAGCAGGTTAATGCGCCAGTGCACAAAGCCCGCATCACTATTGGATAGATTGAGGAACATGACGATGACTTTTCCTTGCTGCAGTGGCCTGCTCAGTCCCTGGATCTCACCCCAATTGAAAATCTGAGGGATTAGCTAGAACGGGCTGTTCGCTCCAGGCCTACATCTCCATCAATTCTTCAGGAACTGCGTGCACTCACATGTCTGCATGGTACACAATACCTCAACAACATTTTCAGCATCTTGTGGAATCCATGCCTCGACGAATTCAGGCTGTTTTGAGGGCTAAAGGAGGCCCAACACGCTACTAGGTAGGTGTACCTAATAAAGTACACCGGACAGTGTATATGAGATAGCTTTTTTATGGGTCAGATAACTTCATCTCAAAGACCATCCTCTTCAAATACAATCTACAAATACCACAGGGGTTTCGGAGCCTATTGTTTAGTCCATTAGCATGTTAAATAAATTTTATCCTAGAAAAAAAAGTACTGTATAATTAATAGACTATGGAGATAATCCTCTTAAATTTCTAGGGATTTGCTTTAATTGTCTATCATCAGATATAGAGAAACATTTTATTAACAACCAGAAGTAGATAATCAACAGGACCAAACAAAAATCATTTGCCAAAATTATCATTTTCATTAATTTAATGTTGGCATATTGAGTTTCCCAACTTATTTTTTGTTATATATTTGTTGTTTCTTATTGTAATTTTGGAGGCGTCATTCTCTTTTGATGTTTACTAATGTTTAATTCACTAAATTTCACTCCACAGTGCAAAAACATATGGAGGAAAAGATAGCAATCACAAAACCTCTATAATAAACTTTTTAATCAAAGCTAACCGTAATAATAATGAGAAATGGGGAGAAAAAATCTCAACAGCGAGACTGCAGCGCATTTTACAACACTTTAGATTCAATTATATTTATGTTGATCAAATAAGCCTAATCAATTTTTAAACTCTGGCATAATAAGTTGTTTAGCAACTCTCAGATCAGATGATTATAGAGAATTTGTTCTTTGTTCGTTTTTTTGTTTGATGAAACATTTTAATATTTAGTCCCATTTACTTTTAGAAATAAATGAACCTTTTCAAAGCTTTTAAGGGCAATCATTTTTCTCTTCCTTTTTTACCTTACAATTAAGAAGTAATAAAATAAAACCAAAAATAATATTTCATATTCCTAAATTGAATTACTTATTTTGAAAGTTGAATATAATTCAGAATTCTTATTCCAAAACTTTTTCATTTTTCTTTGTATGCTTATGGTTACAAACACAAAAGCTTACAGACACATGAAGCAAACAATCCCTTCTATAGACAAGCATGCTCTAACATGTCTTCTATTTAAAATATCTTACAAGTTAGATCTTACCTGTAGAAAAATGTGATGTAAAAGCAGAATTATTAGTGTTGCCACCAAACACAGGAGCAGACGTACCGTTAATGGTCCACCCAGCTGTGGTGGTTGTGTTACCAGCTGAACAACAAACCAATTATATTTAAGGCTTAATTAAGCAAACATTTTAAAGATGATGACATTGAAATTTAAATGAGTGTTTTATTTGTTAAACAGAAAAATAGAACAGTATTCTTATTTTTTTTCTCTTCAGAAACTTACCGTCCCATTCAACCGTTGGGTTAGCATTTGTGGCACTATTGAAAAGGTTGTCCAAATCAGCCAGAGCAGCATACTTGTCTTTTGGTGGGGCAGAATTAATAACATTTGAATCCTGTGATGTTGGCGATACAATTTTGTTTTGGGTCACTGTGGAAACGGGTGTTGGTGGGACTGCCGATCCAGGAGTGCCAGCGCTAGTGAATCCACCAAACTGGCTGCCAGCACTTGTTGTGCTCATTGGGGTTCCGCCAGCAGAGGGCGGACTACTCATGCCTGCAAAAGACAAGACAGGGAACAAACATGCATCATTCACAAGATCGTTGCTGTTACTGGGATTAATAAGAATAAAGGCAGGTTGGTGAGAAAATTCACAAGTCGGGGAAGGCAAAGGGGACGATGATGTGGGGAGATTCAGAAGTGGGATAGAAGTCAACTGGGCCACTGGATTAGAACTATTAGATGTACAGAAACCAAGCACTAAGGGAGTGGTACAAGGAGTAGGAGAGGAATCAGAATCAAAAGAAGACCAAGATTCAGTGGTGGAATTCACTTTCAATGGCTGGCATGAGTTTTCTTTGGAAACTAAATTGGCAGAATTATTTCTTGATCGAGTTTTGCCAGAAGATGGGGGAAGACCAAGAGTAAAGACAGGAGAGGCCCTTGAAGGATCTCTTTTAGAAGAGTTACAGAGTTCTACAAAGAAAGAGGAAACAATATAAAGCAACTGTACGATCATACAAGTTTCTTTTCTTTTTTTGTAATTCAAAAACATCTGCATATATATTTTTTTTTCAACATACTGTCATTACTTGATGGACAGCAACAAAGGACTACACGAGAACAAACAACAAACAATTACTTGTTAAATAAAGAAATTAATGAAAAAGAATGTACTATTAGGAAAGTAAAAGTATAAATTGGTATAAGTGTAACGTAAAAGTATGATAGGGTGTGTATTAGTTTTGAAAAATTGGAAGTTTTGAAATTTCTAAATTAGCACTACTATTCAATTTAAATAATTGAAATCTCTCAGATATAAAGAATAAGAAGTTTGGTTCTTATTTTCTATTTTTATCCATATGCAGTCCAATATTAGACCTTTAAAACTAACTTTAAAACCTTATTAACAGCAGTCAGCAAATCACCTTCCAAAATATCTGAAATGGATTTATGAAACAACCATATGGCTTGCTATGTTGACAATGATTAATTATCAGGATTTTTTTTTTTAATTCTACTGAGACTCTATTAAAAACAACCATAAATAAAATTAGTAGTAAGTATGATGATGCTATCTTTTAGATATTCTTATCCAGTCAGAACACGTGAAGTAATTATGAGGAGGAATATCAAAAATCTGTTGTTTAAAAAAAATGTCAATGCTATAATTAGATTGTATTAAGTAGGACATCCTGAATAAAGGTTATCAACGAATAAATGTGAGGGTTATTTTATTATGATATAATTATTATTACTCAACATTTAAAACTATTGTTCAATTTCTAAAGGAAAGATCAAATAGTCTTTCAGTGCAATACAATATTTTCTGCTCATTCTACATAATAATAATAAAAATAGCCTGCTTCTGCTTTGAGCTATGAATGCAACAATAAATATGTAGCTCTTTAAAGCTATATAATTAAGATTTCACAATAATGAACAAGCTAACAGTAATGAAAAATCTAAGTTACTTCCTTCAACAGCAGTTTATACTTTTTTTAAGTTAAACTTTAACGCAATTTTACTATCCATACAACAATATTTACACTATAAATTATGTAAAAGAGCCTCATCTACATATTTTGAACTCCTTATCAGGTGCAAACTAATAAGTAAGAGGTTTATCATATCACTTCGTTTGTTGAGGTTTTATACCATAACAGTAACCACGGCCAAGTCATATCACTATTGCCGCTCTTTAACGATAATTAGCATCATCTAGAATGGATATGCAGTCTCCAATATTACTTCAAATAAAATTGTAATTTTAGATATTCCATAAGATTGGTAGTTATGTTAAAAAAAAATGTAAGCATAATTTAAAAAAAACCCAGAAGTGCTCATACTTTCTGCAGAATTCAAGTAGTGGCCCTGGAAGTGACCATATTTTATTTGCATACAGAACTACTACAATGCGGTAACCGAGATAATGCATAGTAGTGGTGCTGCATTAGATGCTTCTAATGGTGCAATTCAATTTTGTAAAGAAAACTAATGCCAAAATAAAAAAAAAAGAGAGAGATTTCAATAAAGTAAATGATTTGTTTCATAAATATATTTTGCAGTTAATAAAATAATGTATTTTCACAAATAATACACAATCCTATCTTTGGGATTAAACAGTAACTTAAAAAACACATTCAGAAAAAGTTAAATTTGATTAATAAGGGAAATTAGAAAAAGAAAATAAAATAATAAAATAAAATAAAGATATACCTTGAGCAAAGCCAGAGACTGAAAAGAGAGTAGAGGAATCATCTGAAACACCTTCAGTCTTCTGAACATTTGAAATATCAGAAGTTTCTAATGATTTATTCTGAAGGTAAGTATCCCCATCCCAAATGTTATTGGGGTCTGACTGAGTCTCATTCCATATATTTGATGATCCACTGATGCTTTTATTTATTAGCAATTCTGAATTCTCAAAAGCTGTGGATGCCGAGGAAGCTTTAACAGAAGGATCAGCTGCAGAAGCTAAATCGTGGAAATTATCATCATTTAATCCATAAAGATTTAAACTGCTATCTAAGCTAAAACATAAGTTTTTCACCAACTCTGGTTCAAAAGAATTTTGGAAGGATTTATTAGGATTTCGATTGTTATTTAAATTGCGCAAGTCTAGCAAACTGGCTGACTTTATTTCCTTGTTGCATTGAGTTTTAGTTTGATTTCCACTTAATTGAGCCAATAAAGACTGACTATTACCTTTACCTTCTGAAACCAATGACTCTGCAGCGGAAGAACTGCAGCTGTTTTGTAGATTATTCTCTAAAGACACTGTATGTGAAGCTGCATTTTTATTGTGTGTTGTATTTTCCTCATCAGCCTTCAATGATGTTGGAGTCATTGAAGGAAGCTTAGAAGTTGAATCAAACAAATTCAAATTAGAACTTGTGCTGATTTTTACAGAATCGTTACCATCAATGTTTTTCTCTTGCTTTTTAACACGTGCTTTTATCACGTCAGACAGTTCATTCACTGAAAACGGCTTTTCAGAATCAACAAAATCATCACCAAACAAACAATTAAAATCAACCGATTTGCTGATTGGATTTTTCTCTAATTTCCCAGCAGGAAAGAGACCTTTTTCAGCAACTAAAGAAGAAAATGGATCTACAACTTCCAAAACTGGCATAGCTTTCTTTAACTGAAAGGTGCTAAACGGATCTGAATTCAGAACTTTAGACGAGGATCCGCCACTCGAAGCGGTTTGCACTTCAGAAGTACATGACGATTCATAACTTGAATTCCATTCATACGGATGTAAAAACGGTGAAGTATCAGCAACAAAAGGTTCAGAACTTGTGTAGTTTAGAAAATTAGGACTTTTCTCCCATTCGGAGCTGGAACTACTCTCCCCATCTCTTTGGTCAAAAGAATTATTAAAAAAATTCAAGCCTCCACCCAAAGAAACACTCAGATATTTCTTATTTTTCATACTGTCAGAAGACTTGGGTGTTTCAGTTGATACCTGCTGCTGAAACTGTGAAGTGAAAGGAGAAGAGTCATGCAAAGGGAAAGAGTCATCAGCCAATGCAAACACATCCTTTGTTGCCTTGGTGCGGAAAAAGTCAGTCTCTTCTAAGATTTCAAAAGGAATTTAATTTTCTCTCCCAGATTTTACAAGAACAAATTCATAAAACTGATTTGAAGATATCAATGAATTAGCATTAAATATTGTAAAATAATAATATCATAATTAAAACAGCACTAATTTCATATTTACAATTCTTATGATCAATTCAAAATATCTTACAGCCGAGCAAATGATAAAGCAAGAGAGTTGAAATTGTTGCCTAAAACCTTTTAAGGACATCCTTAAAAAATGACAATGGGAATTTCAGTGTTTAGTATCATCTTAAGAATCAAATGTTTCTCTGTCAAAAGGGTCTATCTTGCCAGAACTCTCTTCAGACTTTGGAATATAGCCTTGTAATATTTCAGTAGAAAGAGAGTAAGCTCTTAATTTTTAACCTATGAATTACTTGTGCCTATAAACAGTCCTCACTAGTGTTTTATAACAAATTCAAATTTTTCATTATGATATTATTATCCTTTTTTGCTTGTTAACTGAATATTAGGTAACAGGAAATTGTTAATCAGGTTACTGGTTTTGTTGTTTTTGTTAAATCAACACTATGCTATCTTCAAATCAGATTATTTCAAATTTAAGGTAAATCTTACAACATATCTTTAAAATATAAAAACAAATGACTGTCTCTAATTAAATCAAATTAATTTTGAATCAGTAACTTTTTCTTTTATAAGTTTCATTATATAATTTTTATAGCAAACAAAAAAAAAAAAGAAAAACAAACCAAAAAAAAAAAATGAAAAAAAAAAATATATTTTAATCATGACACTCAATAACAAACTGTTTGATTTCATTTTATTTTGTAACGTAAACAGTCTTGTTGAACAATCTATAGTAACAGCCAGGATCAGCCTCTTATTTTATCATTTGAGAAGTACGAGTTGTAAGTAAAACTGTTTCTATTATCACAACTCTCTTATTCTTTCATCTTATTTTGCATGGACTGCACCACCATCGTATTCATTAAGTATTATCATATTATTTAAACTTCATCTTAGGTATGCCCTTGAATTTGGAATAACAAAGGTTTACAAGCAAAACAATGGCTCTCCAAATAAAAGCAAAAAACAAAATCTCCAAAATACTGGATTTCTTACTTTGCAATTGGGTAGAGGGTACATCCTTACCCCTACCGGCACACCAATGCTTACAGTAATTGCACATGACCTAGTTATGTACTGTTTAGCAATCATCATGTTACGTGGCATGATTACATTTGGAAGCTCATGCTGCAAAAGTCTTCTAATTGCTGAGCTTTGATAGATCAGACACTCATATATGATGGTCTTGATGAAATTTTAGAAGCAAAGATCTTAAAGAAGCTAAGGAACCTGGACACACACGATCACTTACATTCAAAGCTGTTTGACAACCTTGGTGTCTAGATGGTGTCTAATACGGCATCATACTCCTGATGACCTTGATTTAAATGAGTAAGCAAGGTGAAAAAGGATGCTTATAGAATCTCAGAAGAGAAGAAAATCTGATTACTGATTTCATAGCATGAGCAACTGCACAATAGAATTCTATACGATAACTCAGCTGCTCATAACAAACATTTGCTTATATATCCAAGATTTACATCTACTAATGCTTCATCTGCTTAGGAAGATCATATTTTACAAAATGCTTTTGTTTATAGTCCAGAAAATCCAAATAAAGTTATTTTAAACAAGGTTTACAAAGACACTTAAAATACAGACATAAAAAGAAATCAAAATTGAACAAAAACTGAAATCAAACTAAAAGTTTTATTATTTGAGTATCTCAGCTGAAAACAATAACTCTTGAAATGATAAATGAAATAAAATCTTGAATTTAGATATTTTTTTAATTGTATTAAAATATCTATCAAAAAACATAGGATATAATTTTTTTTTTTAGTTTTCTTCTTGGAATTTTGAACTGATAATCTATAGATGATCATTAAAAATATTTTAACATTATTGCAGTAGAACCCCTCTAATCCGTCACCTTTGGGACCAGGGGATATGGTTGGAATGCAAAAAAGGTCGGATTATCAGAAAATTCAGAAAAATATGGATTAACAGTAAAATATACGGATTTACTGCGTTGTCAAGCAGTTCAGGTTTAGGCTTTTTCAATGTTTTGCTATTCTTAAGAGCGTTTTCACCATCTACCATCACTGTATATGCAAGTAAACAACACAATGGCGCGACGGGTGGTGAGTCACCGACGAGTCGGGGACAAGTTCGGCCGGCTCGAGCACGGTCGGATCAACTGGAGTGGCGGACCAGCCGACGGCGGACGAGAGGAGTTCTACTGTATTTCTAATGCTAAAAACTATATTGCTTTTCCAAATGTTTCAAACATTAATACTTGTTTCATTTCTAAATCTTTGTAACAGATAAATTAATTTTTTTAAATCCGTTATGAATTTAGAACTTCTCAAAACCTTCTCTAAATTATCCAAAGATAAAATTAAGAAGGAAAAGAAATATATTTGTTAAAATACCACAGCACACTACCAAGCTTTTTCATTGCTTTTACTGCATTCAATATAATTGTCTGAAATCAACTTCAGCATAATGGATCGATTCATCTATGTTTTATTTGTTTACCAAAAATCGTTTCTGTGACTTTTCTTCAGCAAGCATAATACAAACTTCTGCCTTCACACCAACAAAATGTGAGAATAGGTTTTCCTGTATCTTGAAAATGGTGAACACATCTGACACTCAAAACTCAAAGCATTTATATAATTTCTGATACAATATTAAATTCTTTCTCTACCAAAATGCTTACTTAAAGTTTTAGACAAACGATACTACAAATAATTGAGGAACTAAGCTATTAAATGCTTAATTAAAAATAGTTTAATGTGTAGATTGAACTTCAGATAAATTAAAAATTGGAATACGCACATATTAAGATTAAAACCTTTACTAAACAAATAAATTAAAATATACAACAATTTCAGTTAGCAACTGCTGTTTGAGGATTTCCGTTCCAATCCATGAGATGCCGCCTTTGTTGCTGGATGTGACATGTGTTCCCTGCAACACCTCGACTTCGTTTGAATGAATTTGTGTATTTAACAGATTTATATTGAAGTGCTTTTTATCACATTTGTACGCCTGAAGACAGTTAGCAGTTGCTAACTAATCGATCGTGTATTTTAATTTCTTTGTTTAGTAAATATTTTAATCTTAATATGTGAGTGGCCAATTTTTAATTTATCTATTAAATGCTTTTTAAAATCTTAAAACTGCTTTTTAAGACATATACTATATTAGGTAGAGGACTTTATCAGTGCATTGGATTTCTGTACAAAACTTAAGTGATAAAATTTCACTGTTTACCAATTTCTGATTATACTGCCTTCAAGCCAATGGATTTGGTAGCGTCAGTGAGAAGTGCCGATACACCTGAAGCAACACATACTTATAGGCTTTATTTGCTTTCATGAATTTCCAATGTGCTATAGTAATTCAATAACTTTTTAAATCAGACTCCACCCTTCCCATAACCTATTTTTATCCTTTTTCAAAGGAATGTAGCACAGCCTTCCTAATGAAATGATTTTAATTTAAGCAGCATTACAGAAAGGAAATTAAGAAATAAACCATCTGTTCGCAATGACTTTGAAACTGAACAAAATTTTTATGTGAAAAAGTCAATCATATTTTCATTTTCCCCTTCATTTTATCACATCATTCCTGTCAGTTGTTTTAGAAGTTTCCCTCTCTAAGTTTTAGTTCCACGATTTTCACTTACTTCCCTTCACTATTATGACATTTCAAAATCTACTTTGGAGATGTTCCAGTAATTCAAGTGATGAAGCACTGAAATTCAGATTGGAGAAAAGATGGGTTCAATCTCAGCATTGAATGGGACTTTCCCTTGGTTTTCTTCTCCAGATGAGACCAAGGGTTCAATCTGTAAAATGAGAATTGGGTTTTCTTTCCAAGAGTTTAACATGGATAAGCATTGGCCTGATCATCTCACATTAAACTAAGACACGAAATGTTGGGAGCTTTATATCCTTCAACCAATGGATCCCCAAAGCCTGTAATAGGGTCCATTAACATTTTTAAATCTTATCTAAAAACTAGTTAACTATCAGTGTACAAGAGAGATTCGATGAGAGGATGTATAAATATTAAGTATAAATGTTGTATGTATAATTTCAACTTCAGTAATTAAGCAAAAGTTATTAATGTACCTTTTCTATAAAACATCATTTTCTTGAAACAAATATTTTGTCCTTGTAACAAAATGTATCCTTGCATTTTTTATTTTCTTTTATTATTTTTATGTAAAAATGTTTTCTATAAGATTTTCTTTTTTAATACGCCATTTATGGGCGACTTATTTATTATAGCAGAGCTTCTTAATCAGTATGCAGCAGCACTGTGGTGTGTCATGAGAATGCCTTTGGTGTGCTGCGAGAAAATTCTAATAGTACATCTGTAATCAATGTTTAGTTTCACATTAGCCAAATGTTTATACCTAGAATAAAATCTAGAAGTTAACTAATTTGGTTAAACAGAAATATGAAATACAGTCTGTTTTGTTCTAATAATTAAGATAATAAAATATTAAATCATATTCAAATAGGCTTACAAAATATATTTCTGTGTATCTTTAAATGATAAAAATAAACTGTTATATTCATTTGTAACCCCAGGTATTTTTCAAAGGATTCTATGATAGCAATAAAAGCAATGAAAAAAATGTGGTGTGCTGTGGAATTTCTGCAAATATTAAAGTGAGCCATGAAGCAAAAAGACTGAGAAACACTGTATGTTAATCAAAAGAAATAGAATTCATCAGTCAATAAGACTGAACACTAAGCAGCTACACCCAAGTGTTACATAATCAAAACTTGAAATTAAAGCACACACAAGTTGAATCTTGGCCATATTAATTAAGATATACAAATAATGAAAGCTTCGAAGAGAAATTTTCCTATTCCAAGTGAAATTATTTCAGTATTTAAGCTCGGTCCTCTTAATAGTCCAACGAATAGAGACCAAAAAAGGGGGGTTACCTTACAAAAGGTCCGATAGTTCTAATTTTTTGATATGTTGTCTAGGATGGTTAGTAAGTGTTTAAAATGCAAAATGCACAATTCCCCCCCCCCTCCGCGCCCGCCGCCATCTTAAAAAAACCAAAAAAAAAAAACGGCGCTTTGTTTAGATTTTCGATTATATCTTCTGTTTGGTGCATTTTAGCGACACAAGAGTTCTACTCAATGTTGTAGAAGATACAATTTCCTACAATTTCTGAAAATTGCGTTTTTTTTTATTTTTTCAAAAAAGGGCATATCTCCGTAACTATCAGTCCTAGAAACAAAATTTAAAAACCATATTGTAGGAAATTGTATTCTCTACAACATTGCGTAGAGCTCTTTTGTAACTAAAATGCACCAAACAGACGTTATAAGCGAAAATCTAAAGAAAGTATCAATTATTTTTGGTTTTTTTAAGATGGCGGCGGGTGCGGCGGGGGAGGAATTGTGCATTTTGCATTTTAAACACTTACTAACCATCCTAGACAACATATCAAAAAATTAGAACTACCGGACCTTTTGTAAGGTAAAACACCTCTATTCATTGGACTATAACTTTCATCAGGAGATGTTTTAGAGTTACATTACAAAAACTTCTGTGCTGTTATTTTTTCAAAAAATGCTTTGGAATGGACAATTTCATGTAACTCTTAAAATGTCTCCTGAGGAAGACTTAAGGGGCCAAGCTGAAATATCCAATTAATTACACTTGAAAAAGAAAATCTCTCATCAAAGCTTTCTATATTTAATTAATAAAGCATACACTTTGAAATTAACAAACTCAAATAGTAAATTGGAGGCGTGCAAGCACAAATGTACTGTTAAATTGTAACAATAAAACTATATTAACACATTAAAAATACAACTACAATTTCAAAATCCAGTACAATTTCTTTGATAAGAGTTTAACAAAGAAATTTGTGCTAGATTTTGGAACTTAGCTGTACTGTTAATGTGTTTATATATTTTGATTTTTAGTGTCAAGGTGTGCATTTATATCTTCAATTTATTATTCAAGCAATCTGTTAAACTGAAATCTCATGTTGTTGTTCTCTGTCCTTTCTGATCCACCTTTAATACAATTCAATCTTGTTACTTCATTAAGTTTGTATAATCTTATTACTCGATATTTTCAATTACTTATGCCTTTCAATAACATAAAGATAAAAAAAAAAAAAAAATGGACAGTTTCTTTCTGAAAAGTGAAAGAAATACTTATTTTTGAAAATTAATTTCTATTATTAAAATTTCATAAATTCAAAAGATTTGTAAATAGATTTGTAAAAATCTACGTTTAACCTGAGTTCTTACTGACAAGTAATAATATTATAACTTACCTGAAGAAGTAAAGTTGTCAAAATTTGCAAAATTAGCATTTGCATGACTTCCAGTTTGCCCTAAAAATAGATTCATATTCTGTTTAATAATGTACATAACTCATATTTCTTTTAGCTAACTTAATAAATAAAATAATATAACATAACTCATATTTCTTTTAGCTAACTTAATAAATAAAATAATATAA
>JAFIDM010010028.1:34973959-34987539 GCA_023159025.1 Thereuonema tuberculata | reverse complement strand
CATAACTCATATTTCTTTTAGCTAACTTAATAAATAAAATAATATAAAATAAGATAGATATAATGGAACCTAAGAATCAATACTCTTTATAAATTTACTCTTCTTCTAGGTAAACACACTATATTTCAAAAACATGTACCGTTTTCTTCTTCAGGTAGATAAAGAAGCAAAACTAAATAAGTTTCTTCTCCTAAAATCAAAAAAACATGAAATAACCAATAGGATATTAGAAAAGGAAACTTATTTAGTTTCGCTCCTTTATCTACCAGAAGAAGAAACAGTACATGTTTTTGAAATATAGTGTGTTTATGTAGAAGAAGAATGAGTTTGTGGTTTTTATTTATTGAATGTTTACATATTTTGATATATCTTCATGAATTTAACTTAATCCTCCTTTAACATTTTTTTTCTCTTTTTTTTAATCCTCTCTTTTTTAAAAAAACCCTGTTATGTTATCTCCAAACATGCGTATCTCATCCTTGCGCATATTAATTCCACTTGAATTGATATGTCGCTGTTCCATATGCACATGTGGAACAACATCATGAGTAATAAACAATTTTGAAGGAATAAAGTTGCCTAAAATAAGCTCCTTTTGGGAAGGGTACATATTTGCTCTTTCCAGGATGATTACACTAAAGAGTGTATTAAAAGGCAGTGCTTAAAGGATGGATTTCAGAATCTCTGGTCACTATTAACATTATTTGTTGCTACGCAATGATGTTAATATTGATGTTTTTTACATTAAGGAAATAGAAAAAAAGAAAACCCATGCAGCCATGCTGAAGAGGATGTTATCCAGAGAGAATCCACCGATGCAGCCCACCATGGCAAAGGAACTTGGGGAGAACCAGTCAACTGTACAGGATGCTCTCTGCAAACAACTGCATTTCCGAAGTTCCAGAAAGCGCAGGGTTCGTAAGTTGCTTCTGAAGCATGTGAAAAGGTGAAAAAATTGCCATAAGAGCTTTAAAACATTCATGGCAGGTGATAAATGGTGTTACGTATCTGGGAGACGATATCTCCCAGATTGTGGCAAACCAAGAACATTTTCATATGATGATGCAAAACGACAGTCTGACTGGATTAATGAATGAGAGAGGTTTTCCCAAAGGATTCAAGATCCTCACAGGTTACTGTTATGCCACTAAACCTTACATTTAGGTGGTGGGCTCAAATGTTTCAAAATTAATGCCACCTATTATCAAAACAACAATTTAGAGGACATTTTCAAGTGGCTTTGTATCCAAATGTCAGTTTCCATCAAGTAGCTTACAAATGTGTGAACAGATGAAGGTCGAAACAAGAATCAGTATAATCCCCTTCACTCACATTCTTGTAAAAATCACCCGATTTTAGCCCCATAAATTGTGCACTTGAATTGCTGAAAAGGGCATTAGGAAGTCACCACGTAGCAACTCTTTTGGGTCTCTGATAAGTTTGCAAGCAGGAATGGAACTGAATTGACCCCTTTGTTTTATGCAGGTTACTGTTACGGTGGAAAATGAGGTGCAGAGCTACAGTGCGAATGTCTGGAGACCATAACTAGCAGAATTGATGATGGAAGAAAGCATTCACATAAAGAGAAATGTTAAAAATTAACCACAACATTGCATCAACTCTTCGTAATTAGATATGGTTAGTTAAGTTCAAACATCAATCACTTTAATTACCGAAATTATTGGAAATCATTATTTACAACTTATTTTTCTAATGAGCATTTTAAAAAGAATTGTGCAGGAAAATAATTCTGAAAGCTCAATCCAGTATCACATCAGCTTATCAGCAATATACCTTCAATTTTAATCATTTTATCTATTATAAGATGGTATTTTACAGCAACAACAGTGTACAGATTGATATCATGCAATTTTATTAGTTGAATGTAATGTAGAAGATGGGTGGTAAATATACCTAGCACCGCGACCTCCACCAATCAATTAATGTCAACAGTTGGTGTTATTTATTGGATCTTATTTTTCGTAATGCTTTTCATTTTTCCATTTAACATTGGCAAATCCTCTGACAAATGATAGCATGTGAAGCCAAACTTGCTAAAAAACTACAAATCTGTTAAACTCAAACGAATGCAGCTTTCAGTTTTTCAGTATGGTGTAAGTAGTTGCATGCAATTCATAAAAGAATTCAATAAAAGGTTTTTTGTTTTTTTAATGATGGTAGCAACAAGTTTTTATCTTTTATTTTAAAAGATGGAATATCAGAAAACATAAAATGTATACAGAAGATTTGTTTTCTCATGCTGATAGACAAATGCTGTCTTTAAATTCTTGATCATAAGTAATGTAACTGAATTTAGATACACTGAATGCTCAATCCACACAGTATCTGGATGTTCTAGACAATTCCATGCTTCCTACGTTGTGGTAGCAGTTTGGTGAAGGGCCATTTGTCAACATGGCAGTGCAAATGACTAAGATCCACCATTATTCACACTTAAAAGTGTCAACAGTACAAATAACAATTGAAATAAGACATCCATAGTTTAGAAAAATAGCCACAAGGATCATTTGTTTCAGCTTATAAAGCTTTTTTCTTCATTTTCTAACTTGTGGAAATTGTATGCATGCATAGTACCATAATGCAAATAATTAGGACAAATTAAAGTGTACTCTATATTACAGCTGTCTCATTATCAAACAAGCTACTTCACATATTCCCAGCCATTTACAGAACGATTAGCTAGTAAAGATTGGTCATCTTTTTCAATTGATTTTTATCTACATCATCATCTTTGAGCTATGTTATCAAGAGTTTCTGCCATATCGAAAATAACAGCATCAAAAAAAAAAAATGAGAAAGATAAGAAGGTTATCACAACAGACTCATTCGTCAGGTATTATGAAATGCATAATAGCTGTAATAATGGATGAGACTTTAATTATCTTACAGAAATTGATAAGTTATAAGTATAAATACCGTATTTTCTCCTGATTCCTTCTCTTTTTGTATTCATAATATTATAAGACATCCCTACAAACACCAATAAATTTATGAATATAAAATACATTTATTAAAAATAGCAAATTTTCGAGAAGAAATAAAAACGTCTTCCCTTTAGCAAGCCGAAAAGGTATAACAACAGTTTCGATAAAATAAAAAAATTTGAAAAACGAGCCTGAGGACATTATTAAGGAACAGTTAAAGATTACACAAACCTTACAATAATTTTCGATAAGATAACAATTTGTATAAATGAGCAAGAGAACATTAGTATTGAATTGTTAAAAGTTTACATAAAACATTACAATAAAATTATTAGACAACCCAATAAGAGTAATTAAAAATTTAATACTTCAAATTTCACACTGGCAATTTAAAGTGTTTACGGCAATTTAAACACTTATTATTTATTAAATCAGTAGGTATCGAAACTGTTGTTATACCTTTTCTGCTTGTTAAAGGAAGACATTTTTTTTTCTTCTCGAAAATTTGCTATTTTTAATAAATGTATTTTACATTCATACATTTATTGGTGTTTGTAGTGATGTCTTATATTAGAAATTGATAAGATTTTTCAAAACAACTGTATTAAATTACTAACTGAAAATAGCTATTACTTTATTTCTTTTAAAGCCAGGATTTCGGGAGCTTTTAACAAAACAAAAGCTTTCAACATCAAAATCTTCCATTACACTGATCACAATCCGGTATTAACTAGCAACAACATTCTGCAACTATTTGTATGAAAAAGGTGCCATATCTATCCTAACAACCGTTGGTAACAGAAGGCCTTGGAATCAGATATATTCTTAAAGTGTATTCTACTTTACCAGTTGTTGTTGTTTTTTGCCTTTGCTTTTACTTCAAGTTAATTTTGTTCTTGAAAAAGTGAAACTTAAGTTTGTATAAGTTAAGTTAAAGTATCCCTCTACAGGCCTGGGCTGGCCTTTGGGGCACGGGAGGTCAGGCTCCCAGCGTTTCGTGACCATCGGGACGAAGTTGAGGTGGTCAGCCCGACGCCCGCCCGCCTTTAACTCCCGGGAAAGAAACCCGGTACCCATTTCATAGAGGGCTGGGTAGACCCTAGGACCCGTTTGGAGGTGAAAGCAGCGTAGAAAAATTCCCGTCCTCCATAGGATAACTTAATTTGCTGTGTACTGTTTTTTAGTAACTATGTTCCGAAAATGTATACTAATTAAATATTCAGACTTAAGATTAAATCTAAAATAAACTTATGGAAATAAAAAAAGCCAGGCCTCACCTGTTGCAGAGGAAGCAAATGGATCACCAACAAGATCACTCAACAAATCTAAGGAAGGTCTTGCAGGCTGCTGATTCGAATTCATCGCAGAGCTTAGCGATGTTGACGTTGTCAGGGGTCGCACTGAATTCATACCCTACATTCAGCAAAAACACAAAGTTGTAATTATTTATTTCACAGTAATTTTAGTTATCTTTAGAAAAGTAATATTCATTTCAGTTATTCTTAGTTTGATGCTTAATGAAAAATGAAAAAATATCTAGAACTTATACCTTAGTTATTAAATTAATTTCCTCAAAAAATACAAAACTCTAGAAAAAAAAATGTACAAATGAAGTTATTTATATTATAAAATTTAACGTGTGTTAGAACAATTTTTACATTAAAAGAAAACAAAGAATGCACATAACAAAACAAAAAATTTCATTTGTGATTCTTATTTTTAATAAATTAATCCTTTAATGCTAAGCTGAATGCTAGCGGGGATTAATTATTCACCTCTTTTATTCTTGATTTTATTTTGATGTTTTTTTACTTGAGGGGTTATTGATTTGTATGTTTGTCCGTTTTGAATATTGTAATATTTCACTGAGCTAGGTATACTGGGCGGATCTGACTGATGAGGACAACAAACCTCGAAACAGTACTGTCTCAGATTCCCAGTACAAATACCAAAAATAGCTCAGTGAATTTGTTTTTGTTGCGATATTAAATTATTATTCAAAAATAATTTAATTAGTTTAAGTTAAATTAATAATAAGCATATAGAATGCTTGAAACAAAATTTATTTAGTTATTTTTTTTCTCTTCAAAGTGGAAGAGTTCAGTCATTACTAATTTAAATATGTAAATTAGCAGTCGCACGTTACACGAAGTGACATCATGTAATGGAGAGCATGTCTCTGTTTCGTGAGTAGAGACTAAGACTAAGAGAGTCAAGTAGAGACTAAGACTAAGACAAAGACTAAGAGAGTCAAGTAGAGACTAAGACAAGATGAGTTCAGTGGAAGTCGAGACGAGTTGAGTTGACTCCAGACAGACAGTTAAGATAGAAGACTTCAATGGCTAATCGGATAAGAAGGTCACAAAAGCATTCAGGCGGAATAGCTCAGATTGTTTATGCCGAAATTGAAGCCGAGTTCTGTAAGTTAAATTGATTTATTCGTCCCGTTCAGAGAAGACAATATTCGAGGTCAAAGTTAAACCTGGATATTGTCGCATGAAGATAATTCCAAAGATTAGAAGAGAAATGGAAGTTAGCATGAAGCTTAGGCAGTATTTGGACTTGGAATTCAACAGGAGACTAAAGTTAAGACGAAAACCCGAGTTACGGAAGGCTGTGAAGTCATCATAGCGGAAACCGAAGTTACACTCCTGATATATGAAAGGACGAAACCCACCTTGCTATAGAAGCAGCTTAGTATTAAATACTGAAGAATTATATTCGGAAGAACTATTTCCAATATCTAAGAAAGAACTCTTGATTAGAATTATTATTCGGACCAATCGAAAACCTAATGATTTGTCAAAGCGAATATTGAAGTTACTGTGAAGATTGCCAAGGAAGAACTCATTATTAGAAGAAGTCTCAATTGTGAAAGAACTTTATTTAATATTTCTAAGAAATATAATTATTCCATTAATCAAGAAGACCGAAGTCTCTACAGTAATAGAAGTGCTGTTAAGTTCCAAGAGCAGATGCTTCGTATTCCCTAAGGATTGTGGGAACAACAAGTCAGATGTTGTGTAGTGACCGCGCCATGTTTGAATGTGTCAAAGGATGGTTCCGATGAAAGAAGATTGCATTAATTCAAGGAAGACAGGCGGACTAATTCCAGCCAATTCAATTCAACGCAGTTCATCACAGCTAGGTGAAAAGTCATTTGAATCCATCAAACTGAAAGTAGATAATTTATATTATTTACATTTTGGAAGGGAGCAAGCCGCTAACCATCGATACGTGGAATAAATCCAGAAGTGACTATTGCCGTGAATAAGTGAAATAGAAGTTAACTTTGTTGAAAGAGAAGACGAAGTTTGAATTTAATTCACACAGGTGAATTTTAAAGCCATTGAGAAATTCGCACAGGTAAATTGAAATGTCATTATCGACTAATTATTAATGTGTTCATCCAAGACAGTGAATTGCCATTTAGAAATATTGAGTATTCATACAGGTGATTAAAACCATTGATTATTCACAGAGGTGAAATATAAATAGTCATTATCGAATTAAATTTTGAAGTGAAATTATTTGTGTTAAGGAAGAATTGCGTAAGTGAACTTTACGTGACAAAGTTACTTAAGAGAAAGTAATTGTGATTAATAACTTTAAAGCAGTGATAATAATTATTAGCGAAATGTGCTTCATATTATTATTATTATTTTATTGTGCGACGATAGTAAATATCAAGCCAATTGTATTAAGTGAATTTATGAGAAAATATCAAGACGATATTAGTGCGTACAAGTATTATGCAGAGTTTAGAACTGTAATTGACTGCTTGTATGGCATAAGTGATAAAAGTATCACTAATGTAAATAATAATAATAGAAAAGAAATTTTAAAAGCACTCAATAAATCATTCTATGATTTTTATCTGGATTCCACTTCATTTCTTGTTGCTTACTCTCCTACCAAGTAGGGTTCTGCTAATTATCCCAACAGTTTTGTTTAGTTATGTGTGTTCTTTGTTTTCTTTTAATGAAGTTATTTGTACTTAGCCAATAAATCATCAACTGTTAGCAAAAGTCTTTGCCCAGTCTAAGCCATTAATATGCAACAATTTTGAAAAAAAAATCACTTGATATTGCTTTGTAGTTGATCTGTCGCATCATTGAAGTTGGCCTGTGAACCAGATTGATACCGAATGAATAATCAGTAAATAACAAAATTAATCCTGACAATCTGTGTCCCTGCTTGCTGAGTTTTTCCTATTGTCTTCAGGAAAAGATGCACTTTACGTAAAGAATGTTTCTGGTAAGAAACTACGACCATATAAGTAACAAAGAGCCATTTCCTGCTAGCAAATGAACTATTAACAACTAGCGTAACTTATTTATTTCAAGATTTGTCTTGAAATTGTGTGCTGAATTGTTATTTTCTAAAAGGGTACATACAGAAAATAATCTCTTAGGCCAGATAGAATGTACCATAAAAAAATTATCATAAAAACAATATAATGTAAATTAACAGATACTTATTGTGAATCATCATCAAAAGATGTCATCAAAAATTGAAATACATTTTCTGAGACGGGCAACTGTACAAGAATATAATGTAAATAACAGATCTGGACAGATGAAAGCAATGATCGTAAAACCTTGTTATTACCTGAAGGAATAAATTCCTACACTTAGCAGAAAGTGACTGGCAATTAACAGCTTTTCCATACAAATCCAATTTCATTTAGCTTCAAAATCCTTGTAGGTTAGATAATTCATTTTGGCTATCTTCAATCTCTTTGTACACCAGAACTACAACAGTCTTCTGTGCAGATAATCTCAACCACACCCCAGAGTTGCAAGTTAATATTAAAATCACTATCCCTCTGCACAAAGATCTTAAAAAGGTTTGTTATGAAGACTATACCAAAAACATGAAAAGGAAGGAATATTATCATATCATCTGAGAACAAAAACATCTCCCTTTCTCTAGGTGTTTTCAAGAACTGAACCATAAAATAGAACTCTCAATCAGAAATCAGAAAAAAAAATCAACTGGAAGAAGAATTGGTAATCATTTCTTTAAGAGCTTGAAAACATGAACAATCTGCTGTTAGTTTGATGCACTTTTAAGTAACCATCATCTGCGTGATTGGGTGAAGATTAAAAAGTGATAGTAAAAAATAAATATTTTAAAGAGAGTTAGATCTAATGTATCAATGGAGATGGCTTGCATTTATGGAATAGCTGACCAATTAAGAATAATTCATCAATTAATTGAGACAGTACTTTTTTTTTAAAATGCTTGTTTCAACAAATGTTTTTTTTTTTTTTTGTTTTGTTTTGTTTTTTCAGTGTGAAATTTAAGGACACTACACTAATATCTGTCATGTTATAAAAGGAAACATGTCAATACAGTAAACTTCCAATTATCCATGAAATTGCGTGGAGCGGCAACCGTGGATAATCCAAAATAGGACGAAAATCAACACAAAAATGCTTTTAACATGTTTTATTTACATTAAAATGCCAATACATACAATTACAGTACATACATTATAAACTATTTATTTTATTTTAGAAAGGGAAGGCTCTCCCGTAATTTAGTGTAACCTGCCGACCTAAGCTCCGCCCACAAGGTCGTTCTTTAAATTCTTTGTCTGTAATTGTCTTCACTTACTTTGTTAATCTCTTTTATTGTTTACCTTATTCTAGATTTAATTTTTTTTTTTAATTCCGTAACTTATTGTACAGTAAAAAAAATGGAAACAGGAGAGGTCCGCAGATAATCGGGAGTTTACTGTACTTGAAACAGGCTAGTAAGAAAGAGAAGAACACTGGCAAATTACCCAGTCTATGGAAAGACAAGGGAGGGTTTAAGAAACACACTGGATTGAAAACCAAATCAAGTGTTGGTTCAAAATCAAAGCTGCTAGTCTTTTGGAAAAACTGCTGAATAACTATTGTAATGCAGTTAAGCTTAACTAAAACTAGTACTACATGTAATTAAATAACAATCTGCCAAGAACGCAGCAAGTGGATTCTTCATGACATTCTTTGTAATCTGTTGCACTTTACGAAGGTAAATGAAGTTTTGATGTAACAAATAGCAAAATAATAGTAACAATAAAATAAAAATAAAATAACAAAAGTATTTAAAACTTACTTGATTATTCTGTACTACTAATGGCCTGACCTGGTTTCCTAATATTGACGATAAAGGTTTTGTTTCGGGTAAACTTGTCGCTGATGCACTTGATGGTGTACTTGTCTGAAGAGGAGATGAAACATTTCTCATAGCAACACTGGGATCAACATACCACCGTTTTCTTTCATATTTCTGAATCATAAAATCTTTGATTCTCTGTTCATCTTTTGATTCAGGTTCAGCCATAGTTCGGGAATCATAAGTCCCAAGCCAAACTCGCCGACAATACTGAAAAAAAAAGAATAAGAACCCAAATTTAGTGTCAATTAAAAACTTTGCTATTTTAAGATAAGAGTAACAGGCATTAAACTGAATAGATATTTTAGACTGGGAAGAAATGAATTGTATGCAGTTCAGCAGGAACTTTTTTTATAACTCAACTTGGGAGGGAACAGCAAGGAAAAAAAAAACGCAATCAATTTTGTGTTTGTTTTGGTATTATAGTATCTTAGATATCTTTTACAATAATGTTATAATTGTTCATATTATCAAATATAAAGAATATATACTATATTTAAAAAATACCAACTGATTTTAATCTGCAAAACACAATATCCAGGTGAAGAATTTCCTTAGCAATTTTAAGTAGCCTATTATAAAATCGGAATAAATGCAACCAATAAACAATGCAAATCAATCAATTACGTTTTCAAACCAACAAATGATAACAATAATAATAATTTTGTAGCAGTGAAATAATGGTTATAAATGTAAAAAATATTACATCTCAACATTTCAATAGTCTGCATTATTCAACGTAATAAATAACTAGTAATACCACTGTGGAAATAGATGAAAGTCACAATGTATAGTAGAGCATCGATTATCCGAAGCAATGCTGCAGGGGGGTGTTCAGATAACTGATATTTCGGATAGCCGGTCGTTAACGAAACAAATGTACCAGTGTCATAGGAGCAATATGAAACATAGAAACAGTGATACATATTAAACACAAAACCTTGTATTGTATTTTAAACATTGCTAATTATAGTCCAAGTCATGTTTTAGATAATAAATTACTTTATTTTAAATCCATTCTGTGACTTCGTTGCGTTGCTTTTGTCGTTATAGGTTTCGGGAACTATGTCCCATCATCAGACCTATCACTCAGAAAGAAATTAAATTTTTAATTTTAATTCGCAAATTAATTTTTAAAATTTTTGGTCCACTGAAACGCCTTCGGTTTACCGATGTTTCGGTTGATTGATAATCGGATAATCAATGCTCTACTGTATGTCCATTACAATCAGTATCAAATCTTCCATTTTACAAATCAGCTCTAACTTATCTCCCAACTTCAATGATATTTAGAACTATTTTTTTGCAAGACTTTTACTGGTTCTTTGCACTTCTTTTACAGGATGTACTTGCTCTTTATTTGATTTATTTTGATTGAAATCTACTGTAGGTTTATGGCTCACTCATTATTACGATGATGAGTGAATGGCTTATGATTCTCAAAGACTTGATGATAATATACTCAATTAGTATATTTTTAAGATTTTGGTTTAAATTTTTAATTCTTTTTAATATTATTTGGCTTTTTAGTTTCATGACTATATTTTTCATGACTGTTTTAACTTAAATGCAAAAGTTATTCTCAAATTCAGTTGAAATTTGGACACTTATTCTAAAGTAATCATTTCTTTACTTTTTAATCATTAATTAAGCTTCAGAATATTTTTTCATTTTGTTTGCTTACATCTGTATTATTAAAAATTATTATTGTGTGGCATGTCCAAGATCAATTGAATTTTGCAACAATTTGCATGCGCATTACAGTACAACAGGAGTATTGTTTTAGGTCCATATTTATTGTTTTAAGTCCATATTTCTTTCTTAACTCCTCTCTATTTATTGTCATATTAACAAATAAACATCACCTCCACAAAAATATATTATGAAATATATTTATTAAACAACTTTTCGGAAAGCCTTTTCTTCTTTCCTTTTTCAATTTTTTTTAAACAATGAAATAGTTACAGAGATGTCGCATATCATACACACTCTCCTGGAGTTAGTTTAAAACAACAATCCCTGACTCACTATTAACATTATTATTTCTGACAATCACTTATCCATGACTAACAAACTGTTATTACTTCTAACCATTCTTCTACTTCTTTAAATTTAAATTTACAATTTCAATTCTTCAAATTTTACCAATCGTATATTGTTGATTGGTCAACCCTATCCATAACAATGTAATTCCTCACGTCTGTTGCCCAGGCAACATATTTCCAACTGTTACAAATGGATTTCAATACTTTAGGCGTGCATTTTATAGGATTTAAACCTTATTTTAGTTTTAAGCTTTAGATTTTAGTTTATTTGATGTAAACTGTTTTTGTGAATAAATTTCCGACTGTTATATAAGGATTTCAATATTGTATTGCATGTATTTTTTAGAAACTTTAATTTATTTTTAATTTTGAAGTTTTAGGTTTTAGTTTACTTGATGAATTTTCTTTTTTGTTTTTAAATAAATAAAAAAAATTTTCCAGTTACATATGCGAGGCTTCCAGAGCGATAGCTGTCTATTTAAGTTCAAAATCTATTGTTTAATTCTCTTTAGTGAATTGTCGTTTACCTCTTAATATAACTATGTTTAAATATTATAACAATAAACACTGATGTCAATGAATCATTATGATTAGCCTATCGCCATTTCTTTAACTGTTCTTTTGCTTGGAAGACCAGGCAAACTCAGTCTGAAGCAAAAACAGCACATATGTAATCTAATTCAATTCCAAACCAGAATATTATTATGATCTCTCCACACAATAAAATGAATTATAAAAAAATACATCAACTTCCTAATTCATTTTTAGGAACTAAATCTTCAGCAGTTTTTTTTTTTCTTTAAAACAAAAACAAAACAAAAAAGGAAATCACAAATAAAGAATCCAAATTCTTTATTGTGTTTTTTTAAATATAGTTTACACATTAATAAAAAAATTATGATGTCTTAATTGTCTTAAGGGCATCCAGTTAATATAACAAAACATCAGTTTGGTCAGATATCTTCTCAAAATTATATCCTTATTACTGGAAGTAATTATTGCATTTTCTTTGTTTAATTGTTCAGAATTTGTTGTATATTAACTTTTTTTTATCCTCCCTAATTTACAAAATAATTAACACATTAAGTTACTTACTTCATTTCCTCTGCTTCTGATAAATTCAATTTCTTCTGGAGTAAAACTTGTCATTGAAATCGACTTAACCCGATGAGGTGGATTTAAACCCCGTCTATTAAAAATGAAATAAAAATAAATTAAACAAAATTTACAGTTTTAAATTTAAAGCAAATGTTTCAACCATGGATAAGAAGAAAAAAAAATATATGATAAAAAGGAAACAAAGTATAGTTAGCAATCAAGAAATTCATTAAATTATTTAATCACTTAAGTGTACTCAGGTTTTATTTTTTTATACCGTATATGTAGTATTCTAATTCACCAGCCTTTTACTAGCAGTGACTGGTTATCTGGTCGTCTTTTGACCTTGATGAAATTTCCTCTGACTATGCATAGGGTGTAGAGGTAATGTATAAAGGGCTCTACATTTTTTTAACACTATTTAATGTAAATCAAGAAAACAAAAATGTTACTTCCTAGGATATTCAAGAGCTCTATAACAACTGCATATATTTACAATTTGTAAAGATAGATTTAAGCCATTTTCTTTTATCTTAATATATTCCTAAACTGATTATCTTGTCAATGAATATAAAAATTCTTTCAAATATTTCATTTTTTACAAAAAAAATATAAAAATTCCACTACTAAACAGCTTTTTTAACACAATTTAAAGTTTCTAATTATGGGAATTTTTCAAAAAAATTTACAATCGAAACAGATATTTTAAACCAATATATTTTTAAATAAATAGTTATTTAGAACTGGAGGTGAACTAAAAATTTTGTATTCTGCAAAACCATAAAGAAAGCTGCTTCAATACTAAAATCATAAAGTATGTATACATTAAAAGAAATTTACATTTTCAAGATCACACTAAAAGTTGTTACCAATGTAAATACAGTACAGCTGTTTAATCCTTATTTCAAACTGATTTTTACCAAATTTGAATAGCTCAAGGTGAGGACGATTACGAATCTCATTCAGGTTCCCAATAATGGTCTCAATTAAATAAACAATAAGAAAATTTTATTGCAACGCGATTGAAAACCTTAACAAACTAAAGGCTGGACACAAAAGGGAGTATTGCATATTAAACTCTTGAGAAGCAGTACTTATCTAAAAGTATCTGGTAATTGTTTAAGATTGTAAAGATTAAAAATGGAAATTTCATCAATGCTTTTGCTTCAAGATTTTAACCAACCTAGATTCCCACATTCTGCAACTAATCAATTCACCCAAACCTAAATACCTAACTACGGAGGCTTATTTTAACACATCCGAGCCTCACTATTAATTAAAATAAAATGGAAATAAATAAAACGCACTTACTTATAAAAAGTTG
>JAFIDM010010028.1:34942317-34973949 GCA_023159025.1 Thereuonema tuberculata | reverse complement strand
CCCCCGATTCAAGTCAGTCTGTTTGCTGAGCAATAGAAAATCAACAAAAAGATATCAGACGCAGCTGTAATCCAACATACCTGAAAACAGCCTTGCCTTCAAATGGCAGGAAGTAATTTATTTATATAATATTGAAAATAGAGAAAAAATATTTCCTTTTTGTTCAAAGAATTGTTCATTTCATTCCACAATTTGTATAGAATACACAAATTAAAATTAATGTGAATTATATTAACTTCAATTTCAATTCATAATTCCACATTAATTTCTCAAACCATACTGCTATCAGAAATTTTAGAAATCTATACATTTATTCTATCATACAGAATAGCGGCAGACTTTCTTTTAATATACAAGTAAATATAATTTATAAAAATGAAGGAAACAACTTTCAAAAATGAATATACAACAAACTGTCAGCAAAGAACTGAGGAAAAGTCTTTCAATTTAAATATTAATCAGAAGAACAAACAGTAATAAAACAACATTAAATCTTATCTTCCTTCTGTATTTGTTTTTAAAAACAACAAGTGGAAGGAGAAAACGGAATGATATTTAATGATAAAATTTAATCTGCAAATCGAGTTTGATTAGAAAACAAAAAATTAACATAATACAAAAGGAAAATAACAGGAAATAAAAACTACAGGTTAAAGTTTAATTATATATATGAACTACGGGGGAAACATTTACATGAAAATAAATCAATTATATCAAAAACAGTAATGGCTGAAAAACTAATTGAAAAATGGAATCCTAAAGGAAGTGATGAAAAGAATTACTTAAAAAGACACAATTCAGTATTTGTTGATTTTGAGACATCAGAATAGATGATTACCATATTTTTAAATTAATGGATAAGCTTTTGTGATATCATTTTCGTGTAACGATATCTTAAAAATCTTGTTCTAACCAAAATACAAAGAATTCCTAACATTATTACTTTTCTGTTTTTTGTTTTTTTGGTTTTTTTAACTTAATAAAAAAAAAAAACAACAACAACAATATAGCAGATTAGAAAGAATGTCATAAAAACACCTCTAAATCATTTATAAAATAAGTTTCAGATTTAATCATGGTTTAGGGATCACTGGTATCAACATCTATAGAAATCAAAAGATTAAGAACTGCAGGACTGCAATAAAAATTCAAACACTGGATAGACAGAAAGCAGGAAGTGTTTTCCTGCAGAAAGTTGACGAATTATTAATTGTGATGAATGAATGTACTACTACTACTTTTAAGGTAGGACAGAAAAGATAGTACAGATGACCGCTCTAACTAGATTTTTTTTTTATAAGCACAACTTAACTGATAAAAATTCCGTAAAAAAAATAGGACAGCACAAATTTCCTAACCATTGAGTGCAAAGATTTCTTAAGTCAAGTTAAATAAAAAAAAAATTAACTGTTATGTTATATATATTGTAACACGACGCATAATTTTCAAATACAGGAATTGTAAATAGTTTTAAGATTTAAAGTTAAAAAACAAAAAAATTATAATAATATTTTTTTTTATGTTTGTTATATTTTAAGAATATTTAAAAAGTTGTAAAGTACGAAAGCTTTAGTGTTTAATTAAGGGAGAAATAGAATTTAGCTTAGATTTAATAAATTTTATGGAATGCGATGGTTTGTATCGAGGGCTCTATGACATAGGCCTAAGTGACAAAATCTCCATTCCGAGATATTAAGGGTTTTATGTTGATATTGCCTATACAGTTCTATCAGTTAGGCTTTTTATGGAAGGAGAATTCTACCAGTTGCAATGAAATTTTCAGTTAGGTCTCTTTTTCATATAAAAGGTATGGTTCTAGGATTTCACTTAAGACATGTAACTCAATTTTTACAAAAATGTCACTTAGGCCTTTATGTCATAGAGCCCTCGGTATGACTCATTTGCACCTGCATCGAGACAGATTCTAGGAATTCTAAAGGTCACCACTTCCATAAAAAGATGTCCGAATGCCGTGTTTTCATTGATGTGCGATTACGTCATGTCAAAGCGATAGCCCATTTGACATTATGTCATTTTCCATATTTGGAAAAGTTTTATTTCCTTAATTGTGATTCATTTAAAAGAAAAGAAAAATAAAGAATTTGTAATTACGTCACAATGGATATAAAACGCCGTGCAAAGCTATTATCGCTCTCTTATCGCCGGCATCTCTTACATCGACCATGGATGGTAGCTTAGGCTGCGTTAAAGCAAGAGTTATTGTAGCGTAGGAGGGCAACTGCTTGGATAGCCCTACATTAACCGTCCCCTGCAGCCAAGTCCGTCAGAAAGGTAAATCCTCCCATGCGAATCTCCGAAGCAGGAATTTCAAACCTAAGATGCTAGCCACGAGACTTAGCCAGATTAGTTCCCAGTGTTAATTATTAGTAACAATAATTCAACAGTGCTAGGAATGGTGTTAGTGCCTAGGAACAGGGATTTAGAATTTACTTCGCCGCAAAACGCGAGTGCCTCTTCGCATTTAGTAATTGGATTACCCTGAAAGGATTAAGTTCAACCCTAACATTAAAGTGCCGCCATAGCGATAGTGCATAAAAAGAATTAAAATTAAAAGAAAATTTTTACTAAGTTCGTTGTGACGACGACGTAGTGAGAAAGTATCAGCGGAGTAGAGTAAACTAACTTGACACAGAGCTTTCGTATTATTAGTAAGCGTCTTCAATTAATAACTACGCTACTGTAATTCTTTAGTTCAAATTTAATTATAGCGAGCGACGAGACGTCCCTCAATTATGTTTTAAGTTAAGTGAATAAACTTTGTTGTTGTTGAATTTCGACTGTGTGTAAATTTTGTGTGAGCGAACTCGCTAGGAAGTGTAGATACCACGACCAAGGGATAGCTGAGCTAGATACCAGGTATTGTGAGGGCAAAGGAGCGACGGGTTGCAACGGAAGTGTAAAACTTTAGCGTTAAGTCGATTGGCGCCCAACATAAAATTAATAGATAGAAATATAGGAGTTTTCCTACATCTGTTGCTATTTCCTGCGCTCGACGGGGACAAGTGTTAAACGTTCCGTCACTATATATATATATATATAGAACTTCTTTGTTTTAATTCGTGGCATAACAACAATATTTTTCCAACAGATATGATTTTAGAAAAAATTAAACAAAAGAAAAACTTGTAAATTTACTAGTGTTTATTGTAATGTTTAATGATTCACAGTGGGCCTGATAGCAGACTGGGTAACGGCACTTGGCTGCGGGTTGGAGGTGGCGGGTTCGATTCCCAGCCTTGGCGGAGGGCGGGAATTTTTTCACACTCCATTCTCTTCCAAACGGGTACTAGGGCCTACCCGTTAGAATGTGTACCAAGTTTCTTTCCCAGGAGTTAAAGGAGGGCGGGCGTCAGAGTGACCTCCCGACCTCAATCTAGTCCCGTTCGTCGTGAAACGCTGGGAGCTTACCTCCCGCGAGCCCTTGGGCATGCATATGCCTCTTGTGGCGACCCTTTTAACTTTTTTTTTAATGATTCACAACTATATGATTTTAAAATTTCATAGACAATTACTCCTCAAGTGATTGAATGATCAAAAAGTTTCTTATAAAAGTAGTGTATTTGTATCTATACAGGGTGTTTCAAAAATACACGGCATAATTTCAGGTATGTATTTCCCACATGTAGACAATCAAAATAGTTCATTACAACATATGTCCGGAAATGCTTCATTTCCGAGTTATGGCCTTCACAACATTGAAAATCACCGGAACGTTTTTCGTTCCGCCGGTCGGTGCCATTACAGAAGATGTTCAAAATGACCACCTCCTGCTTGAATACAGACCTCACATCGATGTCTCAATGACCTGCGAACACGATCCCACACTCCAGGAATGTTGCGTATGTCCTCAGAACGTGCCACAATTCGATTCCGAAGGGATTCCAAATCAGGCACCGGAGACGAATAAACCAATGATTTTAAATGGCCCCACAAGTAGAAATCGAGAGGGTTCAGATCAGGTGAGCGTGGAGGCCAAGCAATTGGGCCACCTCTACCTATCCATCGATCAGGAAACGTTCGATCCAAGTACCGGCGAGCCGTACGACTGAAGTGTGCAGGAGCGCCGTCATGCAAGAAGTGAGCGTGCTGACGATCGATCAGTGGAGTGTCGTCATAAACATGAGGTATGGTGTTTTCCAGGAAGTTTGTGTACGCCTGCCCCGTAAGTCTGTTTACAAGTACATGGGGTCCAACTAATCGATCACCAATGATACCGGCCCACATGTTGAGGGAGAACCGCACCTGGTGATGAGATACAACAGTTGCATTTGGGTTTTCATACGCCCATACATGCTGATTGTGGAAATTTGTTATGCCATCTCGTGTGAACTGTGCTTCATCTGTAAATAATACTAAGGCAGGAAAGTTCGGATTTGCAGCACACTGCTGCAAGAACCACTGACAGAACCTAACTCGTGCAGGGTAATCTGCTGGTGACAGCGCCTGTACACGTTGCAAATGATAAGGATACAATTGATGCTCTTTCAGCAGTCTCCAGACAGTCGTATGGGGAACATTCACTTGCAACGCTAACCTTCGTGTGCTGACAGAAGGAGTTCTGTTCACAGTCTCCAGAATCTCCTCCTGTTCTTCTGGAGTTGTAGACCTTGGTCGTCCCCTTCCCAATCCAGGAGAGTGAAATTTTCCATACTCGCACAGACGGTGATGGAGACTTACAAATGTCTTCCGATCTGGACATTGTCGCTGTGGGTACCTCTCCTGGTACAAACGACGAGCCAGCGCAGCATTGCCGTCTGCCTTACCGTACATGAAGTGCATCTCTGCCAGCTCCTGATTTGTGTACATGACACACAGTCGAACGCCAAACACACCACTGAATTTAACCTTCGCCTCGGAATGATCTGTCGGAGTGCCCTCTTAATGTGTCCTTTGACGGCAACGACCTGCGGAAAGAAAAACGTTCAATGAGACATCGATGTGAGGTCTGTATTCAAGCAGGAGGTGGTCATTTTGAACATCTTCTGTAATGGCAACGACCGGCGGAACGAAAAACGTTCCGGTGATTTTCAATGTTGTGAAGGCCATAACTCGGAAATGAAGCATTTCCGGACATATGTTGTAATGAACTATTTTGATTGTCTACATGTGGGAAATACATACCTGAAATTATGCCGTGTATTTTTGAAACACCCTGTATAAATATATAAAAGTTTTGAGTAAAAGATCACTATTACAGTTAATGTCCCCCTCCAGTTCCACAGGTTTTATTGAGTACTCGATGTTTATCCAATCTCATACCATTTTCTCATGATGATGGATTGCATAAAACACTGCAAAACTGTAGAAAACACATCTCAAAATTGAGTGAATTTTTCGTTTTTTACATATCAATGTATTTGTTTCAATATATTCAAAGGAAAAAGGCTCCTTAAAAACTAAAGAAAAGCAAATTATAGGCAAATGCAATGCAAATTCTCACCTTTCAAATAATGGATGGTCAAGAGAAAGTTTAATACAAAAGCAATCAATCAAAGAAATAAACAAAGGAGCAAAAATATCAACAAATGTTTCAGATGCGACTAGAATGTCCCTAGTAATATGTAATGTGCTTCTTGTTGGAAGATGGTAACCAGGATGATAAGGCTTGAGACAAAGCAAAATAGCTGTCCTTTCAATGGCTCAAAAGGATTAAATTTTTGAAAAACTTAGTTGTTATTGAGAATATGAAACCAAAAGTACTAATAGTAAGCAGCAACATATCTCCAAATTTAACCAGAATGCTCTGCACATCAGATAGGAACAAGCGTTCATTTAGAGGTTCCCTGAATTCTCTCCATGCTTGAGAGAAATCACTACAATATCTATTCTTAGAACTGTCAACCATATAAGCAAGTATAATGCTGCGAATATCCTCCAGGAGAATATACAAGTCAAAACAAAACGAATTTTTTTAAAAAAAGAGAGAGATAATTCTTTCATTAATCTCTCTGTAGTGAAATCTATAAGATATAATATTTTTGAAATTAGATAAAATAGATTTAATTTTATTGATTTACTTTGTCCTGTGAGTTTCTTTGCTCAAAAAAGCCAAAACTCAGGAATCTAAAACAAAGTAGAAATAGCTCTAACTTGATGATAATTATGGACTATTTGAATAGCATAATAATTTCCGTAACCTTTTCTTTTTTAATGCACAACTGTTTGTTTTAAATCCCTGATAAGATCACAATTTCAGATGTACTTCAACTGACAAAACTCCTGGAGAGAAAAAATGAAAAAGGATCTTAAAATTTGCAGATTAACTAGTTGATTCAGAAGACCTGTATTAAATAAACAAGTGTTCTTTTTAATACAAAGACACCCAGATTCGATTTGATTATTATTCTTTATCTATTCGAACTTTTTTTGTTCTTGTGGTTATAATAAGACAGCAATTTAATTTATTTACAAAAATATTTAATTATTCTCACTGGCATATTTCCGGAATAAAGATATGTCTAATGAGGCAATCTTTGACCTTCTGCCTGCTTTGATTAAGAGAACTTCCTCTTTCATTTGCAACAAACAGTCTCACAGCCAACCAAAACAACAGTTAAAATTAAAGCAATACAAGAGTGTTTAGCGATGCCAGACACGGAGTACTAGTTAAACCAGTTCAAGACAAAGGTTACGATAAAAGCATTACTTAAAAATACACACTCAAGTTAAATTATATACACTAAGAAAACGAAAGTAAAAAAAACTGTTGCTCCATTTTTAGTAATAATTTAAAATACTTAAAATTATTGTTAAGTACTTGGAATTTCAAGGATAAAGAACACATCAAAAGTTTCATCTAATTTAACTCTTATTCTGTTGCACTATTTTATTATTTCTTCAGTCCTACAACAATTCAACCTCAAACTTTTAACTAAATTGGCATTTCTAAATATTCTAAAATTGCCACTACCATATATTCTGAAATCTTAAGGAATACTAAACTTAAAATTTACTTTAGAAATTCCTTTCATTGTGAACCTATTGTAATTTCTATTAATGTCTAAGATGGTGATTTTCTTTTTAAAAAAAAAATCGAAATTATTCATTTAAAAGTAGGTTATTAACCATTTGATTAAAATGTTGTGAATAAAAATTTAAAAATATTCTTAAAACAGGGTGGGACAGTTTTGAAGAGCAACTACTTTCATTGTCATCAGCTTTCCTAATTCATTACTTATTGTAATGTTTGATTTTATTACTTATTTGTTATGTTGTACAAAGTTAATTTATTACAAATTTCAATCAGATGCCACTGCATCAAATCATTAACAAAAGACCTGTCTTCTTAATCGCAGTGGTAACGGCAACACACTCCATTTGAAACAAAATCATATATCTTATATTCTTAGCAAATTCCTATGGAAAAAAAGGCCATAGATTTTAAAGCAGATTTGGGTCACTTGATTAGCGCACCAAGACCAATCTACCTTCCAAAAATTATTTTATTGGGAATATTCATTGTGCATGAATATATTCAAGGCTTTGACAGTAATCACTAACTATTTTCTAGAAGTGATTTTTCTGTTACAGTTTGCAAGAAAAAAAAAGAAGCAGTTTTTGATGCTTACATTATTAACATTATAAAAGGTTGATTGAGAAATAAGAATACAATGCCTATAATTTAGAAAGCACAAGTAGGAAATATAAAGCTTACTTAGAAGTTAAGTTAACTTCTTTTTCTTCATAACAGAATAACAAGCAATGATCTAAAAAATGTGGTTTTCATATAGGATTTCCGAACAATACCCAGCCATGTGACATCTTTAAATTAAGTACACAGAAGCTCCGTTATAACGCGATCTTTCGGATCCAAGATCTCGAAGATTGCGATATAACCAAATTTTTATTACTTCGCGAAGTCAAATGTCGTATATCGCACCCTATTATCGCCCACACGATTCCAAATCGATTTAAAATGGTCATTTCGCGATTACCTACATCATTCAGAGCTATGTGAGAGAATTTTATATTTATAAATACATAAATCATTACCTTTTCAACACTTTGATGGGTTATATTAGCCAAAATCAATTTGGCGCCGCCATCTTGACATCTTGCACAAACGACGAGTCATGTGAATCGAAACTAGGTATTCATACGCCTATTAGATTCCGTGGGTCTCTTTACTGGTTGTCATTGGCAGAAAAATAGATTTCGATATTCATTTTGGTTAAACGAAAAAGTCCGTGATTCTGGTATTTTTTTAAAAATATATTGTATTTGACGCATTTTCGTGACATTAGGGTGTGTATAAAGTCTCAATTACTGTAAATAAGTATTAATTGTAAGTAGCAAATCGCGAGCAGTCCTCTAAAATCAATCGATTTTAGACGAAAAAACGATAAATTTTGCAATTTTACAATAATACACCTTTTCCAAAATAGAAGGGGTCCAAGACCAAATCGCGTTATATTCGAATTCGCGATATAAACAACCGCGTTATAACTGAGCTTCAATGTACAATAGAACATTTTATAAGACGTATCTTAAAAACAAACAAAACAAACAATAGAAAGAAAAAAAATAAAAGAATATTTATAAGACTACATAAAAAAAATGCAAAACAAAAAGCCTAATAAACTAGGGATGTCAAGTATTTTCTATCCTAATGTCCTACTTTTAAAACAACACAGTCACAATTAAAAACAATAAGTTCAAAAGAACTTAAAGCCTATTTTCCTTTATATTATATAAAAATTTTCCTAATTTTAAATTTAGGAAAGTGGCAAAAACGAAAGACTTACATTTATATTCCAATTAAAATATCTACTGAATACAGATAGTACAAATTTTCCATTTTCTGACCATTTTTTGTGAATTAAATTTGCATCATTTATTTGAACTGTATAACTACCCGATCAAACCACATGGAATTTATTAGCTAAGATTTATAATTCTCTGTTTTAATGAGATTCTACCAGAATTTTTGTCATTGTCTCATGCTTTTTATGTAGACAAAAATCCATTTAGAAAACATTTCAAAATATAAGATCGTTCCTCGTCCTAGTAATCCTCGTCCAATAGACATACCAAGGTTCAAGAAGATCAATCGAGCGGTTCAAAAATTATTAGGAGGGGGGGGAGAGATAGACAGACAGGCTACTTTGATGAGTCTCACTTTCCTGGTGGAAAAGTAGGCTGAAAATACACACACAAAACTTGATAACAGATGGTACAGTAGAGTATCGATTATCCAAAGCAATGCTGCACGGGGGGTGCTCAGATAACTGATATTTCGGATAGCCGATCATTTACGAAAAAATTGTACCAGTGTCAGAGGAGCAATATGAAATACAGAAACAGCGATACATATTAAAACACAAAACCTTATATTGTATTTTAAACACTGCTAATTACGGTCTAAGTCACGTTTTTAGATAATAAATTACCTTATTTTAAATCCGTCCTGTGACTTCGTTGCGTTGTTTTTGTCGTTACGCGTTTCGGGAACTATGTCCCATCATCAGACCTATCACTCGGAAAGAAATTACGTAATTCGCAAATTAATTTTTTAAATTTTTGTCTACTGAAACGCCTTTGGTTAACCGATGTTTCGGTTGATTGATAATTGATGCTCTATTGCATTAATATGTCAGCTAATATTGTTTCTATTTTCAACTAGTTTTTTATTATGCTAATAAAAAAAATTTTCCATATTGTGATTCTTTTCAACAGATCACTGAAATTACAACCGAACCAAGAGACTAATTTTCAAATTTCTTTAAATTTCTCTCAAATCTTTCATTTTGGGAAGAAAGAACACAGGAAAAAACGGGAGGGGGTGAATGTAGTTAAGCTTTTTTTGTGTTGCAAAGTTTAAATGTTCTTTCAAAAAAAAAAAAAAACTTTTCAAGCAATTAAACACATATTAATACATTGATTAAGTTTTCAGTAGAATAGGCATTTTTATTTTTGAATTCACCGATGAACAAGCAGACGACAAATAAATAATAACTAATAGAAATGTAAAATATAATTAAAAAAGAAATAGGGTTCAGCTCCAGGTTAAGGAATGATTAAACTCGTGTTCCCAGCCATTGTTAATAAACTGGATTAGAGAAATTCAAGTCTTTTAACATTAAGCTTTATTTACTGCAGAATTAGCACTTTAACACTTATCTTATAAATCCCATTTGGCTACAAAAAATTTTGAAGTGTTAAAAAGAATTTCTCTTTGACGACATCTTCCACAAGGATTGAACAACCTCTGCATGAAGCTGTTGGATCTCAAAGGTATCCATTATGTTACTAGAAATATGTGAAATATTCCTATTCTACATCTGTTCGTAAAAAGGAAGCAGGTGGTATTACATTCAAAAGCTTCCTGCAGATGTTCCCAACATAAGTGCTCCTCTACTTGAATTCTTTACCAGTTTTTAAACTATTTAACAAATAAAGAAGCCAGCCAGTCTCCACCTCCAATGTAGACCAGTATTTAGAAATGTGACGTCAAATTTTAATTCCACCGATTACGACTATTAATAAGTCAAAGTTTACTTATGAATATTATGAAAACTGATAACTTGTACTCTAGGTGAAATTAACATTTTATTATTTGTCTCCTAGTGGCAGTGTTCTCTAGTGAATTTTAATCAAGAAGGAACTACTTTGTCCGTGTTTTCTTTTTTCAAAGTACTATTTTGTTCAAAATAACATCCCTATTGAAATGAATGTGAAATTTGAATGAAATTGAGGTAACAAATTTTACTCATAGTAACCAATGTCGGCTGCTAAACAAGGCTGCTCCATATCAAATAAAACAATCAATAAACTAAATATCAAATGCAAACTTTCAAGAAGAAGTGACTTCATATATAGTTTTCTCTTTCGTTTTAAAGGTAATCAAATCGAACAAGTTCAATTGTAACTTACTGATTAAAAAGTTTCATTCAATTATTTGAAGAATGCTCCAATATAATACAGATTCTGACTTAAATCAATTTCTTTACATTTCAATATTCATTTTCAAACAAATTTAAAGTGTAATGAGATAAAGTAAAATAAATGAAAAAGATTATAGTTCAGACTTATCATGACCATTCCCTCTTCCCCATCCGTTTACATTAAAGAAATGCCACCTGCCCCCAAGAAAGAGAGTCAACAATTATGGCCTACTCCTATTTAAAAGCTTATGGACTGAATCTGGCTGTCAAGTTTACAACATTGTAATAACCTTATTTTTAGATAATACAGAAAAGTAATTAACATAAAAAGCTTAAGATAACAAAATTTTAAAAAAAGTCATTTTAGATTACAAAAAAAGGAGTAAATAAATAAAACAATGACAATTATTATATCTAATCTTATTCGGTTAATTAAATCAGCAAATTATCTAAAAATACTTTCAGATAATCAAAGTAAACAGGTGGCACAACACCCTCTCTGTCCTTTATGTTAAAAAATGCAACATATTTTCATATTAAAGAAAAAGTAATAAAAAACTACACGATATATTCAGGAAATGATTATTCAATACTTTCTGAAAAATAAAATAAAAACCTAGTGATAATCCAACGATATCAATACCATTGAGTAGGGGGGAATGTACCAAAGATAATAAAAAGGAACCTCTTTCTCCACCCCCAAAAAAAAATATACTGGATGATTCTTATTAACAGTAAGCAATGGAAAAATGGTTATTAGTGGATTTCAGTAATTATTTCTAAATTTAAAATTGCAATTTTTAATAACTAATAAACCCAAATCACGGCTTTCTTTCAAAACCGGACAGGAATGTATTCTATAAAAAAGGAAAACCAACGCTCTCTCATTCATGGATTTTATCAAATGAAAAAAAAAAAAAATTGGATAAGATTGTGTTGATAGAAAAAAAGATGTGCTAATAACTTTTGCTACACTAACAAGATAGCTAAAATTCATTTAACAAGAAATAAAAATTCCTTCATCAAAGCTTAAATTGTATGTTAAAGTGAAATTCAACAATTTACAAAATAAACAAACTTCAAAATCTTCCATTATCTTTCATAATCCAATTCTTCATAAATAATAATGATATTGTTATTATTGTAGCATAATTAATGTATTAGTTAATGGTGGAGAAAAGTCAATTAAACTACAATTACAAAAACATTAAGTTAAGCATGACAGTTTCAGTTTCGTTTCCTTTTCTAGATAAAAACAATAACTACTAATTGTTACAGAGACGAGAATCAATAAATCAAAAAGTCCAAGTGAAACGGAAACAAAAGAACCTTCTATCTTTGAAGGTAGCACATTTAATAAGTAACTTTCAAAAATTCAATCTATTTTTTCAGTTAAGTTAATACGTTTACATATCTGTGACAACATTTGAAACTAGATAATATACAGAGAATATAACAACGAAGAAATTTAAAAAGAGACCAAATTTGTAGAGATCAATTCTATATAAGATTAATTCTCATTCTCAATTAGACTTCAAATTTTACATATAGTAATTCGGTATTTATTAAGAAGGGTCCTGATTACTATCATGAAATATTCTTTCTAAATTCTTATTAATTAAGAAATATTAATTATATATTAATTAAGAAAAACAAAACAAAACAACAATCATGAAAGAACACAAGGTAAAGTTAAAAGAAATACTGCACATGGTATGATCTGGAGTCTTTATTATCATTTTTATAAAAAGTTCTTAAACTTTGGTTTCCCCAGCAAAGACAACATGGTGGGTAAAGGACTTATAGCTCAATGAATTTTTCCAGGAAACTAGTTTTACAACTAAAAAAATTACTCCTAGTTTAAATCTAATATTATTTGGAAAACATGGCTCACAGAATAATTATGACGACTTAGTATTTTTATGGATACTAACTTAATTAAGGTAAATATTTTAATCCTACATTAACAAATAAAAATTACTTCATGTACAATAAATTCAACTGCACAAGTTGCTGCATGTAAAAAATTGTGCAAGGAGGATTAGAGATTAGGGATGTGTGGTTGTATCTGTGAATTATCATTATTATTAAATGATGAATCTTAGCAGCATCCAACCTTTCTACAGGGGAGGGAGAGGAGGTTCTTAAACCTTCTTAATCCCCTACCAGATTACCGAACTTACTAAATGAATCCTGCAAAGGAAAAAGAAAAACGTCTCGACAGCAAATAGCATGGGAGTAGAAAACATCCAATACCAACAGGATGCAAGAGTTAAAAGTCATTTTAAATTAAAAAGTTGGAAAAGAAAATGCAGATCAACTGCAGTTAAAACAATACGAATGAATAATAGAAAATCTCTTGCAAAGATGTTTTGATTCAAAATAAAAATAACAAACAAATTATCTGATTGAGAGAAAACTAACGATATAATAAGTACTATTAATCTATGATAAGATTCCAAAGGGAAATAAGTCTATTTTCAGAATGTTAGACAACAATAAAATACAATGTTTACTAGACCTGACTTAAAATTAGTTTTTCCAGGAAACTAGTTTTACAACCTAAAAAAATTACTCCTAGTTTAGATCTAATATTATTTGGAAAACATGACACGTGGAATTATTATGACGACTTAGTATTTTTACGGATACTAAATTAAGATAAATATTTTAATCCTACATTAACAATTAAAAATTACTTCATGTACAATCCAATTGTTTAGGTTTTCCAATTCTATTTAACTTTTGAGGGTTAATTGTTTGTTTTAAGAAGTTATTTAATTAACAAGGAAACAGAAGTTAATTATTCAAAGTAATTGAAGATGCTAGTTGAAAATTTGCACAAGTCTACCTTTTATAGGATTTCTTTGTTTCTAAGAAGGGTTTCCAAGAGAGAGAAATCCCAATCCCCTTTGTTTGTTTCCTATAAAACATTCATAGTTACATGTTCTGAAGGGAGCAAATATCTCGCAAGTGTTCGTATCAGGGCTAGAAGTGGACAGAGGTCCCTTTGGGAAATCAGAAACCTGCTTAACATGGCAGCAATAAGACTGACAAAAGATAACAGATATTTATTCAAGCGATAAAGACCTATTTTGGCCAAAAACTGGCTTTAAAAATAATTGAGTATGTTCTGTAACAATTAATTTTCATATATTTGATTTCTTGTAATTATTTAAAATTTGCAGCATCAGACATGTGTACTTTTTGTACTTTTAGTGCAGGAAGTGCCACAAGTCAAGACTTTTTTTATTTCCCTTCATCTCGTATTAAAAATTCAATTTCAAAGACGTATGTGTTTGTTTTATTCCTTCAAATTTAGATATTATCTAAATTGTTTTTAAAGGTATGATCAATTTATTTTTTATTAATTCAATTGTAAAAAAAAAAAAGTGTTTCCCATTTCCTGAAAACTTCATTTTGTGGGACGTGTTTGCACTACCTGTTCAATTAAAAGCCATATGTAATGTAAGTGAAATTAAAAATATAGGAGTGATTGCCTACTGAACTTCAGAATTTTTCCCACTCCCAGAACATTTTTATTAATGTAATCTTTTATAGTAAGGCTGAATAGAATGAAAAAACAAAAGCAGGAGCAGATTACCTTATGCTCTTACGTTTCTTTCTTTTTTTGTCCTTCACTTAACGCAAAGTTAGATTTGTTAAATGTTTGATTTCATCATTTTTTCAGAAATCCTGTATTCTTTAAATAATTATTGAGTATTTATCATTATCAGTGAAATATCACCGCTCTGCTTAAATTAATCCTATTAATATTTATTCATTTACTGTTACTAACTCTAATGTAGCAATTTGAATAATACTTTTTATTTTTAGAAAGTTATGTAAATTTACTTTTAATTAACAAATTATAAGAATATAAGCTTACAACAGTTTTGCTTATTTGAAATTAAAAAAAAAAGGCAAAATTAATGTTAAATTTCATAAATGTTATCAACATTATCCATAAATAATTAGTGATGTAATTTAGTCTTGGGAGTCCAAATTCATGCCAACTATAGATTTTTTTCAGTAACGGGGCAAGACAGAACCAGTTTGAGTTCGAGATTGGCTACGCATCAATCATTAATATAAGAGAAAGATAAGTCTTCTGAATCAACTCTTCCAACTATAATGGACACACCCTTAAAAAACAAAACAAATGATTTTTCATTAAGGTTAATATTTTATTGTAATAAAATCATAAAAGTGTATTCAAGGAAAATGTGTTAATTTTCCATAATAAAATTTAATGTGTGTGTTGTTGTATTTTCTGAATACAAAAATATTTTAATCATACGTAATAGGTGTGTTGTTGTATTTTCTGAATACAAAAATATTTTATCATACGTAATAGACTTTAATAAAATAACTTTGAATTACTGCGTAATAGCACTAATATGTAAAAAACCTTAAGTTTATTTTACCTTCATAATGTTTCAATGTTCATTCCAAAATTAAGAAATAAAGTGAATGCAGGGAAGTACAATCTATTCCACTGTAAAAGAAACATCTACATCTCATTTTCTCTATGCAAGTGTCAGTATTTTGGTGAGGCAAGGGAGGCATATTTTTTAATGAAACTGAATGAAATGTTCTCCATAATCGCAAGTTGACAAAAAAAAAGAACAACAGCGAAGATGATTTCTAATAATCAAGTTATATTAATAAAAATAATAATAATATGTTATGTTGCTTTTTTTATTATTTAAACCACAACATAAATTCTGTAAACCCAGTAAAGGAGAATAATAATAATAGAGTCAATCATCAATAAGAATGAGAAAAGATGGAAGTGCAAACTCTCGTCACTCTAGATATACTGATCGTTGCTTTTTAACTATGCTGCATTTACATTTCATTCTGCTTTATTAAACTGTCCCGTATTTACATTTCATTCTATTTTAACATTATACACTTAGTTTTCTGTTGGCTGTCCCCAATGAGATGTTAGTACAAAAAAAATGGCTGTATTGCATTTTTATTTTTAAACCTTCCCAGGCATTAAGAAATTTACAGGAATTGTATCAAAATAAGAAGAAAGTGAATAGTCAACCCTTTTTTTATTCAACTGAAACTGTTCATTTGAAATAGTATTGTATTAATATGCACAGCAAACAAAAGAACTTTACGTCCTCTTTAAGTCCACACTTAAGTACAATACAAAACCTCCGAGAAGTATCACTAGAAGGTCCACAATAAATATCATGGATCACCTCCAAATAAAAGGATCAATGCATTTTATTAAGCTATTATTATCACAATTAATAAGTCTCTGCTGTTAAACAACTACTACGATAAATACTAAGTGGGATTAAATCTTAATAAATGAGCATTTTTTCTCTGGTCTGGAATGCCTTCAAGCTTTCTAAAATAAAAGAGGCTTCTGTATTACAGATACTAACCGAGATTTAATATAAAAGAAACATAATGCAAGTGGGAAAAAATCAATGAAATACAATCAATTATCATCCCTTGCATCATATACAGGCTTCTTCATTTGGACACAATTTACCTTTCAAACTATTGTCAGGAACTATTTATCACTAAAGACCGAAACACAAATATTGGGTAATTGTTTGTTCATGCCAACTTTCCAAATGCAATCTGTAGCAGAATGGCATAAATGTTTCCTGGTTAGTATTTAAGTAATTATTAAACCATAGATCTTGTTGATAGAATCCTTTGACTGTCGATAACCACAATTAACTCATAACGACTTAAAATTTTCATGTCAAATGTAATTTCACCACCCAGGCGCAATCTGCCACATCATGCCACAATAACATTTGTATCACTAAATTTGACTAACTTTTGTTATTGCAGTCATGTAACCATTAATTACACTCTATTCAATATGATCGTATCCTGAGGGATAACACAACAATTGTTGTGGGTCATTGCATTTCCCTCCACAAAATGTCATTATTCTCTGTGTCTGTAACTTCATTTCTCCTTTGATTAGAAAGCATATTTATCTCTGTAGAATAAAAGATTCACTACTCACTTTTAAACCCGAAAGCAGAATGTTTTTTATCTTTCTGCGACGATTGATGCTAAGATGAAAAACTTTCTGCAGATGCAGAAAAAAAAAAAACGAATCTTCAAATCGACAACCAAAAAAAAACGAATCTCCGAATCGACAACCAAAAAAAAAAATGACCCCTGTTCTATACGATATCTTTCTGCAGCCCTCACTTTCGTTCTGCGACATTGTCGTCCCGTCGCTCGATATTCTGCTTTGGGGCTCTTAAATAGCTGTTACAATTCCCAAATCTAAATGTTCTTCAAGAACACCATCACTGTCAGTCATGTTGCTCAACTATTAACTCACCAATATCAGCATGTCTTGATTGTCGTTCCATGAATGTTTTGTCATTTTGTATAATAAAATATGGAAAGTATAATTTATTATATAATTTCTATAAATCTTTCAAATTTGCTCAATATAAAATTTTGTTTATTTGATTTTTAGAATCTAAGTCAAAATTTGAAAAGAAACGTTGGTAGATGTCAATGCTAACTGCACGACTTGCAAATATTTTGATTTTCCAATACAGCATTACAATTATTATTCTGACATCTTCCAAAATCAGAAATTTCCCCCTTGTGAGTACTGCAGCAATCAAAATAGATGATAAGTCAAATTTCAAAATAGGATAGACAATAAAGCCATACTAAAACAACCTTATGGAAAGCTGTTATGAGAATATACAAATCTTTGTTGTTGTTGTTGTTTTTTTTTTATGGCAATCTAATCTGTGGTTCACGGACCCCCAGGGGGTCTCTGCTCTTGCTCAGGCAATCAAGGATTACTGCATTAAAAAATACCTAATGTTTTATTGTTCTGATTTTTAGATTACAATTTGAAAATGGCTGAAGAATCCATGGCTTTTCATTCTGCATCAGTAAAGGTTCACAGATGTCAAAAAAGTTAAAAATTGCTGTCTTAGTATTGTAATTTTAAGATATTACAATTACATTTTCTTGAGATTTTCCTATAATGTTAGAACGAGATCAGCTTCCACCATAAGAGCCTGTAAATGGTTCAACTGGACTTCATTATTCTTGTAAAGCAAGAATTCTTAACTTGGGGTCCTTGAATTTCGATAGGAAAAAAATAAATTCTATAAATCTCTAACTGACATTTAGCATTTCTTTCAATTCTGAATTAAGCAACAAAACAGTAGCAGTTTTATTAGCAGAACAAGAGAAAACACAGATATTTTTATATCATATTACATCTGTTGCAGACATCTTAAAGTATCGTTTAAGTTCATCAGTACTTCGTTATTACCTAGTTATTAGACTTTCTATTTACGCATTTCAAAACATTATTCTGAGAAGAGACCCACGACACGATTAAGAACTCCTACTCTCGAGGGAGGTTTTTCTGTAAACAGAAATCAAAATCCACAGCTTGAACTTCGAAAAGAAATGTTGGAAGATGCCAATTACCTGAGCAATCAGCTTTTAGTTTTTCTTTAATATAACGTTAACTATAATCAAAATTAAGGCTATATTAATGATGCACTACAAGTTGTAAATGCATTTTGAATCTCAAAACAAAAAAAATGCCGTAATGCTTTTTTTTATTTATATAATATGCATATGCTGACTAATCATTGATCCCGTGAGAAGTGTATCACATCTCCATAATATAAATTTATCTTTAAATTCACAGTCAATTACAAAAAGAAGGATTGAGAATTTTTTTTTTTTTTTAATGAAAATCTAAACAATGAATCTGGCATTAAAATCCAAATAAAGGATATCTAACAAAAATAACAATTTTATTATTTACATTAATTATAAAATACTCTATAATAATTGTTTACTATTAAAGACAGAGTAATTTTAATTAAGTACACCTACTAATCAAATGTATTAACAGGTCTGTGGATTATTTTTGAAATAGTAAATTGTTTTTGCCACAGCTTAATTACGATAACAACTTAAATAATAGAACGTTGTTTTTGTTTTTTTATAAAGCCATAAAAATTAATATTAATATTGAAGAATATTACTGAAAAACCAAAATATATAATTAAGCAACTTCTCTCTATTGCAATTTCTCTTGGCAATGGCCCAACTTAGCAAAGAATATGAAAGGGAAGATTGTATATCCATCGGAGTGAATGCAGTGTGTTAATAAGGAAAGAAAAACCAGGTGGTGAAACAATCTTCAAAAGAAGAGAGGAACCATTACAACAACATTTCATTCAACATTACTAAAGAATTATGAAAAGTTAAAGCAAAGAAAGTCAAGGGGGAAAAAATACAAAATTTCAATAAACAAAAGTATCTTCAATTTCTCCCTAATCAAGGGTTGAGCAACTGATAAGAAATTTCACATGATTTGGAAATTAGTTATGCAGATTTCTGAGAAAAACCCACTATTTTTATTTTCAATACATGTTTTTCATTTATTATTTAGAGGTCAGTTCAAAATATTCTTAATATTTTCAAAAAAGTTTTTTTTTCCTGAATTCCGTTTGCATGGTTGTAGACAACTAACATATTATCATCTCTGCACTGAATCTCAAGAAACATATTTCACCCTGAAAAGAAGTTTGTTTCTCGGCTAAAAGGCTAACTGCTTTTATCATCTCTTGTAGCTGAATAAATCACCTCATTACTAACAGGAAAAAGGATGTGGTCAGCCCCTACATCCACCACCAAAGAAGACACGGTCATCTACTTAGGAAGCGAGTTAGGACTTCAAAACGTTACACACTGCAACTTCAACACTATGAAGCAATCACCGCCTTTTCAAGTTCGTTTTATCACGTTTTTAACAATGGAAATTCATTAGTACATAATAAATAAATAAACTGTTAACTAAGAGGCATTTTTTTTTTTTTATATTATTCCGTCATTTTTGTTTAAGATCAACTCCCCTAAACCGGATAAATCTTGATTTATTATTATCTTTAATCATTTACGCAATTTTGACCGATTTTGAGTGAAATTCACTCAAAATTATTAATTACGAGTTTAAATCTGAAATTAAAGTTTTCATTAAAATATTTAGCATATAATTCCACCATTTGAAAATCGTAACTTTTGTAAATACATTTTTATTCTTTTTTTTTTTTTTCTTTATATTGTTTCACTTCATTATTGTATTTTCCTTTTAGATTTCGTTTTTAAAATTGGATTAATTTCACGGTCATGTTGTTACTTTTGCTTGTTTTCCTGGAATTTTCATTCAACCGGCTTTTTACTCAAGTCGCTATAAACCGTGCAACGTTAAATAAAACCCTATCAAAACACTGGAAACCTCTTCTGAAACTCAACTTTAAGGCTTCGAGCAATTCAAATGCTATTATAATTAACAGCACAATCGAAAAACACTTTGCGCTGATTTGACGTGATGTGTCTTCATTAAACACAGACATTCCTTTTATCACTTCAAATTCTATTTGCTGGTTTCTGCAGGAAACCAACCATGCTTTAACTTGACCTCTAGTCGCAGCCACTCCCCAGTGAACTTTCTCAAGTTAAGGAAGTGGTCAGCATCTCAAATAAAACAAAATTAAATTAATTTCTAATTAACAAATCTGTCAAAACACAACCAATATCTGGATGTCAAAACTAAATACATTTCTTTTAATGTTTACTTCACATTTCAAACAGAAAAGAAGTATCTATGACTAAATAATATCGTGAAATATAACCGATAAATTTGTAAAAATAAATTAGGAAACTAAATATATATCAGTTATTATTATTTCACAAACAGCTGTAAGAAACTTCGGCAATTCGAGGCGAAAGATTAAAAAAATAAATAAATTCAGCAATACAAGGTCAGTGGCCTTCAAACGGGTGAAAAACCACTTTCACTTTCTCTCAATACAGCTTCCACCTGAATTACAAGATCATATTCAAAATAATAGTGATTTATTTCCTATAAAATCGACTTATACCGAAATATTAAATATTTTTTAATTCATATTCGACGTAATTGATTTTAGAATTCTGCAAGACCTTCCGTTTTCTTCGGTTTGAGTAAATGTTCATTAGAATAAAAAGAAATAAAACAGAGTTTTCACCTTTCTCTTTGTTTATTCATAAAAAAAAAGTATAACAATAATATTATAATGTTAGATATTATCATTTAATGCAACATCAACTATCAAAATACGAAAGAAAACGGAGTTTGCAAGGGTTGATCACCACAGCGAAGGCCTATTACAACCAAGGTTTACCCACGAATTTCACTTTGAATCGCATGAACCAGCTACTTAGTGTGATTTAATACTTCAATCGGTACCAACAGGATAATCCGCGGCTGTTAAATCGAGTGAATGATCGGTAATTTGTTCAAGAGACGAAATCTATAAAATTAAGCCTAGAGTCTCAGCCCTACACTGATTACTCACTGGCAAAGAATGTCATACTCACAGTATTCCACTACACGAAGTACAAACGAAAGAACCTATTGTCATATTCACATAAGTAGGTCCTCTCTGATGGCAATCGAAGCACTGTTTATTATTCGGCTGAGATCCCAACTCGCGAAGAATTTTAAGATGCTTCTCATCTTGCCTCCTCTTGTTGGCTGCCATTTTGGCTATTCCTGTGAATTTCCGAAAGCAGACGGAAATCGCCGAGGATTGATTGACGTCATATGACGCATGCGTAATGGAGAATTGAGAATGAAACAGGATGTGACAGCCGCCATTTCGCTCCTCTAACACAATTTAATTTTATTAGTTAAATTGTTTCCTTGATATTTTTATTACACAACAAGTTCTCTGAATAAAATAGCAAATTTATAGTTAAAAGTTAAGATAAACAAAACCTGTAGTTTTCCCTAATGTAAGCCATCCTCCACAGGATCTTTATAATTCTGTTTCATTCTTACTAGAGCTCATCGATTTCAATTATCCAACAAAATAGTTAATGATGTTAAAAGCTCATAATTTGTGTTTTTTGATTTACTTATTTCTATTTCAATATACTATTTAATTAAAATTATTTTAACGTGCGTTTTCTTTTGGCATCTTATTAAAATTTATGATTTTAATTAATGTTTTATATTTTAATATTTTATTAAATCCTTAATTTGAGTATATTTATTTATTTATTTATTTATTTATTTATTTATTTCCGTAAAGAATTGAGAGGCAATGTATATAAACTTCTCCAATGTTACATATAGTTCGTCTGAGATTTCTATGGACCCTTGTAGATAACTGACAATGATATTGAAGCATACTTTCTTTTTGTTAGATCACAGTAACAGTGAATTTTAATTATCACTATTTATTGTTGCGGAAGCTTACTCAAAAACAAGACTAAAAATCTGGTTTCCAACATGAAACCATAGCGAACCCATACATGTTTCATTTTCTACAAATGATGATTAAAAAAATATAAAATAGAATTAATAAAAAAATAGAATTATAAAAAAAAAAAATTGCCGTGACTAGGATTTGAACCTGGGTTATTGCGCGCAATGTTGTAAGTCAGGGATATGAATACGAGATGAATAAAACCGCTCAAAATGCCTGTAAGGTGTTGAGGGATACTCTTTCATTATCACGAGGCCAGAACAGCAAGTGATCGCAAATTGAAACTCGTATTTTTCCCAACTCTACAAGCCATAAAATCACTCATGTCTGTCCGACATGTAGTTTGGGCCGTAGAGATGGTGACATATTTATTTCCGGATCTGTACTTTTTTCTCATTTTTGACAAGTCGTAAGGCCTCCAATAAGGTTTCACTTATCTCTGTCAAAGTTGACAGACGAACGGACAGAATGAACGTAAGAACTTCGTGTACGTATCACTAAAAACCACACGTCAATGTGATTGTTAACCATTTAACATTGTAACATAAATCCGAGAAGGACTGTAGTCAAAACCATATCAGATTTTATAATAATAAATTAGCCCCATTTCAATGTATTTCGTCCCATGAAAACGTTTTTTTACAAAGCCTACCACAGTTTTGGGATCGAAATGGCGACAATGTTTTATTACCATCCAAAGAGAATTTGAGCTATGCAACATTCTGCCTTGTGGCAGTGAATGAAACTGTAGTGAGCATTCATTACGTCCAATATTTCAGTAATGACAGTGTTTACGTCTAATTACACATATTTCAATATTTATTAACGCAGGGAATCATATAAGCTATGATTTAAATATACACCACAAAAACATTCCATTTCATCTTTTTTTAAAATTTCTTTTAACGATATTTTTACAAACCTTTTAGAAAATATCCCACTTCGATAATTGTGGGTATTAAGCATTTATATTTTTTCTTTACAAAAATCACCGCAAAATTTAATAAATCAGCAGTCATTAAAAGTAAACGTCGCGTCGTACATAGAACGGAAACCGGAGAGGTGCGTAGTAATATGTCTCTTGAGGTCAAAAGCACGGGTTAAAAGGTGATGTGACTGCATGTACAGCCATAAAGCGGTTGAAAAATATTTAAATAACCTAAATCGTGGTCTCCTCGAGTCACGGTGAGAACATTCTGGAACTCAATAATCCAGTTTTAAGAAAAAGACGTCTGGAGATTGATGTTCTCAATTGGAAGCTCAGAGAGAAGATAATAAAAAGATAACTTAAAGAGTAAAAAGCACCATATCTCAATAACCGACAGTTTTCAAAATAGCATTAGAAATGTTTAGGACTAAATGCCTTCAAATATTGCTCTGAAAATAGTGGAAAAATTACTCAAATCTATTATAAACATTTTTTTTTCTTGATAATAATCTCTCTTTTTTTTTATTTGGTATTTACGTTGTTCATTAAAAATTTGCTCAATTTATCTCTAGAATTTAATATCATATAATAATATATTATTTTTATTTAATTTTATTTAATTTAGAAAATATAAATTCAATACCATTAAGTCGTAACAAATGGGTTCTGAGTGTTAATTTGTTTCATATTTATTATAACATTAATACATAAATACATTTATAGAAATAATATTTAACTAATTGCTATAAGGAAGCTTAAAATAAATTACATAGTGGATACATTTTTAATATTCGACATTTACATTTTTTTTCTTCACAATCATCTGCATCTAGATATGATATGATTAATTTTTTTTAAGCAAATAGCTTAATTAATTTTATAAAATTAATATAATTGTATTGTGAACTATTTTTTGTAAATATAAATAAACAATAATATTTATAAATATAACAATCATGGATTGAAAAACAATAATATTAGAATATCAGTCAAATTAAAAGCTTTGTAAAAGTGATTTTCTGAACAATTTGCTAATGAATTTCGAGAGAGACGTCACACCAGGAGACACACACCCTTCCCTTTCACGATCCGTCACGCTAGCCTAAGCATCTCCATTCACTGCGTGAATATTCTTAGCAGTTTATAGTATCTTCATGTTTCACGGAAATGGCTTCAAAATATGCACCCAAATAACATGTTGTTGTTTTTTATCTTTTTCTTCTTAGGAGATTTTCCCCTTCTTACTCTCTCAAAAAATAGATAAAATTTAACCAAAACATTTAATTTACTTGTTATTTATTGATTTTTATCCTTTTTCCTGCTTTACTTTCCAAATTCATATTTTGTATCTTGAACCTCTATTGTAAGCACCTTATTTCTCAATAATTTACTGGAATGCATTAATGAGACATTATTGCCGTATTGTTCAAGATCACATGACAAGCTCTAATATATGATAATTCGGCGTCGGACCTCAAAATGTCGTTACATTATTCAAAGAAAAAGAAAAAAGAAATCAAACTTACATTAAATTTATTCAATTAAATTAAATTAATTATTACGTTAAGTTAAATAAATTTAATGTAATAATTTGTTCAGAATAATTCTTCAAGATTTGTAAAATCATGTAAAATATTAAATCGTCTTCATAATTAAAAACCAAATCCAAGGACGTCTTTTACTAAATATAGGCTTCCTCTACCAATGAAAAATTATATGAATGGAGACAATTTCAGATCGATACGAGATCACATGCAATGGGAAAACCTACGTTCATTTCCAATAAAAAAATTCTATAATAGACACAATAAACTGAGCTTATAAAACTATTACTTAAAAAAATACACCTCGGCAAAAATTATATTTATTTATTTATTTATTTATTAAGCCTTAAATGTGCCTTGGGCCTCAATGTTTGCTAATCTAAGCACGCCATAAACTGATAATCGATTCACCATATCTGTTATGAACACGTGTTTCAGTTTACTGAATGAAAGATCTGTAATAATAAGAAGAATAAGGATTAGCAAGATAAAATGCTGTAAAATGCTTATTTACACTCAGTGGTATTAAGGTTTAGGGAGGGAGGCTAAGGATGTTGTTAAAAGTCCATTCAGCTGTAGGACTATTTAAAAATAAATTGTTTCAAAGAGCCCCTTTCCAAAATAATAAGATACAGACACGTCAGTGCTTTAATAAAGGTTTTCCTCTCGTTTTTTCTTTATTTTTCTTTTTTTTTTTTATCTTTTTCTTTATTTATTTTCGGGTTCGGGGGAAGGGGCTTCAGCCCCCTTATCCCCACCCGTGGGTGCGCCACTGCATGCACTAATTGCCAAAAAAATTAGCGCACCCAGAACGAATGATCCTTGAACGACGAAACTCGGTATACGGCACCACCACAGGTATTTTTTTTTTCTTACAAATGCTCGGGCTCTTAGACTAATCGTCTTTCTTTAGGCCAACAACAAGGGACGAGATAGGATGCCTTCAACCGAAGAATCGTTGCCCAGGGTACGCCATAGGAGGCGCATCAAGTGGCACCCGCAGAAGGAGAAACAGAAGAGGAAAGAAACATCCATGCCACGACCGGGATATGAACCCGGGTACCGGCCCACTGGCCGCAACGCAGACCGCCGTCTAGAACGCACGGCCACGCCGGCAGGGCGCCACAGGTAATTGTGCCATTGATTGCAGTTGGGCTGCAATTGCATGCTGAGAACTGCCACCAGGGACGTTAGTATCACTACGGCTGTGATCATGTGAACGCCCGTCATATGATCGCTGTATACACAATGATTATTTATAATCATGATTATTTATAATTATTTATAATCATTGTGGTTGTGGAGTGCAGGTCTTTCAGTCCTCAGCACGCCTCGACAATGCATTCGACTCAGTTTTGAACAACTGACAAGAGATTGAGAAAGGTTGTATCGTTGGACTGCGGGAGGCAGGCTGGTCGTTCCAGCGAATTAACCGCAGCTGGATCGTGCGACGGAGTTAGGAACAATGGAAAATTGAGGGAAGACACGATCAGGGAAGCTACTGGAATACCTAGGCAGGCTACTGGAAGAGAGGATCGTGTCATCGTCCGACAGGCTCATCCAAGGGTGTTTCTGACCATCCAGAGATATGTAGCGGTATCACGAAAAAACCCCTGAGTCTTCATGCACAATTGCAAGGCGACTCATTACCGGATCCATTCTGGGAGATCCTTATGCTGAACCCCTCACCATCAGCGGCTTCGTTTGCATTGGTGTAGTGAGTGGGTGGCAAGGATGGCTGTGGACTGGCAACGAATCATGTTTAATCAAGGTTCTGTCTGGACACGGATAACACCATACTCGAGTATGGAGAAGCGCTTAGCAGTGCACGAATCATGACTTCATTGTTGAGAGACACCGCCAGGACTGGTGGCGTCATAGTGTTGGTAGTCATCTACTACGAGTCTCGGTTTCTGCTAGTAGTGATCAGGAAAGCACTGATAGCGCAGCGGTACATTCAGGAAATTCTACAGCCTCCTGTATTTTACTTCATGGAGAGGCTACAGTGGCCCATTTTTCAACAAGATAATACCCACCTACATGCAGCACGGATTTCCGTGCACTACCTCCATGCTGTCGATACCCTTCCTTGGCCCACCAGGTCTCCCGATTTGTCGCCCACTGAACATGTGTGGGACCAGTTGGGTTGGCAGCATTGGCCATCAACGGGTATGAGCGATCTGGAGCGACATTGCAACAACTAAGGGAAGGATCTTCCGCAGGATAGCATTAGATGTCCTTGTGATTCTATACTAAGACGTATCGCCGTAAGTATCGCTGCTAAGACCTAGGACGCAGTACTCAATGTATTATTGATCTGTAGTGTTTTGCATGAATAAAAGGCGCTTTTGCTCTGATACTGTAATCAGTTATTTGCAGCATCATTCCATTTCTGAGTGCGCTAATTATTTTGGTAATGCGTGTATAATACATAAAATTAACGTGCATACAACATCATAACAAAGAAAAATAACAATAAAACGCACAAAACTAAGAGTTCACTGATCTGTTTTTAGAAATTGTGATACCGGAAACCCAAGATGGACCATTTCTGGTTTCCTGACCTTCGTCAGTTGGGTCTGTCCAGTATCTTAACATCTCATTATTTTATCTTTTTATTGAAAGATTGAATTGTGGAAATGTTCAGCTAAAATTTAACTCTATTCACAATTTCCATCTTGGAAAAGTTTATGATGAGATACTATTTCAATGATTGAATTAAATCCTGAAATTTGTTTAATCTTTGTTGTCTTTTTTTAACGATTTATCAGATAGCATTGATTTTAACTGTCTTAGATACTGAGAATAGAAAAACAGGCACTAACTTACTTGAGATACTGGACGTTTTTGGATTTGATTTTTCCCAAGGTGCTTCTCCTCCAAAGGGGTCGTAGGGTTCACCCAGCCTTCTGTAAAATAGGGATCGGATTTCGTTCCAGGAGTTAAAGGCGGGAGGGCGTCTAACTAACTACAGGATCCACAACTTCTTCCCGGTATTATAACCTATACCAAAGCTTCAAAGGGGCCTCACATGGCCTATAATATGGGATCCTTTTAACTTTTTCTAATGTAACATTTAAAAAGTGGAATAAAGACGTTGGCCAAATGAGATTTATTCGAAATTACAAAAATTTAATATATACATATATATATATATATATATATATATATATATATATATACAGGGTGTTGCAAAATTCGTGTGTAATATTCAAACCATGTGTAGGGGCATGGCTAAGAATCAATTTATTCCAATGAACCCATGTCCGGAAACGTCCCATTACGGCGCTAGGTGGTCCTAAAGTGAGAACATATCCTTTGCTACATCATGCGAAATGTTTTGCAGGCGAGCCCACACATTGATCTGGGGGTGCTATTTTTGTTTGTTTCAATTTTATTCGGTGTTATGCAGTACAGTAGAGCCCCGATTATCCACGGAATTGGGTGGCAAGGGTTCCGCGGATAGTAAAAATCGCGGATAACCCGAAAAAAAGACTAAAAATGAGGTGTAAACACGAAAAAAAATATTTCAGCATAAAAACTACGTTTTATTTTACAAAAAAAACATAATATGCAAAACTTTTAAAATATATACAGTACAGCAGAAACCTTTCTGCAGAGCAAGAGCCTGCCACTCATCCACAGATTCCGAGAAGGCCTATAGGATTACGATGCACAATAAACCTGTCAGTAATTTTCGACCTTCGCACTGTAGGCCCTATTGTACTTTCCCTGTTGTTAGCTTGGATTAAAATTGTTTTTTTTGAGGTTCGTAATTTAAAAAAAATTTCGCGGCACTCGCGGATAATCGGGGCTCTGCTATATTTGGGTAATTACTTACAATAAAATAAAAACTAATAAGATAGAGAAAAACAAAAATCGGAATAACGGGTTGTAAACTGACGTACGTAGTATAAACATTTACAACTACAGAAGTTGAATTAATTAATTAATTTTTTACATCTACAGTGGGTGGCCATCACATTAGGACCACACAATATCTTTGCGAATGTTTACATTTAAAGTTAAATAAGAAAAACAGGAAATAAGAAAATAAATACAGTATATTAAAAAAAAATACAATTGATTTTGAATTTCAATAAGATAAAGACTTCATCTGAATTTTTTTTTAAATAAATATTATAAATTAACTAGTCGGCTACCCGTCGCTTCGCTCCGGAAGCCTCGCTTATGTAACGGAAAACAACTTTTTATTTATTAAAAAAGACACACACACAGACAAATTACATCAAGTAAACTAAAACTAAAATTTTAAAAACTAAAACTAACAAATTATCGGATTTCAGAGGCTCAGCACATCCTTCATATTTAGATTTTTCAATTCTGTAAATACTGTACTTTGCTTTAGGATTTCCCATAATCAAAATTTGAGTAGTTGGTTATTAACCATTATTTATATCTGTCAGTTGGCTCGGTAGCCGAGTTGGTAATGGCGCTTGGCTGCGGGTTGTAGGTGGCAGAGTCGATCCCCGGCCTCGTTTGAGGCCGGGGAGTTTTCCACGTTCCATTCTCCTCCAAACGGGTCTTAGGGTCTACCCAACCCACTGTTAACCGGGTACCGGGTTTCTTTCCCGAGGTTAAAAAAACCCGACCTCAACTTAAGTTTTATTTCGATTTACCATCTTCAGTTAGTTATCTTTGACAATCTAGATCATCGCTTTCCACTATCTACAGGCAAAGGAATCCTTATAATGAATCACCCTGTGTCACCGCCTGACTGAAACGGTATCTTCATCACAGCTGAATTTGGGCTCGGATGCTGATAAATGTGAGGAATTTGTCTTAAGAGCAGATAACCACGTAGGCTACTCACATATGGAGATAATCAAGCACTGTGATAATTATTTCTTACTACCATAACAGATGATACCTTGAATATCTACAATTCATTATTATTATTATTATTGTACCCATAGAACAATAATAGGAACGTATATTAATCATGCAGACCAAATGCCAATTTAAAATCCTTTTTAAAAATTACTTAAACTACTGTTTAACGTAGATAGCGTGAGTGATTATTGTACTATGCTCCGATTTTCATAGAAATTTACGTTTTTCCGATTCCTAGAAAACCTTTGACTGTTTCAAGTGGTGTTTATGTAACATCAATAAGGCTTCTGTGTGTCGCCACCTTTGATTACTGAAATTCCTCTGGTTTTCGAGTTATTTATTATCCTGTGACGACTGCTTGTATTTAGGTCATCCCATAAGTATGTCCAAGTTTCTACATTACATTCTCGAACCTAAAGGTTAATAGCTGCGCTTGGCTGCGGGTTGGAGGTGGCGGGTTCGTGGTGGGTTAGAGGTGGCTCGGCGGAGGGCGGGAATTTTTCCACGCTCCATTCTCCTCCAAACGGGTCCTAGGGCCTACCCAACCCTCTCTAGATTGGGTACCAGGTTTCTTTCCCGGAAGTTAAAGGCGGGCGGGCGTCGGGCTGACCTCCCGGCCCCAACTTCGTCCCGTAGGTCCACTGAGCTGGGAGCCTTGCCTCCAGCTGCCCCAAAGGCCTGTCAAGGCCTATTCGTGGGAGTCTTTAACTTTAACTTTAAGGTTAATAGATTCATGTTTGTTGGTTTTTCTGGATGAAAGAATATCCTCATGTTCTCTAATCCACTGACGGCTTTCTTGTGTAGCAACCATGTTATGCAGAGAAGGAAATGCACAGGAAAAAAGTAAAATAATTTATAGTTTACGTTTCAATTTAATATCATTGATATAAATTACAAATAACATCAATGAAAAAAAAAAAAAACAACAACAACAACAAAACAGTGAGAAAAAATAAAGACTTAGAACGACAAAGTTTTACAATGTAATCTGGGGGCACGGCAGTGCCCCCGCCAAGACGAGCAGAAGGCAGGAAGGGCACCTGTACCTTTTCTGGAAGTGTTTCGTCGTATTTTCGAACCCTCATAGCTTCGGCCTGGATAATACTAGAAAGCTCAAATTTTCAGGATAAGATGCAGTTACCATACTAATGAAATACGCTAAGTTTCATTTATTTAGCTTTTATACTTTGGATTTTATTAATACCTAAAATACGTCGATTTCGTCACTCACTCAATCACTCACTCACTGACTCATGATCATCAAAACCTCTAGGGTACTTCCTGAAGTCCTAGAAAGCTGAAATTTGGTATGCAGGTTAAGATTAGCACACAAACAACAAAAAAATTAAGAAATCCGTAACTTTCACCCTCCAACCCCTCATAAAGGGGGGGTCTGGTTATGTATTATCGAACCCTCATAGCTTCGGCCTGGATAATACTAGAAAGCTCAAATTTTCAGGATAAGATGCAGTTACCATACTAATGAAATACGCTAAGTTTCATTTATTTAGCTTTTATACTTTGGATTTTATTAATACCTAAAATACGTCGATTTCGTCACTCACTCAATCACTCTCTCACTGACTCATGATCATCAAAACCTCTAGGGTACTTCCTGAAGTCCTAGAAAGTTGAAATTTGGTATGCAGGTTAGGATTAGCATACAAACAACAAAAAAATTAAGAAATCCGTAACTTTCACCCTCCAACCCCTCATAAAGGGAGGGGGTCTGGTTATGTATTATCGAACCCTCATAGCTTCGGCCTGGATAATACTAGAGAGCTCAAATTTTCAGGATAAGATGCAGTTACTATACTAATGAAATACGCTAAGTTTCATTTATCTAGCTTTTATACTTTGGATTTTATTAAGATCTGAAATACGTCGTACCCTCAATGCTTCGGCCTAAATAATACTGTGTAATAATGTGATTTCTTACAAAAGTGCAAACAGCTTGTATATACAAGTTGACCAATAGAAAAACAGAAAAGTAGGGTATTGAAAAAAAAATCCATTTTCTAAATAATCTTAAAACTAAATTTAGTTGTAATAGATAATCCCACCCAAAACATTTCATGTAAAATAAGTTGCCAAGACTCACA
>JAFIDM010010028.1:34902611-34942307 GCA_023159025.1 Thereuonema tuberculata | reverse complement strand
ATGAAATCCCACCCAAAACATTTCATGTAAAATAAGTTGCCAAGACTTACACGCTCATAATGCTTTCACTGGTAAAAAGATATGAGATCTCATGTAAAGCCAAGCCCCTAACTCTACAATGCCTAACTCTACAAGCCCTAACTCTAAAAACCCTAATATCTTGGTCAAAAAGTATGCCTTGGCATACTCCATATCCTTTACATAACTCCATGGGATTGTCTGTGCGACAGCCACGAAACGGCCAAGCCATACTTTTTGACCAAGATATAGGGTTTTTAGAGTTAGGGCTTGTAGAGTTAGGCCTTGTAGAGTTAGGGGCTTGGCTTTACATGAGATCTCATATCTTTTTACCAGTGAAAGCATTATGAGCGTGTAAGTCTTGGCAACTTATTTTACATGAAATGTTTTGGGGGGGATTTTAATTACTGGAGTCTGTCCATAATGAAAATAACTCAATAACTGTTTATCTTGTAACTGCTATGTTATAGTTAGGGTTAAATTTTTATAATGAAGATCCCCAGTAATTTGTACTTGTTGAAACTAGTAATACGACCAATCATAACAATGAAACAGCCATACTGTTCTATATTAATTTAAATAAAAACAGTCAAATCGAACAGCAGCGTGTGACTTATCTGTTTGTTTGAAACTAAGCTGGACAGTCGAGTGACTTTCTCTGTATCCTTATTTACCTACTAGAAACTAATGGGACAGTTCTCCGTTTATTCTAGGATCGATAAATTCGTTTCGAACTATTCAACAACTCCCCCCTTTTACATAATATGACTGACTAAGTGTCACAGAGCAAAAGAATACTTACAAAATAATCGGTTATTTTTTTCAGAAAACCCAAAATAATATTCGGACAATGAACAGAAATTAAGTGTTAAAAATTCTGAAAGTAGTTATTTTTTAATCTGGGATCATTTCCCTCACTGCCCCCTCTTTTTTACGAATATTTTTATTTTGCATGAATATACATTTTAGCTTTCATTTACATTGTAGCTTTTGAGCAATTATATTTTATGATTTCATAAAAATATCTCTTACACACTAAATAAAATAAAAAACAAGTGAATATAATTTTGTGCTAAAGCATAAATTTAAGGGCGACCCATAATAATAAAAAAATTAAAAATAATAAAAAAAAAGGAAGTACATTAACGAAATGAAATATAAATAAAAAAATTAGGAAAATAAGGCAAAAAAACAAAACCCCACAAGGACATTGAGAATAAAGATTAAGAGAGAGTGAGAGAAAAAAAAAAATAGATAGACGGATTCGAACTGACAAACTTCAGTATATGAAGATGTAAGCATCAAGCTGTAGCTGACAACTGAAATGAGATGGTTGCATTTTTAACATTTAAGCTAATAGAATAAATCCAATAAAAACAATGCCAAATATTTCGAACATGGGGGGACGTTGGCCCCTGAAAATACCCAATTCCTATGTTGTTTGGGCCTCTGAATACGATGGCGAAATCCGTTTGTCGATCCGACCTTCCGTTCGGGAGTTGTTATTGGTGGACAGACACGGACGGACGGACAAGACAAACGCAATAGCTACCGATTTTCGTCGCTATCCCAATAGCTCCCAAATGGGTCGCTAATACCTTAAATAAATATTTTTTTAGTAGCAGTACAGCGGTGGTCGGGGATTTTTCTATGGTTATTTTCCTCCAGACGGACCCTAAGGTTCACCCGCCCCTCTGTCAAATCGGGCGAGCGTCGGACTGACCATCCGAACTCAACTAGTTCCGTTGGTCGAGATTCGCTGGGAGCCTACACCTCTCGCGATCCCAGGACCTATTCAGGTAAAGTTTAAATTTTTAGTAGCATTACGAAGTTTTATCTAGAAGAAGCGTCTACACAAGAAATCTGTCTTCTTATGTAAATGTCTAAAAAACTCAACATGGTCTAAACGAAGTTTCTCCAAGCAGATATGCTGCCTATTTCGCTATCAACTGAAAATTTCAATTAATGCTGTGATTTAAATGTCAGAAAATAACATTTCATATAAAAAGAAAAGTGAGCTATCTCACATAAAAAATTTTCTGGCTAAAGGCGAATTACCTTTCTTTTTTTTTTTTAGATCAGGAACTAACCACGAGGTGTCAATATAACCGTAACAAGTGGTGGGAACGTAAATGCCGTTTTGTTTGTTTATACAGGGTGTCCCAAAAAAATGTACTCACTCTTTAAATGATTATAAATTCGATATTTATTAAGATAAATTTAAGTTTTATAATTCAAATTAAAGCAGAAAAATGTAGAATTTTTTTGAATTATCGCAAGTGTTGGAACTGAAGGTCGTTCTGATCCAGGGTGTCCCCAAAACATGATCCCACCCTCCCATCACTGGGATTATATGATGGGGACAGGTCAAAGATAAAGTGTTTGTGCTCAAAACGACAAACAAGTAACGAACTAAAAGCTATGGAGTATTGAAACAGAATGCGCTCAAAATGCCAATGAGTCCTGATATTTGCAATTCCGTTAGTTCGCGTTAACAGCAGTGCCTGGACCATCAAACACTTGCGATAATTCAAAGTGTTTATAATCATTTAAAGAGTGTGTACATTTTTTGGGACACCCTGTAGACACCTGTATCCGACATCGTCCATAATATATGCTCATAGAAATATGTTAAAACAGCCCTTCTCACTCCAATTTACTTTATTTATTAACTGTTAAATAAGTTAAATATTTTTATTCTATAGATATGCTATTTATTTTAATGATTTATTTCTTTTCAATTCTTTATCAAAATAAATAACTTCTTTATCGATGTGATCCTGTTTTAGACGTTTGATTAGATTTAAGTAATGATTCTTTGAAAACAGAAAAATCTAAATATTAATATTTTTTGTGGTATATTTGTATTATATTTTGTATTATATTTCTTTTCTTCAGATCTTTAATAAAGTCCTATTTGTCTTATTAGTTATCAATATTTTTAATTCTATATTTTTTTTTATTGGGCGTAGGGCCATGGGCGCACCTCACGTGTGCTTTCATCCTTTTGTATCTATCGCACTAACCCTACAATGGTCAGAATTAGAGAAGGAATTTTTTATTTCCATTTGAAATTCTAACAAATCTTCATATCCTTCAATGCCATGGACAGCGGAAGAGAAAGAGAAAAAGAAGCAGACAAACACAGGAAAGAAAGTAAACATCCATGCCGACGCCGGGATACGAACCCAGATGCCGACGTGTCGGCCTCATGGGAGACCGCCGTTAATTCTGTATTTCTATTAATGTTTTTAACAGTACTGCAAACATTTTAATATTTTTCTATTCAGAAGTAAAGGAAAAATATTATTAAAATTAACATATCTTCACACCAAATAAATATATAAAATATATTTAATGCAAGCGAATTTTCAGAAAGGATTGTGCGTCGTTCCTTTTTCAAGCCGTAATCATAAACAAAATAGGAATATGAACAAGATAGGAACATGAAATTTGGTTAACAATATGTAACATAAACAAATCGAGCTCTGCCTTCATTACAAAGTCATCCACTTAATATTGTCAGTGTTAACAAATATAAATATTAAAACGTCAAACTTAATAATTAATATGCTAATTCCTCAAATTTCATAATTTTGTTAGATTTAAATTAAACAAATCTATAGCTAGACTGACGAATTTTTCATCGACCTCAATACCTTCGTTCCTGGTTAAATTCTTACCTCTTGTATTTCTAATTAAAATACTTCCATTATCTTTCTAATTTTTTCAATGTATAAAGTCTTTCCATTGCTACTCATTTGATGTTCACAATCTAAGCAGTGTTCAGCTACCTCTTCTATATTAGTTTTATTTTGTTTTACATAATAATTACTGTGTTCAATTATACGTTCTCATATCGTTCTTACGCTTTCCTAAATAGAATTTACTACAATTTTCACATTCAATCACGGAAATTGCCCCCATTAAAATATTATTATTATATGTTAGATAATTTTTTAATTTCTTAATATAAATAATTATAATAATTTATCAAAAGGGGAGACGAAATTACAAAGGAAGTCTGTAATAAACAAATAAACTTAAGAAAGGTTTATCCTCTATTTTCTACTCTCAATATCCAAGCTGTAACACAACACCACATCTAATAACAAATTATATATTTTAATAAACTAATGTTGTTGTTTTTTAAGCAATAAATTGTTAAAATAGATAGAAAGTTCAATAAAGTCATCTTTCATAAAACTGTAAGTGATTTACTCCATAATTCTCATAAAACAACAACTGATTATTGAATCATGTTTTATTAATAGTAAAAATTGTTTTAATAGAGATAAATTTCTTAAAATTAGTAATGTTTCTTTTAGTTACATAAAAGATTTTATGAAAAAAATAAGTTAGATTAAATAAATTATTCAATTTTTCAAAATATACGAGATTGTTATTGTTGTTTATGAAGCATAGTTATTATTAATCTTTAATTGTTATTATTTATGTGTTGTTTTATCGTTATTATGAATGTTTAATTATCACCATTATTTATTTGTTATATTTTCAATTTGTTAATGTTTAATTATCACCATTATTTATTTGTTATATTTTCAATTTGTTAATGTTTAATCATTATCATTTTTTATATGTTGTATTATCATTATTAATAATAAGTAAGAGACAAAAAAGAATAGTTTTTGTCCTCTTATTCACCTGAAGAAGTTTCTCGTACAGAGAAACGAAATATTGTGAACATTAAAGATACATGTAGTTGTTTTATGAGAATTATGGAGTAAATCACTTACATATATAGGAAGATTTTAGAATAAAAACATATAATTTATTTATTGATGATAGTTGATAAATAAAAGTAAAATTGAACTGAAAATTTGCTGTTTTCACCAAAGGTTTCTATGGGTAGAAATTACGGACGGTTCCGGATACGTGTGTCTGCCGTAACCATTGCAATCCTATTGAAGAAATACGATTCAGTACTTGAAGTTGAACTTTATAACTGAGAAATAACCTCAGCGACAAAATCAACAGAGATTCGAGTGTAATGTGATATGGAAGCGCAAAACCTTAAAAATATGTAAAAATAAGAGGAAAAAACACTAAGGTACACTCCCTAAGCTCTTATTGTCCTCAAAATGAAAGATGACCGGCGGAAGTTTGAACTGCGCAGCCCTTCCGGTAGCTGATCAATTATGTTTTCCTGTCACAATGGATGACGTAGTCTGTTTTCACTGAGAAAGACATGTTGATAACGCCAAATTAAAACTTCTCTCGACTATTTAGTGTTATTTCAATACCAGTTGCTAACAATAAGTATTTATATAAATAAATAAATATATATTATTTATAAATACAATGCTCTTTTGCAAAGTAACAAGCGATTAGCACAATGGCGGCGTCCTTTCATTAAATCAGACGGACGTGCCTGACCAGACTAATCGATGATACATGCGCAGATCTCACAAAAACAGGGCGGCCATCATTCATTGGGAGGACAATAAAATTGCTTTAATTTTTTTATGTCTTCTTCTCGAACACGACAATCAAGAGCTTTCTGTAGTACTCGCTTTTATAAAGCCTTCATAGCAACAGGTTGGTTGAACCCGAACAGAGCATTATTACTAAGCAGTGGTGTCACTAGGGTGGTGCGGACCGCACCGGGTGACACCATCACAAGGGGTGATACCAATACTTTTTTTTTGGTTGAACAGATATTTTTACAAGGTTATGAGCTACCGCACTGGGTGACACGAACCCTAGTGACGCCTCTGCTACTAAGGGGTCGTCCATTAATGTTGATGTTTTTTAAAAAATTTGCCCCCCCCCCCCTCCCCCTTGGTGAGATGTGGTGGGACCACCATCCCTCCCTCACGTGAGATTTCAAAAAGTCAAAAAAATCAAAAAAATTACAACATTTTGTAATATTGACTTTATGAACTATTATAATACGTATATTCTCTGAATGAAAAAGTTGACGTGAGATTTTCGTTGACCCCCCCCCTCCACCTTTTGACCTCACATAATTAATGGACGACCCCTAATTACGTGCGTTTCATCAGATTGTGCTTAAAGACAGTATGTTTCGCATCATCTTTGTGATTGATTAAATTGATATTACAGTATTTGTAACTTTTAGTTTAGTGTTTTCTTGCCATTAAAATAGTAATTAAGGTAATAATTGAATGTCAGACAAAGGTCGTAAGGCCGTTACGTACATTGGCATGCCTTAATGTTATTCCTTGTTACGCAGTTACGTACTCATTTACTGACAGCAGTGTATTATACAGTATATTGATACGTTAAAAACAAAATATATTGTTCGACCTACGCACAAGTTCTGGAAAGAACAGAACATTTCAAAATATTTTGACCAATTTCATTTTTATGTAAATTATAATTTTTTCTGTCATTTTTTTTTTACTTTTTGCTACACATATTGATTCTTTAGGAACATTTTTTTATTTTTTTTGGAGGGAGGGTGAACGCATACTGATTTAGGCCCACTTCTCCACTGTATATGAGTCTTCCCACCGGTGTACCGCGAGAATATTGTGAGTTTGTATCTGTAGTCATCAATTTATTGAGCTTCAAACTACCCTGTGTTCGTATCTAGAATAAAACTAGACGTCAAATAATACGGCAAACAGAAAAGTGACTTACACTCTGTTACGTTCGAACAATTAAGATTAAATACACTATTAATTCGTATTCAAATTGGCTTTAAAAAAATATTTCAGGGTATATTTAAATGAACTATTATTATATTCATTGGTAAATCTTGGGCACTTTTCAAAGGATTGTTGTAATAATAAAAGCAACGCAAAACTTTGTTGTGCCTTGGGCGAAGGAACAGCCCTATGAGTTCTGGGCGAATTTCTACTGATGATCGCTAGGAAGCGTGAAACAGTCTGTTTCGGATTCCCGGTACGAAAATTCCAAAAATTGCTCAGTGAATCTGTAATTGTGTGCGTTTTTATTTTTATTTTTCCTTACTAGCATTCTCATGCACGTTAAATTTAGCCGTTATGAAACAGCTGTATTTTGTTGAAATTCGAAACCAGATCCAAGTGGTACTTGGATCTCTTTATTCACCCCTCTGCGAATCAGTAAAACAACTGATAATCAATTTGATCACTTTTTTATTGAAAGAATTATAATTAAAGCTTTGTACGACATATAATGTAATAAATTAGCCAAAAAAACCATCAAACAACGCTTTTATAAATAATAATTTCAATTTATTTTGTTTTCAATTGCTCCGCAATTTTGATTGACTAAGACTGTCGCAGTTTGCACCAGTGATGGAGAAATACGATTATCCTTTATTGTCCTTTCAAGGTAATAAAGTTGCTTATAACGAAATGATCGTTAGTTTTCGAAGCTAAGTTAATTTCTAGGCCATTTTGTTGCCCGCCAGTCTCCCTTCAATTGTCGGCGATAACAACAAGTTGATCAATAATCGAGCTGAAAGCAGAAGCCAAAGAAGCGAGTTTTTTATTGATTAATTTACAAAAACCTACTGAAACACACAAAAACTTAAATGTGCCCCGTTCTAGAGAAGTAATATTATGCAATTGTCGTTTATTATACAAAAACTATTACGTTTTCTTGCTTGGTTGTTTTCCTTCACGTATAAAGGAAGAATTTCAATATCACTTCCTTTTTGCTTATTACGCACACCTTGACTCACTCCCAATATCTAGGTGACTCTAAACTATTGGTGTCATCGTTGCTGTCCAAGGTCGTCTTCCTTATTTTTCTGGGGACAGAGGTTTACTGAAGCCTTTCCTTCATCATCGAGTTGATATTTCGTCTTTCCAAATAAATAAATCTTAATTAAACATAAAATTCGATCTTTTGTTTCCATGTGCATATTTACACAGAAATTGAATTAAATTGGAACTTACTGTAAATTGCCATGGAATAAACAGACTTATTTAAATTAATAAGTGCAATATTGAAACCCAATCATATTTTCTCGTCGGACCACTTCGTTATTTTCAAGGGGCCAGTTTTGAATGACTCATAAATGGTGTTTCCCCGAAACATACTTTTTTTTTTAATAAGAAGTATTTTATTTTGCTAATAAGTTTACATATCTAAATTTTAAACATAAAATAGATTTACATTAGATCTATTTTTAGAAATTGTCTATTAAGACGTCATTCTAAAACAGTGTTTTATACAAATAATATAGACTATATGAAAATTTTTTTTTTTTTTTTAATTTGTAAATATTTTTTTTAATTATATATGCATAAAACAATTGTTAAAAAAAATTGAATAGTTTTAGTCTACATCTCTCTTTTACTAATGTAAAATATAAATATATTCAATTGTATTAATCTTGATATTCGTATTAAAGAATCAAGCGTTGAAACGGTCAAAAAGTTGACTTTTATATATACAGGGTGATTCATAAAGTACTGGAAAAATAGGCTACACTTTGTTCTTATTCATCCCCCCCACCCTCAAGGGGCTTCTTTGTGCTTGAAATAAACCCAACGGACTCACTACAATTTGTTTTATTTATCCCCCCCCCCCCCCTCAGGCTCCTTGTGTTTAATAAACCCAGTGGAGTCAATGCTCCATTTAACTTAGCCTATTCTAATCTCGCTGCCCTTTCCTTGCTCTTTCCGGTTGTGAAAGATGCTAACTAGACCATTTTTTTTCATAGGGGCAGAAAAAAGGCTGAAATGGGGACCCCATCATCCGGCTCAGAATCGCACGTTCGTTTTCGGAAATCCATGCCTTTTTTACTTTTTATTACACCGAATTTGACAGAAAAATATTTCGATGTTCGTTCTTTAGAGGCCTATTTTCCCAGTACTTTATGAATCATCCTGTGTAGTAAATGTTATGCGACCTTTTGGGCATTGGAATATGTCTTTTAAAGAAATGAGAACAATGACATATTTGTTTATTTATTTAAATAAATAAATAAATAAATATAATCATAAGGAAATAAATTTTTACATCCTTCTGAATTCTTAAATATTTAAAAAATAGCAAATTGTGTTTTGTAACATAATATATTTAAGACGGTTAAGCTATGCAACCAAGTAAACATTGTTCGTCGTAGAAAAGTTTCTGAAAGGCTAATGTTTTAGGACTCGGATGACATTTTATGATCTAAATTAGTACTTGAATTATTTATACAATTTTGATGGTAAGATTTTTACTAGTCATTTAATTTCTGTTGTGTATTTAAGATATGTTTTAATGAAATATTTGTTTAAGAGTTACAGGTAAGTGACTGCAACTACGATTCAGTACAAGATAAACACGAATTAACTTATAACAACTAACAAGGGAAGTGCATGACCTCGAACGCTGAGAACCGCACGAAAATGTGCTTAGAATATAAATCGCTCATCCCAAAAACAGTGGTATGAGTCATTCTCATGCAAAACTGCACGTCTTACCAGGAGAGACATTTGAATGATCACCTATTGAAGATCCAAGAGAGTAACTTTGGTAACGCGAAGAAACAAAATATTGATATAATAGAACCAAAACCACACATATTTCAATGTCGTGACTATATTGCTATATTTCCCTGTGCTTAAAATAATTACGCTATCTGAACAACAAACTTTTTCTACTGACCTGGTAGTGTTGCACAGCTATTCAGTCTTCAAAGTGCAGGTGTAGGATTTCAATGAAGTGGTCAAAGCAAAGTGGAATAGAACAATATGCACGTCTGACTAAAGCCACTTTTTTCAACATCAACATCATTTCCGCATTCAAGCAATCCAATATCAAAAGCCACACTAATTATATTTTCAAACGATGATATTGGTATGCCAATGTCATAACCTATCTTTTGCCAAGCATATTGTAACATAGGCTTGTACTTCGGTGCAGAAAGATTCCAAAAGACGGCCTCCTACAGCAAGTATACTATTCACACAACTAGATTAAGTACTTGTTAGTGCAGGTACAACATGCCACCGTCAGATGGCGCTAGCAGACAACAGCTGAGTTTTGCATGGAAATGACTCATTCCACTGTTTTTGGGATGAGCGATTTATATTCTAAGCACATTTTCGGGCGGTTTTCAGCGTTCGAGATCACACACATCCCTTGTAAGAATAGAGAAAACAAAAAACATATTAACAGTCATGGGCGTGCGCAGGATTTTAGAATGGGAGAGTTATGGTCTTAGCCGTTCAACCAAAAAAAAAAATCGCCACATTTTTTCAAAATGGAGGGGGGAGGGGTAATAAACAAAACAACAGGTCCCAAATCCTAGATTTTTCTCATTTTCGGATTGAATGGGGGAGTTACAATCCATATCTACATCTCCTCGGTACGTCTGTGTTTGTAATCAACTGAATGAGAAATAAGCAGAAAGAAGAGAATGAAAATTCGTTGTTTTACTACATATTAACGCATTTTTTGGACTCTACAAAGTTTTTACACAGTGGTTAAGAAGCGATCCTCAACTTAGATAAATTTCGAAAATTTCATTTCCTTCAGTTTTACGAAAGAGACTTCGTTCGTTGTCCGCGCCAATTTTTTTAAAATTTGTTGTGGTGTGGCATTCTACATAGTTCAAGTACTTTTGAAATGGGATACAACCAAAAACGGCATTCAAACAACTTAAAATTAATTTTTTTGAACTAAAATTTTCATCTGGGCAATCACCATCCTCGACGCCCCTCAGTTTTGGAACCACTGGTCTATGGTCACCATAATAACCCCATTCTACAGCGTTTTTCTCTTCGTTCAAGCACTGAATTGAACCACAGGTGTAGTTGCAGCAAATGATAAGTCATGTGCATTCAACGATACCATCATCATGCACATGTAAATAAAACACTGCTGTAGAAAAGCTCAGTAAGAAATTAAATATTTATATTTTCGATTTCATTTATGTTTGTTGTTAAATATTGACATGTTAGATTTGTCTTTTGTGTTCAGGTACAATTTATTTTCCTAGTTAAGATTTACTAATTTTTACTTTTATTTTCTAAGATGTTTTGAAAACCTTATCTTCGCTTTTTATATATAAATACCCCCCCCCCCCCCCCCAAAAAAAAGAAGAAATTTTTATAGAACTAACAATGGGTGAAACCAAATTATTCACAAGTGACATCCTGAAACAGCTGTTTCACGCTCGTTGGCGATCATCAGCCAGGAGTCACAGTAAATAACAAGGTCTCCGTACTGAGGCTTGTATGAACAATACATCGGAAGCGCAGTGGTGCCTCAAAGAAAAAAATATACAATGAAAAACTCACCAATGAAAAATTAGTAAAAAAATGGATTGTTCATATAAGCCTCAGTTCGGAGACCTTGTTATTTACGCTGACGATCGCCAACGAGCGTGAAATAGCTGTTCCAGGATGTCACTTGTAAATAAGTAAGGCCTCACCCATTGTTATTCTATTATATAAAAGCGATATTTTGTCTGTCATTGTCATAGGACTTTATGTTTTTCCAATTTTGTGACCAAACTATAAGAGATAGATTGATCATGTAAATGGATAAAATATAGCCCTTTTTAAGACAAACAAAATGCTACAAAAATCTTTCGAAAAAAGCTTTTGGTTTCCAAGATGACGCCATTTAAAGGTTCAAATTTTGACTTTTTCTCAATTTAAACGAAAAGTATAAAAATTGGAAGAGAACATTATATTGAGAAAATGTTGGTATTTGAACGTTCTACTTTATTTCTACTTTATTTCTTTATTAATTATTTGCTAATCCTTCGAAATAAAAATAAAGCATAATTTTGTACGATGTCCTAAAACTGAAAAGCTATTTAGTGGAGTTTTAGATACAATAAATTTTTGAAAATCAGTAATTCTATTAGTATAAAATCCCACGACTGTCATTTTGTAACACCTGCCAGGAGAGTCGAGCACTGTTATTGGCTGGCGCCAAGCTGTGATTTTTTTTTTTTTTTAAATTCTGAAACAGATGAAACTAAGTTTTAAATAATGAATATCATTCGAGTAGATTTTTTTTACTATTGTTATTTTTCACGATTGAAAAGTTATTCATGACCTTATTCCTCCAAGTCCTTTGCTGTAAAACTATCGACATGAGGTATAAAACCAAGTGTTATTAAGCTGCCATTGTTGACGGGCATAAAACGATTAGTATAAAAACAACTGTAAATAGATCGCTGTGCGTATTTTTTTATAAGCTTATTTCAACCCTAGCTTAGAAAACAACAGAGATGTTTGAGATTCATTTAGTTTAGAAAGAAATAAAAACAAATTGATTCTTGATTGTGGGCATTTTAATTCTTCGAGACGTTTTTAAGATTAGCGGCATTTCAATCTATCAGTGAATGTTTATTTGCTGCAACTTATCTCGTTTACTTAATAATTCCTTACACTAATATCACTAAATAAACAAGATAAAGTCACTAAATGGGGAAAGCTAAAAACTTGCCTCTTTATAAAATATACAGAAAAATCTGGAATTAAGAATCTGTTAAACGCAATAAATTGAGAACGACTCTACAGGAAATCCGAACTAAAAAGAAAAGCTGAAATATAAGATTTTGCCCATTTCGAGAAGGAATAAAAACAATCCGGAATTCCGACCAAATGTACTTATTCTTCCTTTTGCCTCCAAATCGGCCTTATTTGCTGCATCACTCCGATAGGCCTTCGACAATCATTAGCGTCGATTTCAGCAAAGTGGTACCTAGATACCTATAGAATGTCAAATTCCTTATTCCTTACTATAAAATAATTATTTCATGCAAGATTTTGTTTCAATTGACTTGTTTACCATTAATTTCATTGAATTTTGTATCGACAAACACAGACAGGATAGTTTTTTTTTTTGGTAGCCTTGCAGAAACCACTGCTGTGCAAAGCCCTCCCCCAACTGCGGTTGTATTGGTCTGATCTTCTACACTGACAGGATAGTAACAATGGTTTATTCATTTCAAACAGTATGAGAAGTTATAACAAGAAAAAAAGTATTAAAACGCATACAATTTAAGGTTCACTGAACTATTTTTGGAATTTTCGTACCAGAAATCCAAGATAGACTGTTTCGAAATTCCTATCTCTCGTCAGTTGGGTTCGCCCAGTACTCAATAGCTCAGTGGAAGCAAAAGAAACATAAACACAGGGCAAATAAACAAAACAATGACCCTTAAGTTAAAAGAACATCAAAATACAAATTAAGAATAAGAAGGTCAATAAATTAATCCCAGCTAGCTTAACGCTTAGCCTATAAAGGGTTAATTTGTAAAGGAAACATACACATAATGGTAAGTAAGATAAGTTGTTTGCTCCTACTATTAATATAAGAACGATTCCTACGTAGTTTAGTATTTAATAAATCGCTTAAAAACTACCAATGTCTAAGATAGAATGAAAGACAATAGAACGTATCATATTTAGCTTGATTTTAAATTTGCTGAGGCGACATAGCAGCAACACAATGTTTTATTTTATTTTATGATATTTTCGTGGCTAGTCACTATAAAGTCATAGGCTGTTCGTTAGAGTGATGGCGAATTTTGAAAGCGAGGGTGAGGGGTTATAAATACTTTGTGCATTTCGAGAAGACAAACCATCTAATCAAAATAAAACCCACAAATTTCCATCAGTTCCTTTGTGGGGATATCAGTTTCTTCCTTGGCCTGTCTCTGTAGTAGATCAGTGTATATCTAACAAGTAAGTTTGCAAGATTATTTAAATCCTCAAAACAAAAACAAACGAGAATAAATAACGTTTGAACAAAAGCTGTTGCTAATATGGGATTTTTACTGAACTTATTTCATATGAATAAAATCTCAGTCAAAAGAAATATATTATTCAAACACATTATTTGTTCCAGCCTTTGTCAGTCCCCAAACCCAATAATATTGTCTTAGGTCTGAATTACAAGAAAAGTCCACTGATTTATAAATTATAATAATCGTCGAATATAAACAGTTTACCTTCAAAATTTCCATTTGCAGCAAATTGAGTAAATTCGCGAATTCTACGTTAGCTTGCCTAAATCCAATTAATTTTGTTCCAAAGGACCCAGTAACAAAGTGGATTAGCATGTGCCACGACTACAATGCATTTGGGATGTCTACAGAAATTCATTTATTTCAATGAGTTACCGTATATGCTCCAATAGAGGCCCCGGCGTTTATTTGCAAAATTATCCTCGGCTCCCGGCGCTTAATAGAGACCGGCTGCTATTAGAGGTCGGCCATTATTAACAAAAACCTTAAGAACGCAATATTTTTACACATAAATACCGGCTAATATTACAAACAGCTACTTTTATTTGAATTTCACATGCTACATAAGACTGGTAAAGGTAAATGGCAATGTCTTTCTGTACCTTTCGCTGCTATTCGTCGTCGGAATCCGCAATGACGGGCGGCCGCCTCACCGGAAGTTTCTTTCGCGTATTCCACCGGGCGAATCTTAAAGGTAATGTCAAAATACCGTTTCGGCGGCATTTTGTAAGGCAATGTACCGTAAGGTATTACGCACGACTATAAAGATACGGACGCTTTCACTAGTACCGGTAGGCAAATATCAAAGACCCGGCTACTGTTAGAGACCGGCTACTATTTGGCCGTGTTCCCTCTGCAGCCCGGCGCTTATTAGAGACCGGCGACAATAAGAGCCTCGGCGTTTATTGGAGTATATACGGTACTTGTTTTATTTCCAATACTTTGCTATAAGAATTTCATTACAGAAGATTTCTACGTAGGGATATGCTTGAAGAAATTTCAAATGCTAAAGTCAGATCGTCTGTTGTACATAATATGCACAACAAGTTTCAAAAAGATCCATTACTGGTTCAAACGTTATTGGAGAGAACACACACACAGACAGACAGATAGATTTGTTCAGTCATTATTTCAAATATCTTTTTCTTCCATCTCATCTTTTCATTCATTCATTATATGCAATATTTCATCCAGAGAATTTCTGGACTTCCTCAGGCTTCTTTTTGAAAATTAATAATACATAGTCAAATTTTTAATAATTACAAATATTTCCATGCGACTCTGTCTTTAACAATTTACAACAAGTTCATGTGGATTTGACTTTAAAACAAATTTTTTTCTTTCGACTTTAACAATTATAACAATTTGTTGATTTAATAAGCTCAACTTTACTTATGAAATCAGTTAAGAAACATCAAACTGTAACAGTTTAAATGTAAATATTTTAGAAATCATTTATTTGTATTATCTGTATTTTATTCATTTTAATCTTTACCGTTATTTATTTTAAATCATTCGTTTTCTATTTCCTAATTATTGTTGTTCTGTTTATTTTTAAATTCTTTTCCGTTACAGCCGTTTAATTAGTTAATTCATTTAAATTAATTATGTTCTTGTCCAATCACTATGTATATTTTTAATTACTTATCCAATGAAATTTCAACTTTGTAAAATCTATAAAAACCCATGTTTTCTGTTTAATAAATTATTTCAATTCACTTCCAAACTTGATTCGTTGTTTCTTCGCTCCAACAAGACTCTCCCATAAACACCATTACAATATAATTGAAAATCTTCAGCTGTGAAATGAAAAAAAGATTTTAAGTGCTGGAGGGGAACGGGAGAGACACTGTCATATTTATATAGGGTTAATTCGATATCTTATTGTAAACTAAAACAATACGTTCTAAACATGATTGGCATTATAGTAATCGATGGGGGTTCAAACAGAAATATGACTGTTTGTTTTTTCGTATCAATACGCCTGCTATTAACCACTTTAAAGATTTCTACCTAGATGTATGTGATTGTACAGTCATACCCCGGACTTACAGCAGATTACAGTCCGAACACGATAACGTGACGAATGGAAGGAACCCACGTGATTATGACGTATCTGTTTTTCAGCCAGTCACAAACAAGCACGCCTCAAAGCATTAGTCTCTATTAATTTCCCTCAAAATGTCGCCCCAAAGTATTTTACAGATTGTAAATTATTTCCGAAAGGAATTGGATTATGGAGAACTAAAATTAAAACCAAAAGTTTTGTCTTAAAGCTGTAACGTAATATTCTTCGGATCCTCTGAGATGATAGTGCTGACGACGAATCGTCAAGTTATCTTGGTCGGACTATAGATTCCAGACACTATTTTAAGATCTTTCTTTTTGGAATTGCGAACAGTGTGAACCAGATTAAAGAAAACACATGAAGCAAAAACAGTGAAAACTTTGAAATTCTGTATAAATTTCCACTCCTTATTTTAATGGTCATATCTATTTCACTTATCCCTGTATTACTAATTATATCCACAAGATAGAAACTAACACAGCATATTACATGGTTAGTCGAGCTTTTGTAAAATCTATTAATATGTATTCGAAAGAACATCAAAATACGATGTCTGTTCATCCGACCTTCTGTGATCGTAGTGGCTCAAAACTACATCCTAGAAACTTAGAAATTTTGAGATAACTAAGGAAGATCCTTGTTGATTTTGATAAATACTGAACCATTAGAGAAGAGGCCATCTGCTTCGTTTAGTACTCCATCTCAGGATATCTCAAGTTTTACTAAATCTCGTCGTGCTGTGCGCATGCGCAGATTAGACTGGACATGGTGGAATTCTCTGGGTAGCAATAGGGATCAGTGATCACAATCGACCCAGTGTAAACAATTCAACGAAGCTCCAGTGCGTTTAACAAAGATTGTAAGTGGAAAAAGAAAAAATAAATAAAGCAGCAAATTTTCTAAAAAAAATTATCTGTAAAAGTAATGTAAAATAATTCATATCCCAGTTTATTTAATTTGTTTTATAGACGACGTCGGCGAGAGTTTCGTGGCCTTGTGAAAGAGAATATGTCCGATTCGTGGATCCGACCATCCGATTTTCGGATCCATGTGCAATGGGCTTTAGTCTTGAAGCAATAGTAATAAAACATGATTAACTATTTTTTCGAAAACGAAGATTTAATTATTGTAGAACTATTAACTATATCTAAATATTGTAAATCTATATTACTAAAATCTTTTATTTCTCTGTCTGCGTGTTCGGCGCAACTGTTAATTATTAATTTCCCTTACTGAGAAAGTCAGATTATAAAATTTTCTTTTTTGTTTTTATTTTTTTCCGCCTTGCATGGGATTCGAACCGAGGACCTTCGTCCTCGCAGTCAGGAACGCTAACCATTGGACTACTGCTGGTCCCCCCGTATCCAATCTTACTTATTCTATTTGTTCGCGCGCTGTCAAATAATGAGTTCATTCAGAAAGGAATAAAATATCACTTTTTGCCATAACCATTTGGAATCGATTCTTCTTGGATTATTCATACTTACCAGGGGGATGGCCTAGTTCATATTAATTTGTTTTCTGGAAAATAAATAATTTCTTTCACTCGCTGCTATTTTTTTCTTTAGCTCCTGAAATTTTCATTGAAAAATATTGTGATATATCTTTATTCATATTTACATCATATTTTTGTTTGTGTCTTATACAGTATGTTGCTATATCCGATGAAAGGACTAGTTACCGGCCACTGCCATTTTGGGCTCTGTTTCTGAATCACAAACAATGATGTCATTAAATGACTGATATTTTACTGATCTGCTTGCGTGAGGAGCCTTTGCAGGGTGCGATGTCAATAGTCAACTTCCGCAACAGATTTTGGGGACTCTATTGATTTATCTGTGATACGTAAAAGTAACAAAACTTTACAATGCTCGCTGACATTTTAAGAAGTTCAAGAGTTTATTAGCATAAATTCTCTATTAAACATTAATTTTTATCCTTCATTAATTAATACCGTAGTTATTTTTTTATACTATTTTATGGTAGTGTGTTTGCAATAGCTTTTTGTTTATGCTTCCAAAAGGACTGTTTCTATGGCAACGATAATAAATTGTGCAGAATGACTAGACAAGGAAGCAATCCACCAGCTGTTCCCGTGTGGATTTTCTAATGACCCCTCGAACAAAATTAACATATTTGGCGGGAATTTTTAAAACCGGGTTAGGATCTTTGCAATATCTTTTATCATCCAAATTATTATTACTGGATTAACGTAAAATTCTGTAAATTAAAGTGTTCATAAAAAAAATTTAAATAAACAATTTCAGATATTTAAATCTTCCTTAAAATTGCTAAACTTTTTTTTTTCCTCCAATTTTAAAAGGATAGATTAAAACTTTTCAGAATGAAGTGAAATTAGTGCGATTCCATGCGAATGTCGTTTTTTTTTGTTCGATCGTTCTTCTGTACTCGGGTTTTCCAAGCATCTACATAGGGATATTCATTCAGTTAGGCAAACAAGAGTCTGACTGCATAGCTAACCTTAACTTAAAAGGAGACGACATACCCTGAATATAATGGATTTTGATGCTCTTTTGGGAGATGAAAGTAGGCCTTTAAATGGAGTATTTCAAAAATACAAATAAAAGTTTGGGGCCAACCCCCCACAGATTCGAGATATTTGACGTTGTTTTCATTGGATTTCCTGTGATAGCTTAACTATTAAAAATGTGATAGCTCAGATGATAACATGTCGGTCTGCTGTGGTCAAGATCCTGGGATAGAATCCGCAGTATGCCTTTTTTTCTCCCCTTTTTCATTCTTCATCATTGTTTTTTATTTATTTTTCTTCTTCTATCTTGATTTTGTCTTTCCTTATATTAATATACTTTATTTATTTTCGTTTTTCCTAGCTTACATTAGTAAGATTTTATTAGAAATTTTAAACATTATTCTCTTAAATTAGACGATAAAGTAAAATTTAACTTTATTTCTATGACTATTATTTATTACAATAAAATTCTTAGTTATATCATTTAATTTCTTCTTCTTTTTATTTCTTTGTATTTTTTCTTCATCCTTTGTTTTTCTTTTTCATTATGTTAATATTTTTTTTATTACTTACATTATTAATATAATCCAGAAAAACATACGATTAGAATATGTAAATGATAATCCCTTTAATTTTATTAATGTAAATAATGAACAAAGGACGAAGGAAAAAAAAAAAGGATGAAAGAAAGCAAAAGATTTTTGGTCATTTATATTATATAAATAATTGAGTCGTAAAAATAATGTAATATTTCACTTTATCTTCTAAATAAAGGGGATAATATTTAAAACTTGTAGTTGCATTACTAATATAAGCCAGAAAGAAGAAACAATAATAAATAAAGTAGTGTAATAAAATAGGAAAAAGAAAAAGAAAACCAAGATAAAAAAAAGCAGCAGCCTATAACGGTTTCGATCTTCATGATCGTCAACGGTCACGAAACCATGATCTTCACCACAGAAGGCCAGCATATTATCTTCTGAGGTACTGCCGAAAATAATAACGGAACTAACGCATTTGTAACATTTAAGCTATTACAGGAAATTCAATGAAAACAACATCAAATATCTCTAAATATGTGGATGGTTAGTTCCCCAATTTATATATATATATATATTTTTTTAAGTACTGTATGTATACGTTCATCTCCATAAAGGGCATCAAAATCTGTGATATAGAGGGTATATCATTGTTAGTTCCATTGTTCATAGAGCGCTAGAAGTTTCAGGTGTTGCCCCAAACTGCCAAGGCTTGTCGCGGGATCGTTTACTTAACATGGGGCATTTAAAAACTTCTAATTACAAAGATATTTTATATTTCTACAATTAGAGGTATTGAAATGTCGCATAGTAAATTATTACAATCCTACCACATGATTCAACATCATGTCAAATTGAATCTTCTTTTAATGATAATAAAATGAAAACTTATTAAAAATAATAATTCTTGCAATGTTAGCCACTCAATAAGATCAACTGATAATAAATTAGAAATTAATACTGAATTTTAGTCAATTCAACTTCACTTATTTTACATTCTTACGGAATTCAAATCCAGTAAATTAAAATTCAAGATCTATTTTATGGAGGGTTGATTCACATTTATTCGGTCGATTTTGATCAGGTCACAGGCTTAACAGAACCCTTTTCTCCACCACCGGTTGTGTTCAATGGGATGCTCCTGCATTCTGGCAATGGCTCTGCATCGCAGTTTTCATTGAAGAAGGCTGTGTTGGAGGTGACGAGGGGGATCTTGTTTCACTCCTCTTCGCAAGCTTTCCAAAGCCCTTCTACTGTTTTCAGTCATTGTGTCCCACAGCCCATTTAACTAATCCAAACCCGCAGAAGTACATTGGAGATGCATGAAGCGATTTTACAGGAATTTTACTGTATGGAATTGCTTGTATTCCGATTTCAGTCGCAATATTGGCCATGTACAGCTGGGTCGCTCTAGCTGTACGGTGCGACGCCTTGTCCTGATAAATCCACACTTTCCTATTGTCCTATTGGTACAATTCGGGAATACCATCACGATTCAAGAGTTTCAGCACATGCTCTTGGTAAATGGCAGCATTAATCTTGACCTTTGCAAGTACCTTCCTCAGCGGCAACTTTCCTCTGTAGCTGTAACCCGCAACGATCATGAATCCTGTCAAAAAGTTTTCTTTGCATTTGCGGTACTACTCGGATCGTCCTTTGGCATCAAAATGGTGATAAAATATTGGTATCACCTTGGCTTCTTGGTATCACTAAGGTAGATCCATGCCTCGTCCAAAGTAGTGACGTACTTCCATTTTTCTTCCGATAAGTGATGCGCATAAAGCTTTCGGCTGTTGGTCTTTCTTTCAGCAACGTGTCGAGAAAGTAGGTGATTGAATGCGAGCTTTATGATGCTTTCCCAATTGCAGATCACGCCTAATTATCCGTGCAACCATTGGCTGAGAGACTCCTACAGCTTGGGCAACCGCCCGTTGGGTGCTAGGGTTCTCGCTGACAATCATAGCCTTCCCTTTCTTAATAATATTCGGAGTTGCTGCTGGTCGTTGGTGTTGTTTTAGGGCCTGTGGCTTATCCCGCTCATGGCTGATGGGTTAAATACGACTTTCTGCTATTACCCAGTTGACGGTGGACTTGCAAACATGATAATTTCATCGTTTGCAAATGTCCACAATTTTTGAAGCGGCATAATTTAGCATCAAAAAAGGCAACTATGTGCCCCAGCCACCAATTTGGGATTGTTTGTGGCATATTTAGAATGCAACACAGTTCCAGCTACCAGATAATCAACCTCAGTTTGAATGCAAAAATGCTGCGTCACGTACATGTGCAACATAGTGCGAGCCTTTGAAATCGACCGAATAAACATGAATCAACCCTCCGTATATGATCAATTAAATTCATTAATGACAATTTTTTGAAAATTCTGATTCATTTTGAATTTTATTCTGCTTACTCACAGGTTTTGTCTACAATCTACAACAAAAACCCATTATTTGGACAAGAACAGAAACAATATAGTAATTTTCTTCTCATAAAATTTTTTGATGTGTAAAAAGCATGATCATATATAAAGGGCATTTCATGCTCAATAATACAGGTAGGATTCCTGAGCTTCATCTTAACACAATTAACCCAAAATACCTATATATACAAAACTCAATAGTTTAGATCTTCGTAGAAGTAGGGAGAAAGATAAGCATATTTCATTCAGTTTACTGTTTTGTTTATTGTTAGCCAAAAATGATATCAAAAGTATAGCAATTAGGTATACAATTGGATCATCTTGCAATGCAAATCACTATATAGTCTGTTGGTTTGGGCAAAAAGCACACTTTCGGGCAATATGTGATGACGTTCTGAGAAGTTAATGACAACACCAATTGGTTGAAATGCCATGTAATGCATATGTGAATTGGTATTTTCAAAATGCTATTCATTCATACATTTGAATAAATACAAATACGCTGATATGATGTTTGTTTTCAAATGTATTTTAGCTCGATAAACCTCCATAGACTATTTTTCAAGTCCTGATAATTGTTATCATTTATTGTAATAAAGTGCAATAAATTTCATACTTTAATAATTGTCCTCAATTGCAATACTTTTATATCTCTTGTCAACAATCAACAAAACAATAACTGAATGAAGTACACCTTTTCTCTCTTTATACTTCTCCCATCAATATCTCCTGAACTGTTTAGTTTTTTATACAGATATTGTGGGTGAAATTGGTCAAGATAGACCTTAGAGACATCTCTCTATGAATACTCAACAATCCTCATAAAGTTCCCCATACACAGGGGAACAAGAACAGGAGGTAACACAGGGTAAAGTGTAACATTTTGGATTCCATGCAAATTATTACAAAATTTACTAAGATATGCTGACATTTCTTGCCAATAGCCGTTGTGATGCTGAATGGTACGTGTTAAGCGCATTTGAATTAAAACTATTTCCTTGTTTTTAGGTAAGTAAAGCATTTTCTTTCATATCTCTTGTGATGCTTTTCCTTCACTTAATATTATATTTTAGACTTATATTAGTGAATGTGGGTGGCAGAGAAAACAAGCACCGCAACCGGAGATCTATTGTACTATCCCATGGAAATAAGGACAGATGGAGAGAAAGACTGAGAAAGTACGGTGGGAGAAACGCAGGGGAAATGAGAAAACCTGCCCAGTGAGGATCGTCCACCATCACGAAACCCGCATGAGAACCGAACCCCGTTACTGAAAGGGGAGAGGCCGATGTCATAAGCGACAATGCCGATGGGCGGCCATATTTTAGACTTAATATTATAATGATGAAAGTACCTCATTGTCTACAGATCAATGTTATTAACACTTATTAAGAATGATACATATACCTGGAATTTTGACTTAACCGTTAACTAGATCCTATAGGGCACAGTGTAACAATGTTATCCTCTTCCCCAAGCAATATTTTTAATTTAAGATTCGAACACAGACATAATATAAAATATATTATACAAGTTGAGTCAATGTAAATAAGATTTCAATATTGTGAAATCCCTATGTAAAGGAAATGTATCAAAAGTCACTTGAATTTATATACAACAATCTTAAAATTCCATTTTCATGCAATATTTATTTCAACTCAAATGAGAGCACTGTATATTATAATAACTGCACTCAACATTTACCAAATTGCAGAATGTGTTGGAAAGCTTTCGAAATCCGTGAAACCATCAAACATCATATCTGGTTTTAGAAAGACAATTAACTTGCCCTATGACTCTGATGTGTTTAATAATGATGATTTTCATAGCAGTGTTGTAACAGACCGCCCAGAAGATCAAAATGAAATGCTGGCAATTGATAACTCATCGCCAGTACTTCTCCTGAAGGTAATATCAACAAAAGTGCAACTGTGGTAGTAAATAGTAAGATAAGATAAACTAACTGATCAGATTCCTACACAGGTCATCAGCCCTGAAATATTTTGTGGATATCCAAAGGCAGAAAGTAGAAAACCTGGCAACAAAATGAAAAGGGCAAATTGCAACAGATACACCTGTGAAGGAAAGCTCTGTACAACATCCACAACAAAACAATGCTATAAAATCAAGTTAGTAATGACAGCATCAAAAAATTCCTGAGAGAAGAATTGGACATGACAAACGACAAGGCTCATTCTCCAGTCTTGACATCCTCTGATGATATGAAGTGTCTTGAAAATTACAATCCTATTGCAGAAACTCAAGAACTGAAAGTTGGTTATTATATGGACTGCTCAGAAGCCAATCAGATTAAGTCAATAAACCAAAAAATGAAATAGGTTTTTTTATAATTACGTACTAAAAAATAACAACGCTTGTAAATTTGAAGAATGATTTTTTTATTGAAAGATAACATAACTATAAACTTGGAAGTGTGATTTGGGCACTTTGTCAACCGAAAGTATAAACATTAGAGTATGATTTACAGAAAAAATTTCAATTTAAAACAAAATGACTTAATCTGATTGGCTTCTGAGCAGTCCATATATTAGTCACATTCTCAGGGGAAAAAAAAAAATGTTTTATAAGGGAAAAATAATAAAACAGAAGATGAGGATGGTGATTCTGAGATCAGATATCTCAGAAAATCAGTTAAAGATTCTAGCAAGTTCATATTTCCAGTTGAGTCAGATATAGCAGAAACAGATATAATGATGATATTATAACAACCTCTAACTGCAGGTCAAACTAAAAGATTAATAATCATATCTTCATTTGGGCATTAATCTGGATAACCTAAACGTCCATTAATTGGAAGAAAAATGTAAGAACTAAAATTATATTGTTTTAGAATAACTATAAGTATGTATACTTTAACTGCAGTATTTTTATTCTTAATTATGAGTTACACTGTATCCACTAGTGTGTTACACTTTGCCCCAGGTCTGGGATATAGTGTAACAGATTACAGTCTGGCATACATCTGTAATTATATTGAAAGATAATGTGTTAACAAAAACAATCTGTTTTTACCCAATGAGTAACAGTATGTGTTAAAAAAGAACCATTTCATTTGTAACATAAATGTGGGAGAATGAGCTATAGTTAAACTTTTTGTTACACTGTGCCCTGTGCGTGTTTGTATATACATACAGTGGAATCCCGCCATTCGTCCGCCTCTCTACTCGTACAACTCGTTATTCGTCCAACTTTTTCAAGTAAAATTCAACTCGCCGTTCGTACGCTTGCTCGCGATTCGGACAGTGTGACCTTGTTACTGGCCGTGCCACGCGGTCGCTTCAGTTCAGTATCGTGCTAGCTTCCGTATGCTACGCATCATTCAGCAAGCTTCGTGAAACTTTGTGATATTTTATTGTTATTTTTATTAAAAATAGTGCAGCCATGGGTCCAAAAAAAGATTACTGATTCAACCAAGCCTAAAAGGAAAGCAGTGAGAACGACAATTGAATTGAAAAAAAGAACTCGTTGCGAAGTTTGAAAGTGGAACTCGTGTCTCTGACCTGGCAACTCAGTATGGCATGGCGAAATCAACCATATCGTTTTCATAGTTTTTATGTATTTTATGCTTACAATATTATTACAAAGGTTTAAATAAGCAATCATCTGTGGGTCTGGAACGGATTAATCCAATTTATATTATATCTTATGTGAAAAAATGATTCGCCATTCGAACTGCCTCCTGGAACGGATTGTGTACGAATAGCGAGGTTCCACTGTATACTTTTTTTTTGTTAATTTCTTTAATAACTCGGAGAGGGTGCACTCCACAATTTCACTTAGGATATAAAAATCTGACAGTGGTTCAAATGTAATGGAAGGTTTTTTTATTTTTTGCACCAAATAACTTTGATCCTTGGAAGTACAGGTTGAACCTCTTTAATCTGGCAACTTTGGAACCTGGCCATCCAGACTACAAAAATACTGATGTTTTATGCTTATGCTTTTTTAGCACTAGCACCATCTTCTGCACATCCTAGTCTCTTAGATAACACCACTAAGGGCTAAAAAAGCTAAATATATGAAATTAACAGAATTATGTCCTTACAACATTCCGCTACAGCGTAAACAAAGTTCGGGCATTGTATAAACAGCACCCATTCTGATGGTAGATCTACAAATTAAAGGAGGCAGATCTAAATGTGCCAGGCCACAGAATGCTGGATTAGAGAGATATAACCTGTATAATGGTATTCTCAGGAGAACTTTAAAGATCCTTCAGCTAATCACTGTAGATGCTATTTTAGGAAATATCAGTCATTTCTTCTTGATAGACGAAACCAACAAAAGCAACCTATGAAGTCTACAGGCCTTCAGAAATAAAAGCTGCCAATGCACTATCATTTGCAGGAACCCTATTAAGATTTTCACAGATCATTTTAAGTCCACTGTGTTGCTGGACGATTAGACACACAGGAATATTAAAAAAAAATGGATTGTGCTTGAGGTCTAGTTTTTTCATGAACATTTCTTGTATTTCATTTCTTTTTACGAAATCTGCATGTTTAATACTTAAAACACACAATTAAAGTCCTGACTTCAATGACCTTTTAAGCTTTCTTTGTCTAAAAGCAATAGGATTTCAGATGGTGGACTGCATTTATGGGGCACTGGTGCTTTGTCAAATACAATGTTTCTGGTTTTTATAAGGAAGATGAAATTCCAAGATTGTTTAAATAAATTACAAAAATATTACATTCATTCACAGATACCAAACACTTGCTATCTCTAAAATTCATCTGTTACTATATTATAAATAAATAAATAACTTCTCTTTTACAAAACATTTTAATCAGGAGTATTATATCTTTCATGAACTTATTATTTTATTTTGTTTATTGTACTTATATAATCTAAATGTTTATTTTTGTTTTTTGCTAAATTTATTATTGTATTAAACAAACAAAACAAGAATATTGTTTTTCACGTACTTATTGTTTTAATTTTATTATCATACTTAATGTATTTTTCACAAATTCACTATCTTAAAGATTGTTTTGAATTTATTATCAGACTTATTGTATTCTTCATGAATTCACTATCTTAAAGATTGTTTGAATTTATTATTGTATTTATATTCCTTCTGTAAATGAATTCGGAAGATAGAAGATACATTTGTAGCCCTATCCTATTTACATCTGAAGAAGTCTCTTCACAGAGAAGAGACGAAATATTAAGATTAAAATGTTTTGTATAAGAGAAGGTAGTTGTTTCTTAATCACATAAATGAAGTTATTGAAGTTTCTTGTAATAAATAAGTAGCATTATACTCAAAACTATCTTGATTTGATGGAAGTGATGTCATTGGTGTGACCACTACTGTGTAAAGGCAAGTTTTATCACTATCATGGATGCTTATCAATTTGAGCAGCACAACTAAGACAACATTACTGACTTTGTTGGCAACTTTACAGACCCCATAATAGAGACCAGCAGCTTTACAGAGCAATAACTATGTTACAGAAAGCAAGCATTACTTCAGATCCGGATCAAATAAAGCAAAAGCTTGGAGGGTGGGGAGTTAAAGGGAGAGAGATCAGTAATGGTGATGTGGCAAAATCCAATGTATCTTTAAGATTAGGATAAACACAAGGAAAATTTAGAATATAGAAGGGTATTACTTTTCATGCACTAAAATCTTCATCATCAGAAAACATTTCCTTTCATAAAAAACAAAAACAAAAAGCAATTCAACTTAAAAATTCTTGAAAAATAATCTGACTCAAGAACTATATAATAAAATCATTTATTTTGAAACATCATTAAAATATTCTACATTCACAGAAAAAGTATGAAATACAATCGATCCTAATCATCATTTGTACACTGCGTCTTTATATAAACAAATATGGTTTCTATAGTTGATCACCGTCACCAACAGTTCCTACTGAATTCAAGTTGGTTATTGAAGAGTTTGTATAAATAATAAGTCCTTCTTGTGAGTTCTCCGCAGTTTCCTTGGTTTCTTCTGCTGTTCCATTCAAAGGAACTTTTGAGATGGATCTCAAGGGGGAGAAAGGCTTCTCCTCCTGGAATATTTACAATCTACAGAATATTGTTTGTCTTGTAGTGGTTGCATTTAGAATAATCTCTGAATCTAATGCTTTTCAAACAGATAGAAATGATAATATTGCACAGACGTGAACTTTTGTGGACAGAAACAATAGCAAAGTATTTTTCTAAGTACAAAACAGTTTTTAGCTCCCACATCCATTTAGAATAATAATAATTAAAAGAAAAAGAGACAGGGGAGGATCAAACAAAGACTTTCTTTGATACTTAATTGGATTTTTTTTTTAAATACTTATAGAAAATATCTTATAGATTATTTTTCTTTCCTTTTTTACAAGTTTAACTTTTATAATTATTTAAATTCTCATTCACATTAAATTATAAGGGAAGAAAGGTTCATGTATTTACAAAACAAAAATTATGGGGATTTTTGTTTTTTGAATATCCCAAACTGCTACAATGGAAATCTGATATTCCTCTTGCAGTGAGTGATGATTGGATAAATTACACAGAAAACTGAAGAAAATTTAGCTCTTATCTTTTTTCTTTACAGGCCTTTTAGTATGATATTTAGTGATAATATCCGTCACTACAGTCTTGTGATCAGTAACTTTGAGAACTTGTTGTTTTGCATCATGCATCTGCTCACGAATGATCTTACATCGTTGCAAGTTTCCCTGTAAAGTAGAGGGAAAAAAAATAAAATTAACTGTACATACTTCACAAAAGAAAAAGAAAAAAAAATTAGTTTAATATTCAAGGATTTGATTCATTTAGGCAGAACTGGAAACAAAACAATATTTTAACTTGATGTTTATAAGATAGTTGATACGATTCCTTTACAAAGAACCCTGCACTCCAATAGGTTCAATTTTTCTCTGATTGTTCATCAGACATACACTATATGGCCAAAAGTATTCGGACATCCTTTCAATGAAGAGGATCGGGAATAGGTTTGATGCGCCATCGGATGCTATAAAAGTATTGGTGGAGGCTTGGGCAGTCATAATTCAGTGTTCCCGATTAAATGAGTAAGTCAGGCAAGCTCAGTGACTTCGAACATAGTGTGATAATCACCAGCGTTGCAGAAAATCAGTTCATGAAATTGTGGACATGCTGCACATGCCCAAATCAACTAAGAGTGATGTAATTGTAAAATGGAGATGTCGAGACAGTGAAATGACAGCTGCACGAAGTGGTAGACCGAGAAAACTGACTGATCCTAGCCATCGAACCCTGAAGAGAATAGGGAAGCAAAAATTGCAAGTCTCAGTTGGTAGTGATGACAACGGAGTTCCAATACGAGTCCGGCACTGTCACTAGCAGCAGGACTGTTTGCCGAGAGCTAAACTACTTGGGTTCGATGGCCATGCCACTCACAAGCCAAACATCTCCGCGGTCAATGCAAAGCGCCAGTGGGAAATGTTGCAGAGCTCACCCACATTGGACTGTGGAGGAGTGGTAAAATGTTCTGTGGAGTGATGAATCTCACTTCACGATCTGGCAGTCCAATGGACGTATTTGGGTTTGGTGTATGCCTGGTGAACGTTTCTTATCCGACTGCATTGTGGCGGCAGCATAAAGGTGTTGGGGGTGTTTTCGTGGTTTAGTTCCTTAGTTCCTGTGATTGGCAACATGAACTCTGAGATGTATCGGGCCATTCTGGATTTGGTGTCCTCCCAACTGTGTGGCATCAGATTGGCGAAGGCCCGTTTCTCTTCCAGCAGGATAACTGTTCCGTACACACATCGAAGCTTGTGCGGTCGTGGTTTGACAACATGAGTGTTCCACAACTTGACTGGCCGTCTGAGAGCCCCGATCTCAATCCCATTGTACATCTGTCGGACGAAATAAAACGCAGATTACTTGTGCCCACCCACATCGTCCATCTTCCATGGCTGGACTCACTTCAGCTGTCATGGCTGCCTGGAAGTCAGTTCCTGCGATCACCTATCAAAATGTGGTAGAAAGTCTTCCCAGACGTGTCATCGATGCAAAAGGGGGACCGACATCATATTAATATGTGCCTCAGGAGCCTCCGCAATATGACCACGGGGTGTCTGGATACTTTTGGCCATTTAGTTGTATATTACTATTGTCTCTACTTTATTCTATTCTATTCCCCACCTTTATATAAACAGGGTTGTTAACTTTAAAGTTCCTCTGCATAGAGAGCTCTGGAGTGAGTTCTAAGGCTCCATATGGAAAGAAATTTGGATAACACGTATTTCAAATGATGCGCTCACCGTTTATTGGAAGAAAAAAAAAAGTACAAAAATGGCCAATAGATGGCACTGTAGCAATAGCTAACCATAACTGACGTAAAAACAATAACCATGTGCTACTCTTAAAAACAACCTAAATAATGCAGATACTGTACTAGAAAATAACACAAGAACTAACAAAAGACAGGAAGCAATTCTGTCAAATTCGACTAGTTTCGCTCCACATGCTGAGGGCGAAGCGAAGAGTTTCGTCACTCGCCACATGTCGCTCTCTGATTGGAGGTCGCATCACGGTCGTGCATAATGTTGAGTTGCAGCTCTATAAAAGGAAAGAAAGCTCTTTAAAAGCATTAGATGCTTAACAGCAATTCACGAGCAATGCCAACGTTGCAGGAAAAAGTGCTATTGGTGAAGTTGTTCTATCAGAACAATAACAATGTAGCTGTGGCTGTTAGAGAATTCCGGTGTGGACCAATGTCTGCTAGTGCTGTTCACAAAATGATTGCAAAATTTGAAGCAACAGGACAACTTGGCATTTTACAGGTAGAGGTCGAAAACAAGTGGACTCTTCAATTGTTGAAGATGTGGCTAAGACTGTGGTGGATATGTCACATCAATCTACATGTGGTAGTGTGAGTGTATCAGCTGTTGCCCGTGCAGTAGACATGCCGTATGCCACTGTAAGGCTAGTGATGTGTCAGATATTGCGTTACTATCCGTACAAGATAAGGATTCTACAGCAGCTACAGCACGGTGATGCAGAAATTCATGTAAAATTTGAGCTTCAGTTCATATCACTTGGCCATTGAACATTCTTTGGAGTGATGAAGCCCACTTCTGCTCAAATGGGCAAGTCAATACCCACAAATGTCACATTTGGGCAACAGAAAACCCTCGTGTTATCCAAGAGGTCTCTTTGCATTCCCCAAAAGTGACTGTGTTGTGGATTTGTAGCTAATTTCAACATTGGGCCATATTTTTTTGAAGAGGTAACTCCAACTGGGCCCCGCACCTGTTCCATAACTGGACAGAGGTAATATATGTTGGCGAATTTTGTTATATCAGAGCTTCAACAACATGAGTGCCTTAAGGAAATCATGTTCATGCAAGACGGTGCACCACTCCATATCACCAGACAACTTTGCCTCCCCGATAAGCCGATCTCACCCCTTGTGACTTCTGATGTTCTTTGAAGAGCAGGTGTATCATGAAAGATGTCAAACTTTATCAGAAAGGATAGCGTTAGACGTCATATTCTAGCAATTCCAGCAGATGTATTAAGTTCTGCAGTATAAAATGCCGTTTTGCGAATGGAATCGTTGTTTACAATAGTAGTGGACACATTGAACATTTGCAATGCTGTTCAAGTGCTATCGTCTAATGCAATCCTTCAGATTTGACAAAGTTTGACATCTTTCACGATACACCTGCTCTTCAAAGAACGTCAGAAGTCACATGGGGTGAGGTCGGGTTATCAGGGAGGCCAAGTTGTCTGGAAATTACGGTTGATATCGCATTCATTTCTACAGCGCCATCTATTGGCCATTTTTTATACTATTTTTTTCCTTCAATAAATAGTGAGTGCATCGTTTGAAGTATCTGTTGTCCAAACCTCTTTCCATTTGGAGACTTAGAGCATGCTCCAGAGCCCTCTACGTATAGAAACTTTAATTTTAACAACACTGTATATATAACTTTTAGTTTATTGTCTATGTCCTTGAGAATGGACACTATATATGAGCGAAACATGGATTTTATTCAAATTTTGTTTTTATTTACATTTTTTTTTAAATAACTCATGTACAATTTTAAATTCTTAACTTATTAACTCAAGTTAAAATTATGGCAATCTTACACTTAAAACCAGAAAAGATGGTCGAATTTAACTAAATTCTCTACTCCAAATATCCTCTAACTGAAAGTGAAAACGAGAAAAGAATGCACAAATGTTCATTGAATTGGCAAAAAAAAAAAAAAAAAAAAGTATTTCTTATTATTCCATTCTGTAATTATATTATCTAATTACAGTACTTAAAAAATTCTTCATAACCTCAAACATATATTTATAACATAAAACAACTTCCTGGTAAAATCCAAAAACATCTACTTTATTCTTCACATTTAGACTAATGAATTGTTGTTAAAACAATTGTAATGAGATATCAAAAAATTTGTTTATTTATTCAAAATTATGTATTCATTAAGATCGATGGAGTTATAGAGGAGAAGAAATCATTTTCTTTCCTGAAGTATGGTCACCTGAGGAAGTTTCTCGCTAAGAGAAATGAAATATTGTGAAGAATAAAGTAGATGTTTTTGGATTATACTAGGAAGTTGTTTTACATTATAAATTTATATATACTTTCTTTCCACTGAATCATTATAACAGAAAAATTAAATTTATTGTTATGATCTAACAGAATGCATCGATATCATTATTAGCAGCTAATAATGATTCACGCAAAGCTGAAATGGCCCATAATCTTTCAGAGCCCTACTGGTGGATAGATTAATGCAATTAACAAATGTAAGCAATGGCCGGTGGGAGGGAATACAACCGAAAAATATAAAAATAAAGAAAATTATTTTTATTTGTGGAGAATAAGAATCAGTGCTGGCCTCAAACAAACAATGACGATGAAAAGTTTTTGTGTAATGCCACCAGAATGATTTGCCAACAAAAGGAACTAAAGAATAATCAACAACTGAAAGGTAATGGCAAACTAATGGAAAAGAAGGTTTCCATTTTGAAAAGGTGTTGTGCCGCAATACAGTGATTCTTTTCTGGTGAAAATTTATAAGCCAAATTTTTAAATCCTTCTCTTGACATTGTTTTACAAAAATGTTTTGACAGAAATTAAAATACTTACTTTGATAAGTTCACTGACTTTATTTAAATCTCTATCTTCTTCTACTTTGTGATCTTTTTCCATAGTCCCAAGAAAATCAGCTAATCGAGAATGAACACTATCCTCCAAATCAACCTGCAATGACGGAAAAAAAAAATTACAGTAATTTTCATCTATTATATTTAAGTGTAGTTTATTGACCGATATACAATTCATCAATAATTCGACATTTTCTAATGAAAAAAAAATTACATTTAATAACTTCAATTAAACAAATAACTTTGTTTTCTTTGTTATGCTGCTTTGTTGTTTTTCCGCAATGATTAGATATCCCTGAGAAGGGATAGGTTTTTGAAGAGTTAGAAGAATCTTGTTTTAGATATGTCCCATATGAGGCTCTGATGGCTTATGAGGTGCCGAAAGTATAGGCTCCAACAGTTTCACTGACCATCAGGATCAGTTCAGATAAGGTGGTCAGTGCGATGTTCTTCCGCTTGTACCCTCGGAAAGAAACCTGGTTTCCAGTTTACAGAGGGCTGGATGAACCCTAGGCCTATCTGGAGGAGAAATAATCTAGGAAAAATTCCGGATCTTTGCTGGAGATTGAACCAGTTTCTCAGCCAGTGGTCCAGTGGTTTAGGAACTGGGCCCACAATCTTTTCTTAGCTACCCTGGTATCCAGTTTCACTTAAGGTTAAACTATACATGATCTACTTGTTTTTAATGTAAAAAAGAGATTCAAATTTAACAAATAGATGTATAGTGTAATCTAATCTCTCCTTTACATTAAACAAGTTAGTGATAGCGATGTATCACAATGCTTCGCAACGTCTTCTGGATACAAATAAGAAAATGTAAATGATATTGCTTTAATTTCCTTATTATTATAAATGTGATTATTGCGAATGCAAAAGGTGCAATTGTTGCGATTATTGTGATTGTTGAGCTAATGATACCTGTCCACAGACAAGACAGACAAAGCAGAAATATAAGTCGTCTGATACTTGTATCAGAAGACTAAAACAAGATGATCAACAGTTGGCAATTATTAGTATATTGAGGATGTTGTGATCTGGGGAAAACCATTTCCATGCTTGAAATTTAAACGTGGAATATAAATCTGAAATTGTCACAGAATAGCAACAAGTTTTCTTTTGCATCTACTACACATTCATCCTCTTTTTTGGATGGAAGGATGGTCAACAATTAAAAATCTATGACACTGAGAACTAAAGCAAAGAATTTCAACAAAATTTTTTATCAAAATGTTTCCAAATACTTTTGACTACGTCTCATTCTTTAACGGAACTTTGTAGCGGCAAAACTTAATTCCCTCTCTTTTCGTGAAACACTAAGTGCAAATTCTGTGAGATGCTTTTAATAAAATTAATACTAAAATTATAGTGAACTTACAAGATCATCCATTTGTGAACAGAGATGATAAATCTTCCACCCACGTACTTTCTGCATAACTCCTTTCTGATTGGCCAAATCATTCACCGTTGGATGTCTCTCTTCTTAATGCAAGGGAAATAGACAAAAAATGCACATTTTAATGTACTATTAAAAACGAAACCTAATTTTAACTAATTAAAATCAAACTTGATAGATGCTGAAATTAAAAACTGCATTTTCCTTGGTTAGGATGACATCACCAGCATTAAATTTTCAAAGATTTAAAACAGAAATAAATAAAGAACAGGAGAAATATACAAACATTTCCATATGACAGCAAGACTCAGTCAATGTGATTTCAACTAGTTTCCCTATTATTATTCACTTTTGCAATAATGATCATTTCATATGAAATCTCTATAGACATTGCAGTTATTTTTCAAAACATTAAAAAAAAAAAAAATATGTTCTGTAAGACTTTGGATTATGAACCAGTATTTCTTAGTTACAACAAATATTGAGATAATTTCAATAATATCGAGCCAATATTCATTAATTAAAGTCTTGAATTTCTGAGTAAAGTTTACATTTTAAGATATTTCAGTCATTTTGATCCAAAATTTCACACTGTCCAATTCAAAATATTCCAATTTTCTAGACAAATTTACACTGAAAAAGAGTTGTAAATTTGGAAGTTTTTATTTAATTAATAATCTTCCACTGCCATACCACAGTTAGTAAGAAATGACTTGTCGTTCTGGTTAATTTCAATTATTGTGTCCTCAAATTAAAAACATTGAAATTCTTAATTAATTTTAACCCTTCAGGCCGGCGAGTTTCTTCCCTGCATAAGTTAAAAGAAAATTTTTTAATGGCTAAACTACAGTGCGGAAATTTAAATTCCGTCACTGAATTGCAAGCTTGTTTCATTGTCTCTTGGTCAGTGGAAAATTACAGAATGAAGTTGAAAATTAACAGGTGGAGGAGGCCAATTATCTACCTCTGCACCCCTGTACGTTAAACCGGCTGTGAGACAGATACCTCGGAACGTACACGTGTACGTCTTACCTGGTTGAAGGGTTAATCGTGAAAACAAATGTTTCTACCTTATGTTTACAATTTGCTATGGTAGTATAGTAACAAATAGATTTTTAATAAAATTAATTATTAAAGATACTTTTAATTTTTCTATTAAAGAATTACCATTTGACATGTTGATTTTAGGATTATCTTATTTAATTTCTCAAAATCAGATGTATAGTATTCATATACTGAATCCACACTGAAGGTCAATATGGTAGACTGAGAAATTCCATGAAAAGGAGTCATAATAAAAAAAAGGCAGGGGCAGTTTTTTTTTTTAAAAGGGTGGAGGGAGTTCTAAGACAGCTTTGGTTGTAAACTTCACTTTTACTTCAAAGTTTTCGACTTTTGAGTACTGAACACTGTTCCACATATTTTGAGGTTAGCTAACAGAAAATTAGTCCATTGAATTGATCTGACAGCTATTCTGCATCATGGGATATCACAAACCTTCATTACAAATAATTGCCTAACACCATTTCAAAATTCTTTGCAATCAGAAAATGTGATAAATTCTTTGATGCAAGACAAATCTAGGGGAATTAGATAATGACTCTTAAATAAATAAAAATTTATAATATTAAAAGAAAAATGCATGGCTTTTAACAAAAGATAAAATTTCTTAAATAAAATTAACTAATTCATCAAATCAGTGTTGTAGATACTTCAGCACCCGGAGGCAGAATGTTTTTTATCTTTCTGCAACGATTGATGCTAAGACCAAAAACTTTCTGCTGGTGCGGGCATTTTTTTCGTTTATGTCCTGCAAAAAACGTTCATTCTATACCAGGGGTGGGCAGACTTTTGTAAGGTAAGGGCTACCTCAAGTATACTCCAAATGGCGCGGTCACCTTAAGCCTATCCTCAACCAAAAAAAAAAAATGGAATCTCCAAAGCGACAACCAAAAAAAAAACGGATCTCCAAATCCACGACTGCGATCGACGTCTTGCCCACCCGTGTTCTATACGATATCTTTCTGCAGCCCTCATTTTCGTTCTGCGACAATGTCGCACCGTCGCTTGATATTCTGCTTCTGGGCTTCAGTATATGGTGATAAGTCTACAGTCTGAAGAATGATTAGGTATTTTTTGAAAAACCGGCTAATAATAAAATCTTGCAATATAAAAATATTTATCAGATTGTTATTTAGCTTTATTGTTCTGTGAAGTATTTTGTGAATCCTATTTAGGAATTTCGTTTATACTGAAGAATCGTCCAACCATTTACTGAAATTTGATTTTTTTTTATGTTGTGTTCTATTCCGGTCGAGTCCCACTGGCTGAGAAACATTGCTCTGTAAGTACATGAGACAATCTGTTGTACTGTAAGATTTCACTGTCAACTCGTGAACATGTACAGAATTATGATGAGCTGAACAAATTAACTTTATTCAAGTGTTTTTAAAATATGTTAAGGCTTCGAATTTTGGATTTTAATTAACATTCTGGTTTTTTGTTTCACAGATATTATTAATAAATAAAGAATTGGAAATTTCAACCATTCATGGAAACAATTTTGATTTTCAAATCTCAACTTCTTACAAACTAGAAAAAGATCTTAGTAGAAGCATTTGAGCCTTCTCAAAATCACTATAGAAATACAATTCTGGAGTTGAACAAATGGAAGAGTCCAGTGGCGTAGCATGGCACTTTTTGAGGGCGGCAAAATTTCACAATAAATAATAATAATTTCACAATAAAATAATATCTTGTAATCTGAACTAAAAATTTGAACCATTCCTTTTCATATTTTTGTCGCACCTACAATTCGGATAGATTTAAATGAGCACGGAACTTTTTTCTTATTTAATCTGTGACGGAACCGAGGAATCCCCTTTATTTAAGTAAGTGTAGTCATCTCACTCGCTCTAGCGACTGGCGTCTGTACTAACCGAAACTGACGAACAGGACTTCAAGCTCGAACGAGTTCGACTACGGGTTTTCATAGCTGGGAATTTGTCCTATGCTCCGGGCGGCTGAAACCCACGCTACGCCACTGGAGCAGTCAAAAAAGTTTTGAAATTTCAAATACAGTGGACCCCTGTATCCACGAGGAATAGGTTCCAAGACCTACTGCAATTAAATGAAACTGCAGATAATACCAAACGCTATATATATAACGTTGTGTAACATATATAATACAGTAACGTTTAATTGATAAATTAAGTTAGATTAAATAATGTTGTCTTACTATTTTTTTTTCTATCAATCAATATCCAGATTTTTCACTTTCTCACTAATGGAAAGGACATCACGGTTTCTCTTAGGCTTAGAAGCACTACTAGCCTCACTACTCTTAAGCTTTGGGACCATTGTTACGGTAAATAAGGGCCTTTTGAACACAAACACTACGATAACGTGGCAACTAATGTGAACAGCAAGAACACTAGAAGCAGAATAGAGACAAGTTCTGTGGGGAAGTGTAGGTATGAGGACAAAGGAAGATAAGTCAAGTACAAGGAGCGTTTGAGCAGCTGGATTTCACCATGTTATGCTGGGCGAACACGTACCAATCTGCGGCAATATTGTTGGACAATATTCTTCCTTTTGATTGGTACCAACCGTTTCCAGCAATAAAAAGGAACAATAGTGCCCACTGGCGATTGTCGGAAAAAAAGTACCAATTTCAGTTGGCGAGAAATATTGCTGGTTAGCGAGTGAATCACACGAACGGATGAAATCACGTGACAATGGTGACGTAAAGGAAAGCGGGACTTTGAAAATCGGAAAATCACTCACTCACGCCGGCCATGTTGTTTGAGAAACAAGGCGTAAAATCAGCAAAATGGGTCGGCCCAAAACAGATAATTCACACAACAACATTGTGTCAATTGATAATGAAAGAATCTTAATTTAATTCTACAGAGGGAGGGCGTTTAATACTATAGCAATTCTGTACGGAAACCCGCTCTCTTTAGCTCTCCCTAGTGAGCAACGCCGTAACCAGGCCAATACAAGTAAAGGAAAACCTGTGTGTTCGCGGACAATGCCAACCGCCAATATCAATAATGACCAATATTGTCCACCAATATTGCCGCAGATTGGTACGTGTTCGCCCAGCATTAAGGCCCGTTCTCCCTTTTGAAACTTATGAATTGTTTATTTCGTTAATTTTTCAATTCTTTTTTATTTCGGGCCATGGTAAACCACAGATACTGAATCAGTGGATACGAGGGTCCTATTGTCTCTAAGAGAAAAGTTTGATTTGAAATGGAAAAATTCTGAAATGGAAGGTTAAAAGGATTATCATAAAGATTAACAAAATTTTTTATGAAACAAGAAAAAGATTTCAGATAGTCTTGTGAGTATATTGAATATCTTTTGAATAAGAAAGTGAATTTTGTAATTTGATTAACGGTACAAATAACAACTGATATTTTAAAATTAAACATGGGTCCTAAAACTGGAATCAATATTAATAATTTTCTATAGAAGGTACCGTACCATTAACTTTACAAGGTTAATGAAGTATGTTAGATGTGCAGATACTGAATGGCAATGTAGATGTTTAATCAATGTTTGTGGAGAAACTGGAAGACTTATGAATGGATGCAAACTCAGGATAATTGATATTAACACTCTCACAAATAGAAGGCCCATAAATAAAAAGAAAGTGAAGAAATGACAATAGAGAATGAATGTTTAGCTATTATGCATTCAAGATAGTAGTGGCTGCTTTACAAGATCTCGAAAATTTGCCATTTGCAGCTTAGCAAAAACGCTGTTGCTTTACATCTGCGAGCAGCAAATCTCTTTTTTACTCTTATTGAGATCACCTTTAAAACTGCTGGTCAGCGAAGTGACAAACAAATTGATTTCGCAGCTCAGTTTTGTTATTAATTCTCAACTCATTTCACAACAGAGATAAAAAAAAAAAAGGAAAAAAATAGATCCCGGAGAAAGAGAATGTGATGAATGAAGTTGTGGACTGAAACCACGAACACCCAGTATTCAGATTTCAGTATGAACTTAACACTGTCATAGTTTTAAATAAATTTTTCTACAGGCAAGCGGGCTGATGTTCACTTGCTTCTAATATTTACTTGAATTTACAGCTTATTATTTAGAGTATGTGTGAGTTTTTGTGAGCCCTTTGCAGGTTTGAGGAAAGTTTTCGAGAGAGTGTAAAGCAGCCATAATGGATAAAGATATTATAAAAAGGAAAGGAAAACCCTCTTAACAAAGCTTAATGATGGCCAACTTGCTCACTTTCTTTTTAAACGTGAGTGGTAATGTTATCTTCTTCTGGATAAGCCTCAAAGATGAAAGCTGATAGGTAATTAGCAGACGCTGACTGCTCAAATAATTTTTGCCCATTTCTGTCATTTACAAAATAAAGATACTACAATGTCAGAAGGAAGAAAACATTCCAGCTTAGTCTTAAGGCACAAGATTGATATAGATATCTGATGGAAAGAATGGCATCTCTTTTGTCTTTATAGAATCTAACAAATTCCTGTTAGAGAATTAATATTGAACTTCAAATATTAAAAGAGGTATTAGAGAAAATAATGACCAGCTGCTAAGATTCAGAACAGAGAAACGAATGCCAATAGTGTAATTCATTAGCAACAGTTCTGAATTCTTACTAGCAATCAAGTAAAAACAAAAACAAAACAAAAAAACAACTAATCAGAATCTGCCTTGGGAGGCTGTCTATATTGCTGAAATTATAATGTGGTAAAGTAATTCCCTTTTTTTTTTAAATCCACACAATCTCTTGGGTAATGACCCATAACTCAATTTAAGTTTCTTTGTGCTTCTACATAAAGAAAACTATACTGACTATACGAAAGTTCAAAGTCGATAAGTGATTACAGAGTGCTAACATACGTTCACCATCAACTTACAAAGCTCTGATAACTAAGATCCCACAGCTTTTGAAATTCCTTTCG
>JAFIDM010010028.1:34874021-34897611 GCA_023159025.1 Thereuonema tuberculata | reverse complement strand
GAGTCACTTAGTGCTATCCATGCAGTAACTGAAGTGACACATTATCTCAATCTTCACTATACCTATTAAAGATTAATAATTATCTTCACAGATTCAGTATTGGCTGAACTCATTCAATTGCTAAATAATAAAAATTAAAAAATATAAAAGTTTTAACTAATCACAAAATATTCTCCTCAGACTTTTTCCAACTTGAATATTGCATTGAGGAATCATAACTAACATCAAAGTGCTTTAAAAAAAAATAAAAAGATTTAAAGATGTTCGAAATAACCACAAAATAGCAGTAAAATAATAGGAAGGCACAAATTATCATAATATGCTAGAAGAGCAGATAAAACCACCGTTCGACTACTCCTTACATGTGGGTTGGGTTGTCAGACTCAATCCAACATTGGACAGATAAAGGTTAAACCCGTCTCTAATAATCAAAACCAAGTTCTACTGTTCAGGCAGCAGCACAACAACTGCATTTTAAACTTTCCTAATAAGATGAAAAATCACCATGTTCTCAATTCACTTTGTGTCATCTCATTTTTATTTCATTTGTAGCCTCTATCTGTCCACTGCTGGACAAAGGCCTCCCCTAGTTGTCTATCCTGTCTATCTTGGATGACACTGTGCCATATCTTGTCACAGTAATTGTTGATCTCATCTTGTTGCTGACCTCCATAGCTTCCTATGTCTCATTCTTGGTGTTTATACGGTTCATTTTCTAGTTCATCTATTGTCTGTCAATCATTCTGATGACATGCCCTGCACATTTCCATTTACTAATCTTTTTCGTAATGTTTGTTACTTTGATTTGTTTCCATATCCAGTTTGTTTCCTTGTCATCTATTGATATAGAAATTAGTTTCTGAAAAGCAAATGATTCACAGAATCTTTAATCCTTTGGTAGTATTTCAGGACACTTTAGAAGTATGTGTGTTCTCCAAACTGATGTTCGTCAACAAAGGACCTTAGATGAATCCCTTGAAAAATGTTTAATATTTGAAGATCAGATCACATTTTAAAAATCATAATACAAGTAAAAAAAAAAAGAAAGAAAAAAAGACAATGCCTTCCCTTACCAACAGAAAACAAAGATGGCTAAAGAAATGCAGCCAACAACAGAACAATTTATTCCCTGTGAGTTTTGGTTTTAAGACCACTAATGGGACCTTAGAACATTATTTTCATTTTTCCCCCCAATAGACTTCATAATCGTGAAAGTCTTCATTGTTCACATGTTGTTACTTTGTTTCAGTTTAAAATAAGGAGGACTTTTATAACCTACTGGTTTACTGTAGCAGCTATGAAATATTTCACTAATCAATTGTTAAACATTGGTTAAAATCTCTAACTTCTCAATCACTTGACTGAACACAACGTTATTATTATTATTTTTAATTAATTTTGTATTAACCTACTGAGTCTTATATGTCATTGATTTTTCTTCAAGAATTTTCACTCTGTCAGACACTTAAAAATTCAATTGTCTTTCTTTTTTAAAAATATTGCAATCAAAAATACTATCACCGAGGCAAAAATCAAATTCAAATTGCTTCACGTACTGGAAACCATAGCATTTTCCCTATGCTCTGCTTGTGCAGGACCAGCTACGGTGATTAGGATATTTCAATTTTGAATATTTACAAATAAACAAAAATATTTAAAACTTAAGATTAATATTAATATAAAAATAAATGTTATAATTTTCTTTAGCTTTCTCAAAGATCGCTGATAACGAACTGATATTAGAAAGTAGCATCACAATAATAGATAAGTTAATCAGTTTTTGATAAATTACTGTTTACTTGAAAAGGAATCTTTATTGATAATATTTCACAAATAAAAATTAAACAGGAAACAGATCTTGTTGTAGACATGTGGGATCCAGGAATATCTGGGGGATAGACTGAGTGATGGGGCAAGTGAAGAAACATTGAGTAAATAGCTCCACATACACTATTTCTAATTGTATTAAAATGGAAATTATTAGGAAGAATTATCTTTGCATAAACTAAATGTTAAAAGTGAAATGGTCGGATAGAGTAAAGAATGAGGGCATTTTAACAAGAATAGGTGAAAAAAGGAAATTGTTAGAAACCTTACGCAAGAGAAAAGCATCTTGGTTAGGACATGTGCTACGAAGAAATTGTCTACAACAAAGAATAATAGAGGGAAAGTAGAAGGAGGAACAGGAAGAAGAAGAATTAGAATGCTGGATGATGTTAAAAGGGGAAGAAAGTACAAACAATTGAAGAAAGATGCACAGGATAGAAGAAAATGGAGAGCGTCCAATTGAAACCTGTCGTAAAGACAGTTACACCAGAGAGAGAGAGAGAAACCAAATCATATCACAGGATAAGATGGGTCATATTCCAATACTGATTTACTCTGGAAAACAAAGTTGCACACAGAAAGTATTTGTTTCCAATTGATAGGCTTAAAAGCCAGAGAAATGCAAGTGCAACAAGGACAGTTTTTGAGGAAAGGGCATTAAAACTGTTAAGACCAATTAGAATCTAGATAAGCCACTTGCTGTTCCAAAGTCAGTATAGAGTAGCATTCGACAGTTTATATAATACAAATTATTTTATCAAGAAAAACTTCACATTTAAATTTATTGCTTTTTTTTTTTTTTTAATATCCTTTTAATAAATGTAAACTTCATTATAAAGTGTCATTTGTTTTTGTCTTTTGGGCTACTTGCTATTTTACAAATAAATCTGAAATTAATAATGAAATAAACTAATACTAACAAAGTATAGCTGTGATTCCGCACAACATCACTGACAATCTAAATAAGTGAGTCTGCGTAAGAATATGCATATAATTACGGAAAAAACTGACATTCTAAGTATCTGCCATAGCATTAAGAAACATAAAACATATGTTTATTAACTTCACAGCCACTATACTTTTGGTTTAAAATCTCCCACTGTGTTAGCATTTGCAAAAACCCAAGTAATAATAATAATAATAATAATGACAATAGCAATAAATTATGTGTATTCAAAATTCTAAGAATACATAAATATTTATTCTATAAATATAAAATCATTGTTTTTTTTATTATTACATAAATATTTATGTAATTATAAAAGAACAATGATTCCAAACATTTAATAGTAATGACACACTGTCAATATCTACGATTTTTAACATTTTTTTCAAGGTCATTTTTAACATTTTTTTTTTTTTACTCTTAAGCTTTTATAACTACAGTACTTCTGAATACCGTTTCAAGTTTCATATATGGTTTATATGTCCGTATTTCTATTAAAAAGATCAGAAAATGATTTAATAATAACGATTCTGTAATTTTTCTTTTTAGTTTTTGACCCAAATCATTTTCAACTTTGGTTTTGGATTATTCCATTATCAAGGCACTGGGATTCCCAGTCTGATGCAATAATGTTACATCCTAACACTATGTAATTTTGAAGCCTTTCAAATAGGGTTCTTCTAATTTTGTTAATAATTAATGAGGTTCAACATGCATTAAACGTAATATGAAAACGAGAAAAAAAATAGCGATACCTTATCAATGAAGTGCAAGACAACTGATTAATCGCTCCCATTATACATAAATCACTATTTTATTCAATTTTATTATATAATAGTTTCTCTAGAGGATTTAATTCCTACACAAAGATTTTAATAATGAACTTTATTTCATTATTATAAATATCCTTATTATTTCTATAAGAATTTAAAATTCTTAGAAAATCTGAATTGTATGCAATTGAAAACTGTTATTATTTTGCTAAATTGGTAATTTCAAAAATATTGTAAAATATCATATAATCATTCACAAATCTATTCTTAATTGCTAAAAATTTATGAATAAACAACAATTTTTTAAAAAAGGAAGGGTGCTTACATACTATCGGGACCCATTTTTTAAAATCGATTTTTGGTGTTTTGTTTTCATTTATTTTCAGTGTTTTGGTTTTTTTTAAAACATAACTTGTAGTTGTCGTTATTTATGATACCTAGTCATTTTGAAATGGAAAGTATTGTTTTTTTTCATCGTATTTCCAAATGAAACATTCTGGAAAGGATCCCACCTCAATAAGTACCTATTTTATTACACATTTGGAAGGGTTAACAATTTAAAATAACACCAAAAATAGATTATAAAAAATGGCTCCCGATAGTATATAAGCACCAAAGGACGTCCTATTACATTCTCAATGTGTATGGTGATGGAGAAGTTTTCATTCAATGACATTCCTTTAATTCTAACCCCTTCAAATTACAAATTAATTGGCACTAGATTAATAACTGCATGAGCAACAAAGAAAGATAAGTTTAATAGCAAAGGACAAAAACCAGACTTCTTTACAGACACTACAATATGCATCCTAAATTAGCATCTGACTGAAATGCAATCCAAGATTCAACTTTTATCATAAGTGAGCGATATTAATTTATGGTGGTTTGCATTGAAACCTGGCTACACTGCCTGCATCCCAATACAAGCGACTGTATGTCACCAAAAAAGATTAATTGTATCAAAGTAAAAGAGCACAAAGAAACCAAAAACAGTTAACTTAATAAAACCTTCAAAAAAAAAAAAAAAAAGAGGAAGAAATATAACACACAAACAGCAAAATTAGCATCGTGAAAAGTGAGAGAATATGTATTAAAGGAAACTAAAAAAACAAAATATTTAGGAATATTCTTTTAACAATGTACTTTAACTTTTAGCAAAAAAAAAAAAAAAAGAAGGAAAAAAAAAATCAGTAAATTAATATGGTAGGAATTATTGAGGATTTTGATTGTAATTATATAAATCATGTTTTCACTTATTAGAGTGATTTTGACATTTATAGATATATAATTTGGTAATAAAAGGACAATAAGATGCAAAAGCAGGGAAATGATTCTATTTCAAAGATGATTAAGAAAGGAAATATAAGACAACTTTAAATATCTGGAATTTGGTGTCAATAAAATATTCACAAGCCTATTAAGAAGTAAAAGTAAATTAAATTTTTTCTTTTTATATAACATCAAATTAATACTGACCTTTTGGCTTCACATCTGTATACTTTAAAAAGTGATTATGACGAGATTTCCAAGTGTGACGATAGCTATTCAGCAATGTAATAGGTGGCCTTTGTTTTGAGGTAACCCATCTAACACCATCTTCATCTAAAATTCAGAGATATAATTTTACTTAGAAAATAAAACTTTTAATTACTGCTTTCTAATGCAAACATCAATTCTGTGGTCTTTATTCCCAAGCTTAAATAATAACATTAAAGATCAAAACGAAAAATCCTCTTTTGGACTGAATAAAATTATCATTAATATGAACTTAAAATATACAATGAAATCTTATAAAAAATGAAATATAAAAACAAAAAAATAAAAATAAAACAAAATAAAAAAAACCAAACTGGTATCTTTTCAAAAATAGCAAAACTAACTCATTTTCAAAAGGATACCAATCTTAAATAAATGATTTAAATAAAAGATTCTTAAAGATTGTTGTATATAATTATATATTAGCATTTACTTTTTTTATTTTTATTCATGCAAGAAACAAATACAAATGTAACATACACATATTTTTAAAAAATGCAGGAAAAATATAAAGTTAATTCAACAATAAAAAAAATAATGGTTACGTCTCATTATGTTATTAAAATTTACTTAAATAAAATCAAAAGATTCTGCATTCTGTCTAAAATTTGTTTTACAGTTTATATTTTCAATAATCACACGAAATTAAAAAAGAAAAGAAAAGAAAACATATGTTGGATAATACAGAATGTCCACTTACTGAAGGTCAGATAAATCAGGAATATTAGAGGGAAAAAAAATATTGATATTGCAAAAACTCGATAGCCTTGCTTAATACGTTTGCAACAGGTTGTTGTAAAAAATTCTTTATCTGAAATTTCAATTTGTATTTAAATGGAAAGAGATGTTCAGTAATAAAGTTACAAGCAATCTTTAAAATTTTACTTAAGAGCAATAACAATTGTGTTTATTTAATACCTAACACAACAAATTAAATACCCAGTTCTTAAATTTGATAATCCAAACAACGCTTAATAGCCAAGGAGCACATAATAGATTACATTTAAAGACTTTCATTCACACAGGAAAAACTTCTGTCTCTAACAAAAAAAAAATAAATAAATTGCTAACGCAACTATTGCTGAGAGTCTGATAGGTATGTTTTAAAAGTATGCCATCTATTGCAAAGCACAAACTCTGTTTCTGCATGATTACTTTGGTATTCTTGATGATTCTGTTTTACAGGAATCTTAAGCTTTCCGATTTCAGTTAATTTTTCTGACAATTCCTATGACAAATGATTAATGACAGTGCATCAGCCTGTTTGAATGCAGATGTTCAAATAAAACACTGTTTCTACTTTGATGAAATTCCAAAAATCCTCACTGCATGATGCACAAATTTAAAATTTTATATTAATTTTAGACTGCATTATGCTGTTTTTGGAAGATATAAGTCACAGCAGAAAGAACTTCAATGCTAGCAGCCATGTGGGAAGTGACTGTATTGTGATAATTTAATTTGTCTCTATAGCTTGATATTTGTTATATGTAATGAAGATTTTATTCTTTATGTTGTACTCATCATTAATTCATTAGTTGATGTTTATGTAAATTCACAGCTTGCATAGAGGGGGGAGCTGAAATTGTAAAACTGGATTAAAAAAAATTCCTTACCTTCTCTTACTATTTCTTTTCTTATATTTTCTTTGCTGTCCTTCTCAAAATCATCTTCCCCATCTGTAGAATGTGTCTCAATCAAATCGTTTCCCGTTCTGAAAAATCAATATAGATAGTAAGGTTTCTGATTCAAGCAAATACAATAACCATCAATCGTCCTTGTTCCCCCAACATTACTTTTCTGCACTATCACTAACTGCAGAAATTATTTGACATTTTGCAGAAGTTGTACAAATATATTTCAAAAAAAAAAAAAAAAGAAAAAAAAAAAGAAACAAAAAACAGTAATTGCTTTTAGAATATTTCTGAATAATCAAGACATAAGTATTTTTATCGTGAACAAATGGCTAACTTAATAAATGTTTTTTTTTTTTCTTTTAATTTGGAAGATTTATTTGATCTACACTTTGATGATACAGAAAAAAATAATAATAATAGAACAGGAATACAAACAAAAACCATAGTCATGAAGGCCAAAATGCAGGGCACTAGTGAAAATAGCCTATGTAGACTGTGTAACAAATGTGAAGAAACAGTAAACCATCTAATATGCGAGTGTTCAACAATTGCTCGTACGGAATATAAAAAGAGACATGAGGATGTGGCCCAAAAAAATCCACTGGGCACTATGCCACAAATTTGGATTCCCTACTTCGGAAAAATTCTGGCAACACACTGTAGAAAAGGTCCTGGATAATGGCCAGGTTAAAATACTTCGGGACTTTAGAACACAAACGGACCAGCGCATTACAGCCAACACACCTGACATCACTGAGATTGAGCAACAAGAAGCGACTTTGATTGACAGAGCCATCCCTGGAGACTGTCGAGTCCAGGAAAAAGAACATGGAAAAATGTAGTAGTACAGGGCTCTGACGCTAGAAACCACCCAAATTTGGCATAAAAACGCAAGAGTGCTACCCATTATCACTGGCGCAACTGGCACAATTTCACCCAATTTTACTGATTATTTTACCTTGTTAGGAACTACAACTATTACAGCAGACGAATTGCAAAAAACTGCAATTCTCGGGACTGCATTGATTATTCGTCGCTACTTGGCTGATGCCTAAGCCTTTGGTTAAGGCTCGCCTCCGCCAAAAACTGCCAGTGATTCGGGTTTTTGTATCATAACATGTGACTGTTTCACTGTGTTTCATTTAAAGAATAAATTTTGTTATATAAGTGAAACATGCTTCTGTATTCTTGATTAATGCAAAAACGAAAATTAATACAGATCTAAACAACATGATTGTGTAGCATAACACACTGACCATTTTCCCATACATAGGGTGGTTTTTGAAAGATCTTAATTTTTAAAATTTCTTTCTGTGAATATGTAGAACCACTATCATATCTGAGGTTGAAATATTTTAAAAAGAAAAGAAAAACAACTTTGAGAAAGAGTGAAGAAAACTTAAAATATATTACTAAAGCTGTGCCACTGCTGTAAATGAAAAAAAATAAATAAATAAATAAAGTCAAATAGCACTGTAACTTACAATTGTTGCTTTCTTGGCTTTTTCCTTGGTGAAGCTTCTACAACAGGCAAATTAACACAAGAGGAACCAAGAGAGTTAGACACTGGTTTTGAACCAATACCTATGGGAAGAGATCAGAAAATCCTAATTATCTCGAAAGCTTTAGAATTATTAAATGTAAAATTCAGATTCATATTAATGAAATGAGAGTTAAAAAAAAAATCACCGAAAATTTACACCAAAACTTCTTGTTAACAAAATTCAAAGGACCTACATTTTTTAAATCTTACATGGTCAAAATCTAGATTGATCTAGATTTCATGAAAACATTTAAAAAAATTAACTTAAGATATCATCAGGCTGTTAGTGAAGATTAATTTGATCACTGCTAAATATTGCAGGCAACAGAATTTTCTTAAAACGAATATGTCACACAAATTACCTAAATTGCTCAAATTGTAATGGACACTTTCATATTCATGACAAGACTGTACGTGTAGAAATCCAATCTCACTTTTCAGGTATTTTATGAACAAGTCTGTCAGATTCATAAAGCTTGTGCTGATTAACAACTTTAAGCTAATAATCTCTGACTAGCCTTTAAAATTTTTCACTTAAATTTTATTTTGGCTTTGCAAGCATAATTTTGTTCTGAAGACTGAAAAGATTGTAAAGAAATATTTACAATATTTCGGACTGACAACATTTTGGAGTTTCTCTTTATATGAATCTCTAAGGTAGAGGTTTCAGTACATCGGAAATGAACTGAAAATATAAACTAAATATTATGCTGTCCTAAGAAAAAAAAAAAATCTTAATAGATTTACTGTCTAAAGATTAAGATACAAAAAGCAATAAAGTAATAAATGCTGAAAACAAAGGAATTGTGATTTCCAAATATTATGTACTACAGTTAATAATGAAATGCCTATGTTTACAAGAGGGGGAAAACAAATACAATTTAAGAATTAAACTATTAGAACTAATAAAATACAATATGAAAAAAACTTACAGTTGTCTGATATATCTAATGGTTCCTGTTTAATATTGGCTGCAGGTATTAAAACAGTGCTTGTGATACTGTTTTCATTCACATCTGTATGTAATGAAATGCCGTTTTCTCGAACAGTGTCACTGTAATGGAAACAAAAGAGCAATACAAATATATTTTATATGAAACTTAAATTGCAAATATCACGTGCTTGATTACCCAAGTACTCATGAGAGTGATTTATTTATTTTTTTGTTTTAATAGGAACTTGTGAATTCCCAAATTTCGCAGGCATCTTTTAAATCTTAAGATTGTCAATAGGTGTCAAGAGATTTTAAGATTAGGAACTGTATCTTTATAGGGACCCCAGGAAAGTACAAAAAGAATGGATATAAACTTGCTGATCAGCAGGACAGAAGAACAGTCAGGACAAGATGATAAAGTTGCAAGAATTTTTCAATCTTATATTGAAACTGAAAACAGAACTTCCTCAATTTAAAGCTTACAGCTATTATTGGTAGATTTAGGCCATATAAATGTTTCAATTACACATTTATGAAGAATATGAATGTAAATTTATTTCCGTAATTATGAATTATGAAGTTGTTTTCTGCCAATCATAGGATAGGAGATTTTAGAAGAATTAAAAGTTAGGAGGTTCAAGATGTCATCTAAGTAACTTCTGCAAGCAAGTAAATAGCGATGGTAAGACTTCTCCATTCTTTTTATTTTAACAGAATCTCTAGTAGCTCTTAACAGTAAAGTAGGTGAGCTAACATCTAATACCCATACTGTAAATATGCTCTAATAGCAAAAATTAATTTACACTACAACATCATTAGTTGAGTTATAAAAGATTATATTTCAGAGCCTTAAGAAAAGTGGACATTAAATAAATTAATGAGATGTACATAACAGTTCTTCTAAACTTCCAGTGTTATGGCCCTTTATTATTCTAAAATTTAATAATATGTAGATAATAACACAAGTGGAGCTTGGCTTATTATTTTCTGAGTTATCGTGTGCACAACAGACATCTCCATACACGCAGACATCTCACTCAACAAACTATGAATTTGTTGTAGGATGCAAATGGTATGAATTTCCATTAAAATCAGGACATGAATATTTAATTTGATTATTGTTCTGTTTTCTGATGTAAATTTTAAAAAGTTTAAATGATTTGATGTCTTGGGGGGGGAAAGGAAATATTTGGATGTCACTTGCATATTACTATATTTTCCCATTACCATTGTATAAAGAAAGTAAAAATGAAACAATCTACGGATAAAAAAAAAAAAATCGGGTAAGGAGGAGGGAAGAGCAATCAAATAAGAAAGAAGCATTTATGTCAATGACTCTTAGAGAATCAGTCATGCATAATTAATTAATTATTTAATTAATTAATAAATAAATAAATATAGAAGATATAATTGATGAAAACAAAATGATATGTTAGAAAGAAGCACCAAATACCTGCTTGGTTTTGGAGAACTTGTAGCAGAAAGAGTAGTGCTACTTGAACTAGTTGTATCAGGATGTGGACTTGGAGGTTCTGATGCTGTTATTGAGGGAAGAAGATTTTTTCTGACAACAACACTGGTTCTAGGGGAAAAAAATATATATATAAACTAAATTCCAACTTTTATAAATAAGTTTTGGATTCAATAAGAGGTATCCTATAATACTTATTTCTAATACTACTTCAGAAGTATTCTCAATTAAAACATGACAATAAAAACAAAAACTAAAAACAAACTATAAAATTGTAAACTGAGAATTAAACTCTCAAAAAATTAAAAAAGGTGGAGGGAGGATAATTTCAAAGGAGCTCTTGAAAGGTTTGACTGTTCTACACTTCAATAAGCAAATAAGCAACCTATGTCCCACTTACTCATCCCTATCCTACATACATCATATTTTTTTAATATTGTCTGTTCTATGAAATTATAGAAAATTTGAAATTCCTACAGATTTATTTCATTGTTAACCTTTTTTTTTTAATAATGTTATGATGTCATAATCGGTTTTCCATAAGTTTATTTAGGCATTTTGTTATCATTTAGTTTAAGTTCATGAAAGCTTTTTGTTAGCATTTACCTTTAAAGTTTTATCTTGATATATTGTTTCTAATACTTGTTGTTAATTATTTTTCATTGAAATTTGATGTAGTATTTTCATATATTGTTTAAATGTTATGTTTCACTTCTATTTCTATTTAATATTTACATTTTCAAATATCTTAAAAAAGTAGAGTTAAAGGAAGGGGGAGATGCTTTCATGAAAGAAGGTCATGCTCTAAAAGATCAAAAACCACTATTCCAAAGATTGTACATCTTCCATATTTATCTTTCTTGATAGTTATTTAATAAACAGTCAAGTTACATTTAACCTATCTAGCTACGTGCAAGGTTCTTCGAATAACTTCTTCTGAATATTAAGTTGTAATGATTCACAAATAATTACAATGATTTAACAACGGAAGTCTTTACCCTTCATTTGTTCTTTTCCTTAGAATGCTTGGACGTGGTGAAGATGAAGTTGAAGGCGTTGTTCCAGTGCTCAATGACTGACTTGATGTATAACTTGTTCCAACAGACGTGCTGGAACTGACAGAATATACCGCTGATGTAGCCGGGTTAGAAACCACAGGTTCAGCAGTTACAACAGTTCCTAAAAATAAAAAAAAAAAAACCCAATGTATTAAAAATTACAAGAATTCAATTTAAGGAAAATCCTCAAACTGTTTCTTCTTCATTGCTAAATTTTGTTAATGGTCTGTGTGAAATTACATTAACCCACATTAATCTGACAAGTTAAATGTAGCACCAGTTACAAAATGTTCGTATTTATAAATTAAGAATGTACTAATCATCTCAGTCAAACCCTGCAGTGAAAGGAAAATTTCCCCCAGCCTTTCTGAGTATGAAGATTTGCGAAAACAACAACAACAAATTAACAATTCTTTCCTAAATCTAAACGTCTGAAAACGCATTGTAGAAGTTAAGCCCGTTTTACATTTACCATTTCACTCGCCATAAATGCAAGCCATAACACAGGCAATGTCAGGGTAGATTGCGAGTGATTAGTGTACCGCTTTACACTTACCATAACGCCTACCATCACACGGAACATTTACACTTCTCAATTGTCATCATGCCTACGTTTTATTTACGAAAAAAATAGCATTGATTTATATAAAAACCATTTAGTCAATGCATCGGATAGGTGAAAGAATGTTTTTAATTAATTAAAATAGGAAATATTCATTTTTTTTTTCATCGTTTTGCGTTTCTTTGTTTTCAGTTTCGATAAATAATTCAGTCTCGTTAAATCTCGATCAACGACGATATCTTTTCGAGATCTCGGCCGCTGTCGATTCAAATTTTCAAGCCGAAATTCTGAAATGATTTTGATTAATAATGTAACATTTTATGAAAGCATCCACGAAAACATAAGGAAAAGATGCCCTCCGATCGTGAAAATCATTTTTGTAATCGGTAATTTTGAATAAATAGATACAAATCGGTTGGACTTCCAAGTTCTACAATTCGTCACCAGGAGCGTTGCTGTGTCATGTCGCCATCACCTGGACATGTGTGATGGTGAGGTGATGGCGAGCGTTATGGAGAGGTTATGGCGAGTGAAATGGTAAATGTAAAGCGGCCATTACAGAGTTGTAATTCGGTTTGCCATCTAGCTTAAAGAAAGAGTCCATAGCTAAACAATAAATTTTATCACATTTGCTAAGACTTAACATTATGAATTGGATATTAAAATGACATTTGTGATATCATCGTACATAATATCATTTATATAACTGTCTCATTTACAATGAGGTTAAAGGTGAAAAATGAATTCCATTAGTGATTCAACATGACTGTGTTCTGTCGCGCTCAGTCGTCTTGGCAAACATTTTGCTTTACATAGCCATTCAAAACAAACTGCGTTGAATGTATATTGCAAACTTTGAAGAGATAATCCTTCTTAATTCAGTACATGCCAAGTCAAACTGACAAATGACTTCACAAGAATGAGTTCATCGATAGTTTTCAGGACACGGACCGAAGCCAAAAATAGAGGGTTTCATTCTCCGATTCACGGCCAGATGATGGCAGGCTCACAGTGGTCAGGATTACAAAAGCTTGATAATTTTGATCTGTCTTGCATCTGGCAAAATGGACATGAATTTTATTCTAAAAATGAAATACGATTCCAGTAGTAGTGATTCAGAAGGAGGACTCGGCGGAATTGAGAAGATGGAGTAGAATTTTGTTTGAAAGAAAGGAAACAAACAGACAGCCCTTGTCAAGGATAACAAATAAAGAGAAAGAGTAATCAATTCGTTCCTCATATAGCATTTAAAATAATAAAATTATCTTAACAAATCATTGAACAAAAACAAATAACATTTCCTCCTTTCTCTCTCTCTCTAAATCACTACAGAACAGATGATAATAATAATAAAAAGCAATTGTAAAAATATTTAAAATTAAATATAAGTAAAATTCTATTCGCATCAACATTTATTCACTTTGTATTAATCAGTTAATAATAAAAATGACCGAAATTAAACTAAAAAAAAACACAAACACACATATACATAAGCACACAAAAAAACTTCAATATTTAATTCTATGTTGATTAACCTTGAAGTTGATTTAAAATTAAATTCAACAGAATTTTTATATATTTACAAAGTTGTGATGAAGTATTTCAGCAATGAAAAAAATTAAAAAGTTGATTTTTAGGCTGATTTTGAATTTACAAATATCACAATAATCTCATTGTTCATTCTTTAACTCCCTGTAAGGAATAAATCATTAGTTGGCGCAAGGATACAAGTTTGTCTCATTCGAGTGATCCCCTCCAATTCAACTAGCATTGGAATGTTAGGAAGTAGTTCCCCTAATAATTCCAATGCTACTTTCGATGCTACTTTGAACTGGGTGTTGCAAACTTATTTAAGAAAGGTTATCTCTTGAAAAAGGGACTTTTGAAATTTCAAGTGATGAAGATTACATGAAATTTAATTAATTGCACATATTTTGTACTGACAATAATATCTTATAGAAAGAAATTGCAACTTCAACGCATAAATCACGACATGTGGAGCAAATATTGAACAGTGACAATGTTTAAACTACAGTAAAACCTCGTTAAGTCGTCACTCAAAGGACCAAACATTTTTGACGATTTAAGCGGAGTGACGACTTAGGCGGAGTGGGAATTTTTGAAAAAAAACCCCCACTGAGATACAGTATTCTCATGAATTGCTGGAGGATTTGGTGAGAAAAACAAGATTTTCAGAAATCAATACATGCAAATGAATGAGTGGAAAAAAAAAACCACACACACACACACACACTTTTTATAGTTACCACATTTTAATCGTTTTAAAAGAAAAGCAATGCCTGTCTTTGAAACGTTCCAGCCAACCATTGCTGCCGCCAAAATCTTCCATGTTCAACTCCATGGCTTTTTATTTGAGAATCACGGCTGAAATCGGCACATTTTGCGATCTGGCATATTTTAGCCATCGAAATAAAACCTCCTCGATCTCGTCAAACTTCGATTTTCTCATTCTCTTTCTTTTGTCTTTGCAGTCAGCTTCTTCAATTACTTGTTTCGATGAAAGAATATCGTTTAATGTAGTCCTGTGAATATGGTGTTCTTTGGCAAAAGCTGTTTTCGAAACATTGTTTTTAAAAAGTGCAATTAAGTCTTTTTTTTCTTTAAAAGATAACGAGGTAATGTTAAAAACGTAATCAAATCATGAAATTGCAAAAAAAAATAAAAATAGCCCTTATAGCAGGGCTTACTTACTATGAAATGAAGTCACACTCAGGAGCGGTCAAGAAAAACTTCTACACTGGACAGAGTCGCAGTGAGAAGTGTGCTTTGAATGATTAGCAAAGAGATTCCAAGAACCCAAATCCCCCAAAGGGGTAGAAAAGGAATAAAGTGACAGACATGGTCGAAAATTCTCCGTAAAGGCTTGGTTTTCTTAAAGTTTTCTTGTCCGGATAACTCGTCACTTTCAAGAATGGCCAAAAGCATCTTTCTTCTCCATTTTGCATGCTATCGTGTTGTCTTTTCAGCACCGCCCCTTTAAAGTTTTCTTAAAGGGGCGGGGCTGAAAAGACAACACGATAGCATGCAAAATGGAGAAGAAAGATGCTTTTGGCCATTCTTGAAAGTGACGAGTTATCCGGAGTAGACTTAAATTTGGTGACGGGTAAAAGAGGGTTATTTTACATTATTGTGTACGAGATCTTGTCGGGACCAAAAAAAAAAAACGACGACTTAAACGGAGTGACGACTTAACGAGGTTTTACTGTAACTTAAAATTTAAAATATATACAAAACTTCATGTCCAGTGCCTCAATTTTTATGATTTTTTTGCCCCGTCCCAGTTTTTATTTTTAAGTTAATATACACACATTTCCAATTATTCTGATTAAAATAATACAACTTGTATTATACAAAAACTGCAATTTTTTTTACTTTTTTTTTTAGTCTACTTCGGTCAAAGTAACAATATCTTGTTGTTCCATTTAGGAATGTTTTTGTTATAAAACATATGAAAAGTGAAACTCTTCAATACAAAGGTAATTAGGGAAATGCACTTATATCATTGGCTTTTTGAATAAATACAAAATCAGTGATCGACTAATCGACTATCCTAAAATTAACTGAATGGGTTACCTTCAGCAGATGAAGCATATGCTGTGTGGAGTGTTAGAGGATGAGCTGGATCCACAGTTACCATCATTGGACTGACTGTTGTTGAACTTCCAGTCCGTGAGCTAGTCATAGCAGAACTCTGATGGGATGATACTAAAACAATTTCCAGTATTAAAAGAAAATAAGTGATTTCCTTGAAATCAAGGAAAGAAAAATCAAAGACGGGAGACTATTGAATGTGCATTAGAAAACTGCTATGAAAATTAAGTAACATAAAAGACAACTTACAAAGACCAGGTCGAATTCCACTGGAGGAAAATGTGTGGGCAGTTGAAGGACCTCCATAGGATGACATAGGAAGAGTATTTTGATAGGGCTCGTAATAATAGGTTGTGGACAGTGTATAAGAACCAGATGGTTGGACAGGTCTGAAATAAAATTTAACCAAATGAAGTTACAGTTTATTTCAAATTTATTATGATCACTGTTCAGTGATTAACTACAATATTTATGAATGCTTTCTTTCTATTAGGTCATTTAGTAATAAACTGCGATTTAAAATACTTTTTTGGTTTATAAAAAAGAAAAAAAAAAAAAAAACCAGTAATTTGCCCATTCCCATATATAAATCTATATACATGAACAATTATAAGAATTTACTTATTTTTTTTTAAGCAGTTAAGTGACAATAATAATCAATCCCAATAAACTGATAATAAAAAGATATATAAATACGTAAATCAATGGCTTAAACATTTAAGCCATTAATTCTATCGTAAACATCTGGAACTAAAATTTAAAGATTATAGCAAATTCACACTGATTTGAAAATAGATGGAACTACTTAATTTCAAAAAATGTAGGATTATTTTTTCTTCTCAGAATTGGAAGAAGTTGATGTAAAATAAGTTATAACTAGAACAGAAACTTAAAAAGATAAATCGTTCAATCTTCAGGTCAGTGTAAATCGTACATTCTAATCTCAAGGGCTAATAGGCATCTTTCATTTGATGCAAGACTTATGTTCCAAATTAGACTTTATAATTTTGAATTGATGAGTTCGAAAACCAGTTATCTCCATTAAAACTAAGTTTACAGGAAAAAAAAAAACAACAACTGAATTTTTCAATATACAACAGACATACAGAGGTTTAACTTTTTTCAAAATCAAATGGGTTTAAGTAATTCAAGATGCTGTCAATATTATGTAATAATATTACTTATTTTTGAAAAATGAAATTTGTTTAGAATTTGGAGACGACTTCTTTTTGTACAAAATCTTATATATAGTTACCTTTTTAAATAGAATTAATTTGAAATAAGTGAAAAATTTCACTAAAACCTTTCTATTTTCACTCACTGGTCAGATCATTAAAGAAATGATGTACATCTCAGCTTACAAGAAAACATTTATTATACTTTAATTTTTACTGTAATTATAAGATGTAGAATATTGAATGCAACCAATAGTCAAATTCAATTTAACCAATAGTCAAATGTCAACATGTACATAGCATTATTAATTTTATACCCTAAAATGCATGGATATTATGCATAAAAACATTACCAACAATAAGAAACATGAAATTATTAAAAAGCAATATGTTAATAAACCTAATTCTCTAGCTTCAGAAATCCTTTTCTGGAGGATGGTTAACATCAGAGGAAGGTCACATACAAATTTCTTCATAGAAAGACAAAAATTCACTTAGGATGTACTGCAGAACTTTTTCAATATCCTCAATCTTTCTACGGTTTATTGGAACTTTTCCAGAATATGCTTCCTTTATGGGTAGTGGAGCCACTTTCAGGGAACTCTTTTTATACAGTGCAAATATTAATTTATGTAATTCACTGAGGAGCGTAGCTACTTCAACTTCACCAGATGCTGAGCTTTTGTAAGTGAAGGAGTTATAACTTGACACTTGAAATTGTTGTGGTCCTAATGTGACTGTGGGTGAAGTTACTGCAAACGAGACTCTGGTGTATCTCCCACATTGTTAAAAGAGAAATAGAAGAGGTCTTTTGCGTCCTACTGTTCAGGAATTGTCTTCAGGTCTGAGAGATAGAGGGAGGGCGTGTAAATAGATAGTTAAAAAGGCGGACGGAAGAGAGATATGTCAGATTGGAGCCTTGGTTTTGGCGGGAAGGGTAATTTGGGTGGGAAAATCAGCACACCAAAGAGAGATCATCGTTTCCCGAAACGGGATGTTGGGGAAGAGAAGCCATTTCCAAATTTGGTGGAGGCCTAGGCCATCATTTATTTGACTGAGGTGGATCCTGCTTTCAGAATATGAATACATTCTTCGATGTTTCTGGAAATGTAGGTAGAGGATTGAGACAGAATGGTGGCTCTATCCCGTTGAAAGAGTGATTGGGGATGCTGGAGTGGGAGGTATGGGTGGTAGTTTTCCGGTTTCTTATGTCTTGTTGGTGCTCGAGTAAGCGTTTGCTGAGGGAACGTTTAGTTTGACCAATATAACGTTGGCCGCAGCAACACAGAATTGAGTAGGAGAGTGGAGGTGGGATCATCTCCAACTCCCATCTTCCCGCCATCTCTCTGAAGAAGATTCCTGAACAATAGGATGTGAAAGGCCTTGTCTATTTCTCTTTTAACAATAGGAGACTAGGAAATACCCCAGTCTCTCGTTTGCGATAACTTGAAATTGCTGTTTTACCTGTTTTGCTTTTCTGTATGAGCATTTGATAGCACAGTTTTCGTATAATGCTTTGGCCACCAGTTTTTGAAATCAAGTATCTTGTTTGAAGTCACATTCTTAACAGTAAACTCCTGTGATTTTGAGGATGATTCTATCAGTGCTGTAAACAGCTGAGGAGAATATATACGGTCTTCGTTCTTATTTTTTTCTTCACGATCCCAAAATCGCAGTCACATGGGTTGAGAGAAAACCACATATTGGGAATAAGTGGTGAATTCATTGAATCGAGCAGTAAGAGACATTAGAAATCTCACCACTATGTGGTTTCGATTCTGCCCTGGGCAGCCATCAGAAAAAAATATACAGTATTTTTATATCTTCTTTCAAACTATTGATGTAATCAATCAAGAACGAACAAACTTCATTCAGTCCTTTGTGGGCGATTCCTTCATGATATGAATAAAGACTGATTTATTCAACTTCAAATCACGAACACCAAATTCATTCACCCGTAACTATCTATAATAAAATATTTCCCAGACAGGAATGGACAAAATCAATGACGATGCCAGTTGTATCTTCACGAGTAAGCTAAATGTTGCTGCCATCTGGTGGAATATTTTTAAAATTAGTTGGGAAGCAAGTCATCTCCTGGCCATGTCATATTTTCAAACTAAACAGAGATTTCATGGTTCTCTATTCTCTATATTTAGTATGAGAAGTCTTGTTTTCAACTCAAAAGATGCATTTACCTTAGAAGAATAGGAAAGTAAGCTATAATAAATATTTGAAAAAAAGTGGAGATGACTGGGTTTTCGAATTCATCGATTCAATTTGAAAATTCAGTAACCTGTAGCTTATGAATATTGAATATTATTGACCAAAAGTAACAAGTTTTTCTTTCATGTCCCATTTCAATTCCTTCACTAGGAATCTTTCTAAAATGTTTTGGAGTATATCAGACGATGTTGAGATGAACTTACCTTTCTGTCTGGGCTTCCATCAACACCACGCCTGCAGGTAAACTAGTGACGCTGTTTCCAGGAGCAGACTGACTGGGAGATGCACGATGAGAAGAAGATAAGAGTAATCCAACAGGTGCATTATTTTCAACAGGCTCAACTGTCCTCGATTGAACAGGCAGTGGCTGTGGATGGACTTTGGCTGGGAAAAAAATTAAGAAAAACATTGAAAACAGTTAGTATACAAGTAAATTGATCGCAGCAATAAACAACTCAATAATAGAGAAGGAAGAATTATGCCGCCAATATAAAAAGAAACAAGTTTTAACAATTAGGTACATTTCTGAATTTATTCTGTTAATTAAAGCCTGATTCATTAAAGGTAAATTATCAAATGCTCAAGATTAAATTTAATAATTATGAAGTAATTATTTTTTTACTTCAAAAGCAAACTACTGAAGATACAGGAAAAAATATTTTTTATTCTTTTGAAAGTTGGGTGACTAGTTATTGTCAATTCATGTAGACAAAGGGAAAAGGATTTTTTAAAAAATAGGACAGGAAGAGGAAAAAGACAAATAAAAACATTGAATGGTATCAAATATTGAAAGATAAAAAAAAAAAAAAAAATATATCGTAAATTATTAAGATTTCTGCACATTTTCTTTCATTTAAAATTCTTCTTCTTAATATTCACAAATATCTGGAATTGTCATGAGTCCACAATCTTGAAAGTTATAAAAAGAATAAATAGTTTTGTGTTTAATAATCTTTTCTCTAGCAGCATTTTTAAATTACTACCCATCACATCTAAGCAATTATCTCATTACATTTATATCACTTTTTTATTTTATAATAAAAATTTAAGATAAAAAATTAAAAAATGTATTGATCATAAAAAAGAAAATAAGAATTCTGAAATAAATAATTTATTGTTGAAAAATAATAGAACTAGCTGTCTTTCATAACTTGTATAAAACTTTTTCTTAAAAAAGTTTATAAATCTTGTAATATTGATGAAACACAGAAAAATGAATATCAGAATTTGAATGCTATTGTGTTTTTATTACCAAATCAAAATGATATTGCTACCGTACTTTCGTGTGGGCACGATCGTACGGTGGCGGGGGTACGGAATGCGACTGAACACAAAGGTTCTTTAAAATAACAGAGACTTTTATTGAGCCGGACAAGTTCCAATAACAAATATCTCAAATTAGAATTATCGATCTTCGGTACTTCTATGGGGTCTTCTTCCCACTGGCGGAACGTCTCGACAACTCCACAGCAATTGAGACTCTAATTTCGGCTACGGTAGTCTTCCCCGTCGCCTCTAATCGATCACCGGGCCTTTTCGGATCTCTGCGGCAAATGGACCACCTTTCTTGGCAAGGGATGTCTTCTCATACGCCTCTGAACGATTACCGGACCTCTTCGGATCTCTGCGGCAATAGGACCACCTTTCACGGCAAGGGATGTCTTCTCCGTCGCCTCTACACGATTACCAGACCTTTTCGGATCTCTGAGTAATAGGACCACCTTTCTCAGCAAGGGATGTCTTCTCCGTCGCCTCTACACGATTAACGGACCTCTTCGGATCTCTGCGGTAATTGGACCACCTTCCTCGGCAAGGGATGTCTTCTCCGTCGCCTCTGCATGATTAACAGACCTCTTCGGATCTCTGCGGTAATTGGACCACCTTCCTCGGCAAGGGATGTCTTCTCCGTCACCTCTACATGATTACCGGACCTCTTCGGATCTCTGCGGTAATAACGTACTTCGTTGTGTAGCTCCACAACTGAAGTCTTCTCTTCCACTGTCCCAGTTGGGAACTCTTCTGGGACCTTTGTCCGAAACACACTTCTGACTATTGTCTCCCAGGTGGGAGTCTTCTTGCGGCTGCACGCCACACAATCGAACTAGCTCTGTTCTCCAGATTGGAGATCCTCCTTTCTGGGCTCCTGCCCAAGACCGTTCTCGAACACTCTCCTCCAAGTGGAGACCTTCCTTCTGGGTTCCTGCCCAAGACCGAACTCGAACACTCTCCTCCAAGTGGAGACCTTCCTTCTGGGCTCCTGCCCTCAGATGAAGTGCCTTTCAGGCGCTCTGCGTCTCTTTTTATGGGCGCAGACTGCCTCGATCCTGTCTCCAGAATAGTCAACTCGACACAGGTAGGTCGGGTAGATCGAGTCGACTTCGTTGGAGGGGGAGCGGACAAAATTAACTGGTAACAATATTATAAAAATAATTAAGAATTTAAAAAATACTAATTCTGTTGGTATAGATAATATTACTATAAGAGTAATAAAAAACAACAAAGAAAGTTTTCACATCTTTTAATTGAACTACACTCGAATGCAAGGAAATCAACTCAAATTGAAACGTAATGGTGAACCTTAAATTATCGCAAATTTTTAATAGTGAAAACTGCAAGTAATAAAATAACAAAGAATATGCCATTCCCGTTCACATGACATGCAGAACGTACCGGATGAGTGCATTTTGTAAAAAATGTGAGAAAAACAGTAATACAGAAAAAGTGTAGTACCAAAAGCGTTCATTTCATGTCAGTACATGGTGTTGCCACCTCGAGCTCTGATAACAGCTTCCATTCGGCATCTCATCGATCGGATCATATTCATGACCTCATGTTGTGCAATATTGTTCCATTCCTCTTCAACTCATCGATTGTTTCTGGAGCTGGATTTCTACCACAAACTCTTCTCTTAAGGAGGTCCCAAAGATGTTAGATGGGGTTCAGATCAGGACTATGTGCAGGCCACCGCATACACTCAATGCCAACTGCATTCAGATACAGTGAAACCTGTCAAGTTGACCACCTGTCTAAGTTGACCTAATTGACCAGGAACGGATTGGCTTAATTACTTTAACATTGAGTGAACCCTTTATAAGTTGACCACCTGTCTAACTTGTATGTTGACCAGGTAATAAGGTAGAATTTGCCACAAAGCACAGCTCAAAACCTTTGTAAGTTGACCACTTCCAGAATTTTTCTATGTATTTCTAACAACTTTTATACTGTATTTTTTTTCTAATTTTCTAAAGAAAGAATTGTTAAGGCGCATTTTAACGTCCATTCCACAGATGAAACCTACTTTGAATTTCGCCGACAACTAGGGTATCAAAATATACGTCGAAATAAAATTCCTGCCTCCAAATCTCACTTGTGTGCTTCAACCCATTGACCAAGGAATAATTTGTGCAGTGAAGCAGAATTACCACAGAATGATGTTGCAGTGTTTAGTGACAACAGCAGATGAATGTAAAGATTCATCCAAATTTTCAAAATCCGTCACAGTTTATGATGCAATTCTTTGGTTGAAAACCTCCTTGCAAAATGTACAATCATCAACTCGTTTCTGTTCAACTTACTACTGTAGTACATACAGTAGAAACTATGACAATATCCAATAATTAATATGTATGTATAATTAATGTTTAACCCTAATAAGCAATATTATTCCTATTTTGTATAATTTTGTTGTACTATACTATGTATATATATATAGTAGTAGTATGCAGATGATAAAATATGAAAATCAAAAAGTAAGTATTGTACGCTTGGTAAGTTGACCACCTGTCTAAGTTGACCACGAAAACGTGGAACCACTGGGTGGTTAACTTAGCAGGTTTCACTGTAATCTCAAACAGAACAGCAACAGCGGTCTATGGCCTCACGTTGTCGTGAATGAAAATGAAGTTTTCTCCGACAAATCCAGCGTACGGCAATACATATTGTTGTAGCACTTTGATTATATACCGGTGAGCCGTCAACCCACCTCCTGTGGGCCCAGGGTCAATAAAAACATGTCAGTTTGGCTGCAAGAGAAATGTCTGCCCATAGCATGCAGGAGACTCCTCCATAACTGACTGTCTCCTGGAAGCAGCATTGCACAAAACGTTTACCAGGCCTTCGATAGACAGAGTTTCGTCTGTCATTGCCATGTAAGCACATTTGAGTTTCGTCAGATAACAACACTGATCCCCATTGCGCTACAGTCCAATCAACATGATCGCGAGCAAATTGAAGTCGGAATAACTTTAATCAATACTATAAACTTCTATAAAACTCCATAATTCTCCAGAC
>JAFIDM010010028.1:34832043-34869021 GCA_023159025.1 Thereuonema tuberculata | reverse complement strand
TGCATCTAAAAAAGGTTATGGAAAACTTTTCAGGGCCTTCTAAGATGACGCTTATTCCAGAATAGCGGTTTTAAAAGAGCTAACTTTAAAGGGAACTCCTTAACTTTGATTAACTGACTCAGCAATAATTAAGACAGATTGTTATTGTAATGCAATGTTGAAAACTAAGTAGGGATGGACGGGATTGGATTTTTAGGTCGGGACAAGACGGGACGGGATTTTTTTTTTCCCTCCCAAAAATCGGGACGGGATCGTTCTTCCTTCAGTAAATGGGAAATAGTTGTTCGGGTTTTGAAACTGGATATGGATGACAATAATAATAACAATATTGATGTTTACTGCGCAGTTGGTACTTACCTCGATAAACGAATAGTCTCTATGGTCTGTCGGTAGTCAAAATCACAAAGGTCGTCTGTTGTTTATTGGTTTCGTAGGTCGATCGCTAACGCCTTGACGAAAACACTTTGTTGTTGATGTAATATTGGGAGGTAGAAGGAAAATAAATAGTCCAGAGTATTTCTCAATGATTTATTGTAGTCTTCAGTTGCCAGGATTAATAATCCCAGCATTATTAAGCCTTTTGTTGAATTTAAATAAATTGCGAAATCCCGTCCCGAAGAAATCCCGAAGTAAAGCAAATCCCGCCCGATAAACGGGATTATAATTTTCCTGAAAATTTCTCGAAATATCGGGTCCCGTCGATCCCTAAAACTAAGATAAAATCCACATTTTTATCCTCAATTTTGCTTTGCAATAACTGTAATGTTGGGTTTTAAGAAAGAAATATGTAGTCTGAGGAGGACCAGCCATCAGAAAAATCTTGCTGACCGGGATATAAGCATTCCATTTTATTGAAAAAAATCTCCAGGATCGTAACCTACACTTTATTTATCTGAAAAGTAACAGCTAAAAAGTGTTATCTTCTGGAAAACTAACTTGCTGTTAATACAAGACCATAACTTTGTTTTGTTTTTTGTTTCTACCTTTGTTATTCTAAGCTTCAAAAAAGAACAAGCAACCAAACGAATCTAGCACATCAGTAGGAACAACCTATCTATGCTTATTATTATCTAATGAGTTACTAATTTTCCTTCACTCATATATTTTTAAAAAATATGAATACTCTAATTTGCAATTAGAATTATCTTAAAAACTAACTAATGAATGTAATAATCTACAAACCTGATGAATGTTCTGTACAAAAGGTGGTGAGATATGAATTGGTTTTGGCACATTCCCTGCATGAGTCATTGAAGATCGAACTAAAGGCTCAGATGATCTTAATGGAGGGGCAGCTACATGAACAGTAGTGGTGGTGTTTGGTAGCAGACTGGATCTAAAACATAAGGCACTTTCTTTTTAGTCTACCAAGGACAGTCATGCTTACAACAATTTTACAGAATTAAAAAAATAAATAAATATTTATACAGAACATTAGTATGTCAGTTATATTAATATTTTCATCAATGGTTTAATATATGTAATAAGCAATCTTCTTTTCTATATGCTGCAATTATTTACTTGGTATTTTTTCTTTCTTTATGATTAAGACCAAAATGATTCAATATTCTATGTAAATTCTAATACTACAACAATCACTACTAGTAACAACAACAAAACAACAAAATAATACAACTTAATTTTCTTGCTTTTCAAGCTTCTATGTTTGATGGTTTGTATAGAGACACAACTGGATTTTGAAAACTTTCAAATTTCCCTTTTTCCCCCCTTAGAGGGTGAATTTATAAAACTCTGTTCTTAGTGTGTGCCTACGTCATAAGGAGAAAATATCCTTAAAACTTCCAGTTCGTGGTTTAGTGATTTCTGCTGTGCTCTAATGAATTAGTGAGGAGACGTAGCTTTATTATAGCTCAACCAGGCTGTCTACTGAATCTCAAACAAAAAATTTAAGGACATTAAAACTTGTATCATATCATAAAATATTTAAAATACCCCAATCCTATTTTAACAATAAAAAAAAAGGAAATTTTATTTTAACAACCAACAAAAAAACCCCTGTAAACGTATCTATTAAAGCAAAAAAAAAAAACATCATGCTCAAAATTTAAGGACATAGTCCGATTTTCCCGTACATTTTATGTCAAACCAAATTTCCCGTACAATTCCCGGTTGGTCGACACCCTGTCAACACGAAAAACCCACTCCTCTCCGTTCACCCTTCGGGTATTTTTTAATTTTAAAAAAACAAAACAAAAAACACTGCGTATGTATTTCTTCAGTTTTTGAAGAAGAATATTTTTACCTAGTTTCATGTTTCTAGCTTAAGCTGTTTCAGAGACATGCATATCCCTCCCTCCAGAAAGTTTCTACCCCTTTAATCACTCTACATTCACCGTTCTGGTATTTTTATTTTTTTTTAAAAACCCCGTTGAACATGTATTTCTTCATTATTTTAAGACTAGTATTTTTCCCTATTTTTACATTTCCAGCTTAAGTGGTTTCAAAGATACGTGAACCCTTCAAGAAAGTTTCCCCCCCTTAGGACCTGAGTATTGAAAATTTGTCGAATGCATATCTTTTTGATTTTGACAAAGAACACTCTTGAAATTTTGTGTTTCCAACTCAAGCGATTTCCGAGATATAGGTACTCTTCAAGAAAGCCTCCCCCCCTCCCGTTTTCCTCCCTTATGGATTAAATTTCCAAAAATTCATTGTTAGCGAGTGCCTATGTCATAAGAGAACTCATTCCTAAAATTTCAAGTTCCTTGATTCAGCGGTTTCGGCTGTACTGTGATGAATCATTCAGTGGGTTTTGCCTTTTATATATTAAGATAAAATAGGTGGTTTAGTTGTGTCAAAATTCATGCCAACATCTATCTTTTCCAATTTATGTAAAAAAAGAAACATCCTTATAGCTTTACACTTGCTAATTACCTGTGAATGTCAGATACTTGAGATAACGTGACAGCTGGGGAGGCTGCTTTAGGCACTGGAGGTGTAGGTGTTCTGGATGAAGGAATAGCAGGAGAACGAGGCTGCAAACATTTATTTGAAAGCAAATAAATAAAAAGTAAAGAAAATGAAAAATTATTCGGATAATAATTTAAATAATTATTATAATAGTAAAGGATGTTTTAAACTATTACCTGTATCTGAAGGTGATGTGATACTGATGATGACGTTCCTTGGGGAACTGATACTGTTGACTGAGAAAGTGCAGGACGCAGAATGGGAGTGGCTACAGCTGAACGAGGAGGAGTAATGCTAGCAACTGCTGCAGGACCTATACAGAATCATTTGTTAACTACTGCATTTTTTAAGAAAAACTAAAAAATTGCAAATAAAATATTTAAGTCTTAAATTTCTTACTACAATTGCTTCAAAAATCAACTACACCATCAATAGACAAGACAAGTATTATTGAACTATAACAGCAAATAATTTATGTACTAAAAATTGGAGATCATAGTGAAACTCCTACTTTAAAGGACAATCCTTGATTGATATTAATTGATTTATGAGCGGTTGGAATGTAAACACAGAAAGAAAGTCAACATATTATTGTGTGTGAGAAGTATTATTATTAAGTAACTATATTGTTGGAATGTGTTGAATTGCACAGATAGAAAGTCATATATTATTGTAGGAGAAGTATTTTCAAATGTATAATAACGAATTCTAGAGGATGAAGAAAGTTTTCTTATCCTCAAATGACCTCAAGAAGTTTTTCAATTTTATGAAAACGAAATATTTTGAATAAAGAAGCGAATGTTAAGAAGATTTTCATTGTTTTATTATGATTGATTAAAATTATCGTTTTGGAAACTATATATATATTACACTATTATTTATTTATATAAAACAAATAAAAACAGTTATTGTAAATATAAAGTATTAATAATGATTCACATAAAGGTTAAAATATTTCTTTAAAAATAATGTCTTTTTGGAACAGTTATACCAAAGTCGTTCTATTTAATCTTGACAAGTCTTTCTTTATTGTCCCGATGCAAAAGAATTATTAACAGCTTTTTTATTTTAAATCTTTTTTAGTGAAATTTAATTTCTGCTTTTTACTAGAGAGTGCTATAATATTTTCCAATTTATTTAATCCTTTCCTTTTTCTTTTTAATCCTTTTTGTTTCCAAAATTGGAAAAGAAATCTCAGGTTTTTAATATAGTGTTAAATGGTCATAAGATGATTGAACTTTTTTTAGATAAAGAAAAAAAAAAGCAGGCAACTTTTTTCCTCTCTCAAATTAAACAGTTGTACTACAAAAAAAAAAAAAAATGAGCTTTTTAATTAATTAAACTTTTTTTTAAACATTTGTTTAAAAATGTCTTTATTTTAATTAAATGGCATTGTAAAATTATTTTACATGTTTTAACGTTCATTGATAGTAAGTTACATCTACTTTCCTTATATCTAGAATCTGAAAAATTCTGAAAAAGGATTTTATTGCTCTACGTTACAGCAACTTGCAATATTGCCTGTCTTTTTTGTCTGCAATTCTTGAAATTATATAGTGTAACATCAATCTCATCAACTATTTCGGATTAACAATTCTGAAAAGGTTAATAGTAATTTTTTTTTAATTTCTGTGAATTAGTGAAATGTGATTTGCTCTTTTGATAAAAAGAAATATGAAATCAAATAAAAAATTGAAGGTATGAGTGTTGATATTTTTAAATTTTATACTCTTGACTCCTTTTTTCCAAGTCCTTTTATTATCCATAGATTTCATTAATATTTTAAAGCTCTGCACTGGAATAAAAAATAAAATTACAACAACAATATATATGGCCAGGCAGCAATAACAACGAAAGCAGCGAAAAACACAGGGTATTGTTATTCGACAAACAGATACAGGTATACAGAGTGGGCGAAAAGTAATCTGGATATAAATATATGCTATGGAGAAAGTCGAATATATGTAACGTTTCTGGAAATAAGTCATTCAGTGAGCAATGGAAGCAATAATGAAATAATTGCACATTGACGACATGCGAGAAAATCGAATAATGGCAATAATCAAAGAAGCAAGCAGCAACGGAAAGAATGGCTGATTTAAGCAGATTCTCGATTGAAGAGAGTTTAGTGACTGCAGTTTGGTTTCTCGAACGACCGCATAAGGGTGAAACACTTTCACAAATTATCATGAATTTTCAGCTGCAATTTTGGAAGGTGCCACCATCCAAGAGAGCATTGTTGGCATGGGAACGGAAGACTTTGATGTCAGGATCCGTGAAGGATTCACATTGGACGGGAAGACCGTCACCACATTTGGAAATGTGCTGATATGGAAGAATCCATAACACAATCTCTCATGAAGTTGACTCTCAATCGTGCTGCCGAATTGCATATTTCCCAGTCAACCATGAAAGATTATATGCCAAAGGATTTGAAAGTGAAACCTTTTCGTCCGCTGTCAGTCAATGAGCTATCAGATGTGGCTATCATGCAATCTGCTTTTCCAACATTTCCCAACAAGAGAAGATTAACAAAGAGTTCTGTTTAGTGATGAATGTGCTATCTATCAGTTTGAAAGATTGGAATTTTTATTTTTGGTCAAAGGAAAACCCACATTTCTTTTAAGAACTCAAGCAAAATCCAACGTATGTTATGAAGAACATCTGCTTGGACTATATTTCTTCAATGGCTCAGTGAATCAGACGACTTATCTGCATATGATTAACAAATGGTTGCTGCCTGAACTCCAGTTGAAAAAGCATAGCCAACACCGTGGTTTCAACAAAATGAGCACCAGCTCATTTCACAATGAGTTTGCAATTGAGCACTGATGAGCTTTTCCCAAACAGGTGGATTGACGGAGATCCAAGAACTTTCCTTCACGATTGCCATGGTCACCACACAGCCCAGATCTCACCATGCCAGACAATTCTCCATGGGGAATCACTAAACAGGATGTCCGCAGTACGTTTCCAACGCTGAGCTGTTGACTGCTGTGCGCAATGCCTTCATAACTGTGATGCCACAAATGCTACGGAAAATCAGCATACGGACCTGGAGACGCATCCGTCTGTGCAGAGACCATGGAGATGTGCACACAGATATTTTGGATTGATAATAGGCTCATCAATTCACTTCAAATCCAGTTTACTAATATGGGTATAGGGACTTTTTGCCCACTCTGTACAATGATTTTTTGAAACATTAAGCAATACAATAATATATTTAAAAGTTGCATTCATTATTGGTTTATTACTCATCACGCAACTAATTGATAGATGGCGCTACAAAATTAAAAAAATAAATAAAGGAATTATTATTCTCAATTTTTTTTTTTTTTTTTATCATAATATTTCTAAAGAAATAACTGTTGTACATTCAGCAATTCAGTTGTAGTTTGGAATTAATTGTAAGAGGAAACAAAACATATAATAAGAAAATGAGAAATAAAAAAGAAACATGCTTTCATTTTATACATAATACAAGTTACTAATGAAAACTCAAGAAATTATGGAGATAAATAAATGTGGTTTTTAATTAATTAATTAATAATTAAAAGATAAAAGATTTGAGATCTTTATTTCATGACTGATCTTGTAAATGAAACTGAAATTAAGTTACATCTAGATTTATACTATAAATATAAATCCACATAGTATCAAATTCTGAAATTAATTTTTTTTTACTAAATGGATGCGTGATAACATCCTAATGTTAATAAAGGAAAAACCAAAAGTTCCCAGTAAATGACTAGAAAAAATAGGAGGTGAATTCTAAAAAAAAAAAAAAAAAAAGACTATTTTTCACTCATATTTTTAAATTAATAATTCAGTATCACTTTTTCTGAAGACATCAAACCTGCTATCATTAAATCTGATATTAGATTTAATTCGTAAGATAATCAAATTGAATTATATTAATTTCAAGAACTGTAGACCAAGAAAAATAAAGTAACATTTTTTAAATTACAGTAACTTGAAACAATAAGCCATTTTTTAAATATGAAATTATGATTCTTTTCAAATTCCAATTGTAAGGTAATAATTAAGCAAATATTAAATATATGTAAAAATAAATCTATTTAAACAAAAGATTTAACATGCCACAAAGTAAAGAAATGACACCAAAATAAAAAAATATCTGAGCTTTCATCGCTGAGTCCACAAAAAAGACAAAATGGTTGTCCCAGACTCTCACAGATGAAAAATCCATGACTAAACCTGAGATATTTTTTATTTCTGTCATTTCTTTATTCTTTTTGATTAGGTTGTGACACATTAAACATTTTGTTTAAATTAACCAGGTTGGGTTGTAATCACTCCCTTGGGAAAGAAAATTGGCAAAACCCTCGCAATATATTTAACCTAACTCTAAGAAAGGAACCTTCATTTTAAATTTCAAATAAGGGAAAGACATCCTTAAAATTTCAAGTTCCTAGGTTTAGCAGATTCAGCTGTGCATTGATGAATCAGTAAGGCCATGTAGGTTATTATTGGAATGCACAGAGATCGAGTACAACATATGGTGGTTAAAAACTACTGATAATTTCTTTCATGAAATAGATAATGCAGTGTAAATATTTACCAATAAAAATAGTTTCTTTATAAAGTAGTTTTACTATTAATATTAATGTGTAAATAAATGTTCAACAATACAAGATAACTGAAACAATAAAAACAAAACAAAAATCATTACAGCTGATAACAATGCTGTACTTTCAAAAAAACATTTTTAAACGTTTTAAACACAGTAGCAAAAAACTAAATTTTTTATTCATTTAGTTACTTATTTTTTTGGCAGGCTACCTTTTAGAAAACTATATACAGTTAAATCTCGTTAAGTCGTCACTCAAAAGACCAAACATTTTTGATGACTTAAGCGGAGTGATGACTTAGGCGGAGTGGACATTTTGAAAAAAAACAAAAACAAAAAAAACAATGAATTACAGTATTTTTATGAATTGCTGTAGGATTCGGTGAGATTTTCAGAAATCAATACATGCAAATGAATGAGTGGAAAATAATAATAAAAAAAAAACACTTTTTATAGTCACCATATTTTAATCATTTTAAAAGAAAGGCAATGTCTGTCTTTGAAACGTTCCAGCCAACTATTGCTGCTGCCAAAATCTTCAATGTTCAACTCCTTAGCAATTTCCATGGCTTTTTCTTTGAGAATCATGGCGGAAATCGGCACATTTTGAGATCTGGCATGTTTTAGCCATCGAACTAAAACCTTTTCGATTTTCGTCAAACTTCGATTTCCTCTTTCTCTTTCTTTTGTCTTTGCAGTCAGCTTTTTCAATTACTTGTTTCGATGAAAGAATATCGTTTAATGTAGTCCTAGGAATATAATGTTCTTTGGCAAAAGCTGTTTTCGAAACATTTGGTTTTTCAAAACATGCAATTAAGTCTTTTTTTTTCTTTAAAAGATAACGATGTAAGTTTTCATTAACTCGCATGTTAAAAATGTTATCGATCCACGAAATTGCAAGAGAAAAAAATAGCCCTTATAGCGGGGACACTCAGGAGCGGTCAAGAAAAACTTCTACACTCGACAGAGTCGCAGCGAGAAGTGCGCTTTGAATGATTAGCAGCGAGATTCCAAGAACCCAAATCCTCCGAAGGGGTAGGAAAGGAATGAAGTGACAAGCGTGGTCGAAAATTCCCCGTAAAGGCTTGGCTTTCTTAAAGTGAAGGGACGGGGCTGAAAAGACAACCCGATGGCATGCAAAATGGAGAAGAAAGATGCTTTTGGCCATTTTGAGGGTGACGAGTTATCCGGAGTAGAATTAAATTTGGTGACGGGTAAAAGAGGGTTATTTTACATTATTATGTATGAGATCTTGTCGGGACCAAAGGAAAACGACGACTTAAACGGAGTGACGACTTAACGAGGTTTTACTGTATATATATATATATTATGTACAATAATACAATAATATATAATAAAACTATTAAAATGTTTTAATTTAATGATTTAATCCACTACTTTGTTCAACACAGCTTTTCAAGCACAAGATTCAAAGATAGAAAAAAATAAAAATTAGATTTCGATGTAATTTACGATGGTTCACATACAATCTATTTACTTTACTGAGAAATCATTCTTAAAATCAAAATCATAAATGAAATAAATTATTATTTCATTTTGTAGCTTAAAACTTCTATATGTAGAAATCGGACAAAACAATAAGTTTAAGAAATATTTAAAGCCAGCTAATTTATGAATCACTTTAAGAACTCAAGAGCAAACAAAAAAAATTATTTATGAGTCTGTAATTCTGTATTTTGTTAATACTATACTGTTTTTCTCTGATACAGTATGATATCAATATTTAAGATATAAATTTAAGAAAAACTTAAAACAGAAACAGATTTAGACTACTGTCAACATTAGTAACACCTGTGATGAAAACCTTTACTTTAATGTTAATGGTTTGTTTGAAATAAATAAAACTAATGTAGAAAGATTTAAGAGCAGTACTAAATTGTTTTTTAATGAACTTCCTTTCTAGTTGTAATAGAAAATCTTCATTTCTGAAATGCTTGCTGAATCTTCGACTGCTTTTTCCAAGAGAATCTTAACCCATCACGCTTTTTTTTTTAATGTTTTATCATTCGGAGAAGATTGAAAGCTGATATTCTTATTATATCCCCAAACCATATTAAAGCATTGGAGAACATAACAATTCCTTCCACTCCCTTTTTCTTGATCACTTTTCCCTCAGACATATAGGCACGTAGACAAACAGCTGGGCGAGTGAACAACCACACCACATTCACTGTGGTGCCGTCTATATCTTGTTTCGCTTCCCAATAGCTCAACTCGTAAAACCCACTGTATCTTCACTAAAGGTAATTTTTTATTTTTTTTTACGAACATGTATCATTTTTTAGGAAGAGTACTTTTCCTAGTATAAGCAGTTTCCAGGATATGCTACCCTTAAACAAATTGAAATATGTTGAAAAACAGAAAGGAAATATTGTTTGCATTTCTTATTTATTTATTTTCATTAACTTAATAATGTATAATTAATTTTGATAATTAAAAGGTCTGCTGATAATTTGATTTTAAATTTCTAATTTTTTATTTTTTCTTATTTGAAATTCTGATGGGCATTAAGTAAGTGTATATTGTTTTTGTTTATCTTTGATATTTTGGAAATCCTAAGAAAAACTTTTAATAATAATTATTCTACTGACCTCTGGGAACATGTGATGAATAAGGAGATGAAATGGCCTGGGCAATGTGGGCCGCAGCAGCAGCGCCTGGTTGTATATGAGAGCTTCTGATAATGGATGCCATTGTTCCTGATCCCAGTGGCATTGTCACTGAGGGCACACTTACTGCATGGCGTACAGTAAGAGATGACGGAGTGGCAGCCACGGATGAACCACTGTCTGCAGAACTGACCCGCGCAACTGAAAGGGACAGAATGCCTCAATTATTAAAATAGTGTTACAGTGAAAAAGAACAAACCTTTCAATAACAAAAACCTGTGTAACAAAATCTACAATATTATATTTGAAATACAATCATGAATTCAGTAAATAAATTCTTTTCAAAACGTCCTCCAGCCCTTTCAGAGCACAGAAATATCAATTTTCTTCTAGATATATGTTCATACCTCATATTCTCATTTTATAGTAACATAAATGAAACCAGTCAGAGTTGAAACAAATGAATGAATATTAACATCATTATCTGATCTTGAAAATGTGCTAAAAAGCAACTTTGGAAGGAATAATCACTGAGTTTAAAGATGCACATGAAAGCCTCTCCTACGATCATTGTAATGCAAGTAACATACAATTGACAACGGAAGAACCCTATGATTGCACATAGGACATGTAGAGGATCAAGATTGGAAATAAGGTAAATGGAAACTATTTGATTAAGTTGAAGAAGAGTAAGGATGGTGGGATTGCATTTTACTAAATCTATCTGCTCCAATTGATACTTTAGAATGGTATCAGAAATAACATTATTAGTCAGTGCCAAGTTGGCTTAATAGTGATCACTATTGTTCAACAAAATACTGAAAATAAATTGTTTTTAGTATGTTACTTACTTTATTAAAAAATTAAACAAAATAATTGATTTTCTACTTTTCTTTCAATTAGTAAAAAAATAAATAAATAAAATGTCTTATCTCACCAGGCTTTGCTATCAGAGGCTGCGTCACTGCTACGTTTGTTGGCAAATTGTGTGTTCCTCCTGGAGCAGGAGCAATGGGTCGACTAGATAGTGTTGGTCTCAAAGGGGTTTGAAATGCCAGCTATAAAACAAAAAATAATAAAAAAACATAAATTTAGTAAATTGCTATTGAATTCAAAGTTTCACTGTCAAAGAATAAAAGGCAATATATATAATTTGATTTATAGGGCCAGATAGCTAAGTTGTAAAACTTAACTGTTGGCTGGAGGAGCCAGGTTCGAACTCTCCCAGATTAATTCTCCTCCAGATGAGGTATAGGTGACGGGAGTCGGACTGAGTCCAGGATCAAAGGAATGTTTTGAGCCCTACCCCCAGCATTCACATGGCCCAAATGGCTGTTCGTGGGATATATCATATCATTGCAATTATACATAAAAATAATTTATTATCTTCATTATAATTAAGTTAGTAAATAAATTTTCTCATTTAAGTTTAGTTAGTACATATCTATATTAAATATGCTTATTTACCAGTATGTAGGGACATTGTTATGATTAGGGAAGGGGTGAATATCTATTAAAAAATGATATACAGTAGAACTCCAATTATCCGAATCAATTGGGACCGGATCCCATTCGGATAATCAAAAATTCGGATAATTGGATTTTTTTCCGAAAAAAGGGTCTATTTTAATTAATTACTGTATGTATGTTGTAAATGGGAGAAAAAAACTATTTTTAAAGAAAAAGAGCTTTTAATTAATTAAATGAAAAGGCAACACTTTTACATGTTAAGCGTAGTTACAAGTGCTGTACATTAGTACAGTATGTACGTACCGTACTGTAAATGAAAGTCATTGCTTGCTGAACACGCGCATAGACAGAATCATTATTTAGCGAATTGCAGTACGTTTCCATCTTAATTTTTTTTTCCTGAAATTCTGAAAGCGATTCAGATAATCAGCGATTCGGATAATTGGAGTTCTACTGTAGTTATATTACTTCATTATTATTTAACACATTTTAGTAGAAATATTATTTTAATTCAATTAATGTTGCTGATTCATAAGTAATTTATTAAAATTGTCTTTTTATCTTTTTTTTTTTTGCATCTTTTTCCATCAAAAGTTCCTTTTACTGTAACTTATAATACTCTCACGTTTGTGAATATTGCAACACCATGAAGGAATCATCAAAATGGAAGGAAATATATTACACACATTACTAATAGTGACACAAACCAACAATTAAAGTTTCAGAGCAATGCAGCAACAGTACTTGCAAATAATCAGTATGGTATAAAGCCTCCACGAGCTGCAATAAGAGCTTTTATACGCAGTGGCATTGAATCAAATAGGCTTTGGATGTGTTCCTGGGGTATCGCCTACCAGGCTGCTTCTATCCGAGTCCACAGTTCATCGGTATTAGCTACCGGATGACAATGACGGGCTAGTTGCCGAGTGACCATATCCCAGACATATTCAATAGGTGACACATCAGGCGAACATGCAGGCCAGGGAAGAAGAGGTATCTGCCTTGCTTCGAAGACGGCCTGGACATTTCTGGCAATATGTGGTCGGGCTCTGTCTTGTTGGAATGTGGCTCCAGGACTGTGCTGAAGGAAGGGTACGACTTCAGCCTCCACAACTTCCCTGAGGTAGTGGTTGCTGTTGACAATGCACGTTGTCCTCTGCGCAGCAGATGCTGTCTAACCGTGGAACCAAACAGTTTCAGATCTGTTGCAGTGTTGCAACATTGTGCTAACACTCGAGAAGAAGCTGAATGGCCAATCACTATCATGCAGATGGGGTGTCTCTCATACCGTAGTGTCGTCACATTTTGGAAATCCACTTTCAGATTTCCAATTTGTCCCCTGTTCTCGTCAGTCCACTGCTTCCACACTCGCATCGCTGTCATGGAATTATGCCCTGAACGAGCAGCAATTTCAGGGTATGAAAAGCCTGAAATAGAATGATCGGCCCCGTTCAAACTCCATAACTTGCTTACAAGGCGCCCTTGTAAGGCATACTGACTTCAGTAGGCACGTGTACAGCTCACTGATGATGAAAAACTACTTGTCTGGATCCACATCACTCCTCTACTTACACACTCTTACACGACAGTTCGGGGAGCTGCTGAGTATAGACATGCGCAATCATTTCCAAATTTTAATCATTTGCATATCATACCCTGCTTTACATTTCCTGTAAGTTTCACTTCATTTGTATGTGACAGAGAAAATGCCACACTATGAAGGAATGCTCAAAAACAGAAACTACAAGCATAGATAGCCAAACAGGTGCAGAACAAATGATTTAATTTTCAGATACAGACAAGGCTCCAGTGGTCTAAACTACTAGATGGTCAATAAAAAATGCGACCTCCATTTTGGGCGATATATTGCTGAACCCGACGTGGCATCGATTCGATGAGTGTCTGAATAATGTCTTGGGATATTGTAGACCATGTAGTGTTGATCTGAGTCTTCATTTCATGGGAGAGAGAGGGTATTTAACAGATATCCAATCATGTCCTACAGATTCTTGATTGGCAAGAGATCAGAGGATTGGGTTGGCCAAGGAATTTATTAAAAAAAATTGGGAGGCACCCCCTTAGCTACAAAAGATGCAGAACAAGACTAACATGTTTACAGAAGAAGATGTTCAATATAGTGTCCTCCTTGATCCGAAACTTGCTGGAACCGAAGAATTGCATTTTCTATGGTAATGCGGAAGACATCAGATGAGATGCTATTGACATGGCATGTAATATTAGCCTTAAGGTCAGCTAGATTACTGACGATATCCCGGTACACATTGTTCTTCAGAAATCCCCAAAGCCAAAAATCACAAGGGTCCAGATCTGATCACATAGCACAAAGCGGCAACTAATGACACTTTTGTGGTGAAATAAGCTCGAAGCAGCTCCTGGGCATGAACGGCTGTATGTGAAGGAAACCATCCTGCAAAAACATATTGGTTAGAGGCATCTTCGCTGCTGGAGAGCTGTAATAATGTAGGTAGTCAACATGGAATGGTAGAGCTGGGCATTGACAGATCATGTAATAGGAACTGTGCAAAGGATCTCTTCACAATAAAAAAAAAGGACTACTGATGAAATGTGCCGTAAATCCACATCACACAGTAACTTTAGGCTAGTGTAATGGGATCTTCTGAACAATGTGTGGATTATCCATTGTCCAAATTCTGCAGTTGTGGATATTAACCGGATCATTCAGATGGAAATGGGCTTCACCTGTCCATAAAATGTTTCAAGTCCATCCGTTGTCCACTTCAATTTGTGAAAGAAACTGCCATGCAAATATCCATCAAAGAGGTGGAATACCAGGGAGAAGTTGTTGAATAAGGCTAATTCTGTATGGATACATGTACAGAATGTGTCGTACGATCTTCTGACAGTCGAAGGAGGCAAGCTAATTTGTCGTGCAATACCTTGTGCACTACTGCTTCCTTGTGAATTTGTCATAACATTTTCCTCCATTGCTATAGCAATGTCTTCAACCTGGTGGTAGGGAATACATTTCCATCTCCACCCAGGAGTTAAGGTTAGTAAAATCTGTTCTTTCAAATTTTAAGATCATTTTACGGAAAAACTTTTTCTGTCATTGAATCTTGTTATAACCCTCTCAATCTTCAGAATTGTTGCAACACATTTGGTGCGCCATTCCTGTTCTGATAGAACAATCTTACTAGTAGAGCTTGATCTTTTAATGACAGCCATTGCATAAACGGTATTGTCACTCAAGAGAAAGAATGCTTTTATACACATAAACATCAGTACCACATATTCGCCTGGTGGTGAAAATTGGAACTAAAATATTTTTGTGCAAATTCTTTTCTGCATCCTATCCTTAGTGTACCTAACAAATTTCAAAGTTATCCGACCATTGGTCTTTTCTGTAGAACACTGAAGTATGTGAATTTAAATTATAATTATACCCTGTATAAAGTTGTTGTTGTTTTTTTTTTTTAAGAAATGAGAAATTGTTATTAGATTAGTTGAGATAAACAATGAAACAAACGATGAAGAAGGAAAAAAAATATACAAATATATATGTGGGCCATTATAGAAGTCAGGGCAAATATTTTTCATCTGCCAAACATGCAGCACATCTGCAATTCCAGAATATATGTTTGAAAGCTTGTTGAATGTGCTTCTGATTGGCACCATTTACCTGGTCTGGGTCAGTGAAGAAATGTCATGGGGACAAGTGAAAAATACGTATTTGGAAATCATTGTTTAATAAGGCAATGCAGTGTAGCCAAGGAAGAAAAAGGAGCACAGGAATGCTCAATATACATTGCTAACACCCCTCAAAATAATCTCCAAGATTATCCACAGTATGTTGCCAGTGTTTGGAACTGCTGTCAAACACCATCATTCTTCACGATATTGCCACGTTACATAACAGTACCTTACAGGCTTTGTATATCAATGGGGGCGAGAAGTCTTGGAACCCCCTTCGTATTTGCCAGAGCTGAATCTATGCAATTTTGATTTGATTCCAAAACTCAAGCTGCAGTTGTGTGGAAAATGCTTGCAAAACAATGATGAAATTTTGACGGCATTTTGGCAAGAGGTCACATGCAGCCAATGGTATTCTCTGCCTTCCCAAACATTGGCAATGTATGGCGGACAATTTTGGAGATTACTTTTGAGTGTTAGCAATGTGTATTGAGCATTCGTGTGTTCCTTTTTCTTCCTTGGCTTCACTGCACTGCCTTATTAAATGCTGATTTGCAAATGCGTATTTTCCATTTGCTCCCACGATGTTCCTTCACTGACCCAGACCATGTTAGTGGTGTTAATCAGAAGAACACCCAACATGCTTTCAAACATGTATTCTAGAAATGCAGTGGTGCCGCATGTTTGGCAAATAAAAAATAGTTGCCATTACTTCCATAACGGCCCATATATATATATATATGATGAAACAATGATGTGTTTTTTATATTGGCATTTTCAAATCCGGCATCATTGTCCGGCTATATACATAGCCAACTACACCATTCGACACATAACTACAATAGCGATGTTACAGGAAATTTTTGAAATCGTTCAAATCATTTTTGCTCACCCTTTATATACACAGGGTGAGCAAAAATGATTTGAACGATTTCAAACATTTCCTGCAACATCGCTATTGAAGTTATGTGACGAATGGTATAGTTGGATAGAGCACATGTTCAAGTTTTTTGTACGGCTGAGTGGAAATGGGGTGGTGTCGCGTCTTGCTGCAGAATGAAGTCATCCGTGTCGTTTTCCAACTGTGGTAACAACCATTCCATTAACATGGCAAGGTAGTTGGAGCCTGTCACAGTGTTCTCTGCGAAGAAGAATGTGCCATACACTGTGTTCACCGAAATGGCACAGAAAACATTCACTTTTGGGGAATCCCGTACGTTCTCCATGTAAGCATGGGGGTTCTCCGTTCCCCAAATTCGCACATTGTGCCAATTCACTCTTCCACTGACATGAAAGGTGGCCTAACACTGAAGATTATGGTGGTCGTAAAGTTCTCAACTTCGTCGATCACATGACAGAATACCTCATGATGATGGTGGTCGTTTGGTGTCAAATGCTGCAGCCTGTGCAGGCAATTCCACAGCACAAGTCACATAGTTGTCTGCTGGATGCCCAGTTTTGCACTTCCTATGCTTGTTGATTTTTTTTGGCTAAGGCGATAAGTGTCCTGAATGTAGTGCACATTCTCCTCAGGGACTGTAGGTCAACAGAGTCGATTTGCTCTTACAAAGGCATCCTCTTCGCTTAAATTGATCAAACCATTTATGAATGGAGTTCTTGGCAAGTGGGTCGTTCTGAAATTTGGTGTGAAAACCACGCTGCACCACCGTCACCGATCTGGTTGCATGATATTCTAAAACACAGTATGCCTTTTCGTCACCTGTAAATGCCACTATGCCTGAAAAGGAAAGTATTTTGTTGTTGTTTTTTTTTAATGGCGCAAAAGCAGCGGTGGCTAAGCTGCGCCAAGAACGGTAAGAATTAGAAAATTTTAAAATCAAAACCTAACTGCCAAGATAAAAAGGACAAAAAACAAGAAAAAGAACTGATAATTACAAGAGGTTGGCAAGGCCACATTGATGAATGAAGCGGAAAACTGCTGGAATGGGTAAAAGAGCATTGTCATTTAAAAACAAGGAAATATGAAAAGGAAAGTGAAATTTAAAAAGAGGATAAAAGCACTGACGACAATGTGGAGTAAAAGCAGGACATTCAATTAAAATATGATGAATGGTTAAAACAACATTGCAAGTAATATACAGGGGAGGTGGATGATTCAGCAATAAATAGCTATCAGTAAGTCTCGTATGCCCAATCCTCAGACGCACAAGAAGAACATCCTTCTGTCAAGTTGGAAACATAAGAAAGGACTAACAAAACGAAGTTTACATGGAATGACTGCCATTACTGCCATGTAGACCATTACAGTCATGTTGCCAGTCAGCTCATATGCGAGAACGAATAAGAGGGTAAATGTCAGAGTGCGGAGTGGAGATTCGTTGCAGTGGTCGACTAGTAGCAGACTTGGCAAGAGAATCAGCGAGGTCATTGCCGACAATGCCGACATGGCCTGGGATCCAGCATAAAATGATAGATAGTGCAATGTTGAAAACGTTGTAAGAAATCTAAAATGGACAAAACAAAAGGGTGAACCTTCAGGGTGTGGCTGCACAGTGCCCGCAGAACACTCTCAGAATCGCTATAGATAAAGAGTTTTGGAAAAAAAATTCTGAAATGCATACTGTAAGGCTAGGAAAAGGGCATAAAGCTCAGCAAAGAACACCGAAACCTCAGAAGGAAGATGAACAGCATTACTGAAAGTCTCAGTATAAAAGGCTGCTTCAACGTAAGATGCACCTTTAGATCCACTGGTGTAGAAAATGTGGAAATCAGTGTGACAGGACAAATGATCCTGATGCAGAGACTGAAAGACTGTTGAGGACATGTTGATTTTCGCAAAATTATGAAGCGAGAAATCACAGCTTGGGAGGTGATATTTCCAATGTGCTGATGGTAAAGCAGGTTAAGAGTGGCAATGTTAAGGAAAGTATTTAATCAATGTATTTTACCAGCACTCACGTATGGGGCAGAAAGACGTTGAGCAATCCAAAGGCTACAGACTACACAAAGAAGCATGGAAAGATGCATGCTGGGCATAGCAAAAAGAGACAGAAAGCGTATCACTTGGATTAGAGAACAAACAAAGCTTTTAGACGTCATTACTCACATCAAAAGATTAAAATGGCAATGGGCTGGACACATCGCCAGATAACAGATGAACTTCAAGAATTATGAACTGGTATCCTCGGGACAGAAAACGCCATCAAACAAGATGGAGCGATGAAATTAGAAAAATGGCAGGAGTGAAATGGCAAAATTGTGCCATGGCTAGGAAATCATGGAAATGTTTACAGGAGACCTTCATCCAGCAGTGATTGTTAATAATGGTTGATGATGATGATGATATATATATATCAATATATATTTGACCCACCAACATTTATTTGTTTTGTGTATATCTTGTTTTAGAGGAGTATAAATTCTAAGAAAACTTAACTACATGAATTACATTGTTAAGTGTAACAGTTATTTATAATAATTTGCAGAATGTAAGTTACAATGGAAACTGAAGTACTGCTATTTGAAAATGTGATACGAGTCTTTTTTTTTTTTTGTAGGAATTCCTATTTAAGTGCCTTCCATAACTCTAAGATTCTGAGAATAAGATTACAAAAATGTAAAAAAAAAAAATCGGCAAAATATTATTAAAAAGGAGATAATATAAAGTTTGGAAACATAATCCATTAAAATTTAACATTATTCTTAAGAGCATTCAACCAGGATCCTACAGTAAGGAAATAAAATTGTAAAAAAATACAGAAAGTGGGAAAGTAAAATTGAAGTTTTAGTATGCTATGCAAATTTTCTATTACCACACTCAACTATCTACAATGACGTTAGGAAATGGAATAAATCTTTGTATCTATCATTCCCTCAATTGTAATCACAATCCCTTTTTGCTGTCATGTCAGCTTCAGCAAATTTTATTGCCAGACATCATGTACATCAGAAAACTTCTTTTTTTTATTAATTCCAATTTGACTTTTCTTTTTACTGATATACAGTCTCTTCTCTTAGAAACGCTAACAGCGCTATTTAAACTTTCTTTTTTTCCTTCCATGCTTGCCTCTTTCTTCTTAAATTCTTCCTCTCCTTCCTTTCTATTATCAAATCTTAGCGTAAACCCATCTTCCTAGTTTCTTGTATTGAGAAAAGCAATGAAGGATTTCACGTTCAAGCTGAGTCCAAGAAATGGATTCCCTCAGGGAATGGAAAACACACTGATCACCATTGACATTTAAAACTGGAAAACCTTAATGCCGTTATAAATGGAGTGCAAAAATCTCTACTATGTCAAATTTCTAATTTATTAAATATTTAGTTACACAGGAGCTAGGATTAGTTTGTTTTCACCCCCTGTATAATTATCTAACACTTTATGGCGTGCAGCAAATATAAATTAAATGTTTTTAAACAAATGCAATTTCTTCAAAGACTAAATATTTTCTCACATCAAAAAATCCTCTCAGATTAAATTATTGAAAACTGCTTTTTGGATTAGGACTACAGTGGATTGAAATGCTAATTTGCAAAACTCTAACCAAACCAAAAGAAATTTTAATAATAAATCACAATCCTCTAAAATTTGTGAAATTTAGGAACTTTTATAATTAAGTTATGTGTTTTTAAACTAACATTAATAAGTATACTGGAGCTTCTCAATAAAACACACACAAAAAGTTTGGAAAAATCCATAATAGCAAAACTCTAATGTTAGGTTGTGATGCATTACCAACTTTTGTGGGTAATTTTTCCTAGAATTGTTCTTATATTGAAGAAATACATGTAATAAAGTCCCCTCCTCTCCCCCTTTTTAAGTAGTTTGGTAACAGTTCCTTCGATAACTGATAGGAGTTACTAGCTACCTCTTTACAGAGGAAACATTCATGAAGCAAAACTTTGTTTGAAAGTTTAGTTCAGCAGTCCAGCAAAATTAAGAATAAAAATTCATTGGTGATTTTGTCACTAATTTCTTTTATGACAAATTTCATCATAATCAATTCTAAATACCATAAATTAACGTGCTTTAATTTATTTTTTAAAATCATTATAATTTATCTTCCTAATTTTACATTTTTTACTGCATGATCTTTTTACACATAACAACTTCAAAGATATCAAATATTTTGTAACGGCCATAAAATAAAATTATTAATTTTTAAACTACATTTTTCTGAAGTGTAGTACAGACTATTTTAAGACAATTCAACTAAGAGTTCCTTCAGGGTGTCTACAAAATCTGAATAAAAAAATTCTCTGATTTTTCCCTGATTTCATGAACAATTTCTTTTAAAATTCCTTGATCTGTTCAACCAAAAAAAAAAAACCGATCTGTTTAACCAAAAAATTCCCTGATTTTTTCCCAGAATAACAAAATTCCCTGATTCTGTAGACACCCTGTCCTTTGATAAATTGCGTATTAATTAGGATTATTCAGTGAATAAAGTTATCTGAAATATCTATAGAGGAGAAATGATGCGACTGGATTGCTTCTGGAGTGAAACTATTTTTTAACTTTGTTTATTATTAATCAATCAGACAGAAATGGATTTTGAGTTTCATAAAACAGAGTGAAAATAACTTCGTATTTAAAATATTAAAGGGAAAAAAATGTTAAGAGCAGTAAACAAGGACTTACTGTAAATGCTGATTTTGAATGTTCCACTAGGGGAGGTCTGGTGGTGTGTACCTGAACCGAAGGATTGCCATGGACTGGTAACGTCACATCCAAAGGAAAGCGGGACTCCAATCGCTCATTATCTTCCTTTTTACCCTCGCCCATGGAAGATTTTGAATGGATCCCGCTCATTCTAAAAAATAAAGAGAGATCAATAAAAATATCTGTTTACATGAACATATCTAAAATTACTCAAAATGTGCTCATTAATTAGCTGTTGTTACGTGCCACTGTATGCTTAATGTCTAATTCACTGACAATAACTAAAACAAACACAACATTGTTTATAGACCAATACAACGATAGTGGTTGGAATTTATAAGGCCTTCTGAAATTTCCTAAACTTGCGTAATTTCTGTAAGAATACTACAAAACGTAAAGAATTTCTCTTGATTAAAACCTCAAATGATATTAACTTTGGCTTTCAGAAGCGTATTTCAGCAATAACTATTTCAAGAGCGAACATTTCAAACTAATTATCTAAAAATGTTTACAACAATCCGCGCACAGAATGATTTGGAGCTGAGGATCCTGAGTTTCGAACTGCTTTATAAACGTAGAGAAATTAGAGGGGACCCCTTTCTGTTCGATTCGCCCCGCCTTAGATCCGGCACTGGCTTTCATTTTTGCCCATTTCGAACGGAAGAGTTCAGTTTCGATATTACACAAGAGTCAGAAGCAAATATTACGAACTCCTAAAAATCATTAATAAGTAAATAAATCTTCATTTCGTTTTGCAAAAGATATCGAATAAACGGAACCGAACCAAACAAAAAGTAACCAAAGTTGAACCGATAGTTGCAATTAATATACAGCGCACAGAATTTTAATTACACTAAATTTCCAATTAGGAACAAATAAGAAAATGTTTCTCGAAGGCCTGCTTCAGAATAAACACAAAATCACGATGATCAACCGTCTTTGAATATTAAAACTAGGGTCTATTTAAGAACTTGAATGACAAGTGCTTGTTAACTTATTAGGCCTAAGATACAGATTAGAAAGATAATTATTTAAAAACTGAATTACAATTTGTTATTAAGTTCTTGAGCTTTGTATTTTCAACAGTAAGAACTTCAGTGCATAAGTAACTATGAGATATAGGGATCCGCGACCGATTTTAGAAGGAATTAAGTGAAATTGTAATTTGTTTTGATGACAGCGTCGGCTGTAAATCCTTTTTGGCATCTTGCCATCTATTGACTGAGAGCAATTTATAATCATCGTTCAACTGAAAACTGCAATCAACTTACTTCAGTGTCGACCGAATATTCAGATCTACTCCTGAATTAAACGATGCACATTATCCGATGTAGAAAACGACGAAAATTGACAATAACCAACAATAAAATAACAATTCTGACAGACTTTCATTCTACCACTTTGCTTTAATGCGCCAAATCAGAGCGCTGCGCCAGCGCAGAATCACGTGATCAACAGTTAAGGGAAAAGGAGAATTGAATTTAGAAAATTAAGTAACGGAAGTATAGTTTTTTAAAAAATATGCTCAATTAGATTTATAAACATAATCCAAAACGCATAACAGAATCAATTTGCTCTTTATATTTAGAAATTTTATTTATAAATCTTCATTAATCAATGTTTAAAAAAAAAAATCTTAAATATCATCACGTAATTAATTATTTTATTTATTAACATTTATCCTTATTGTTGCATCGTAAGACATTTATTTTACTCCATAATTTATGTTTGAAATAACTTTGTATTTATTTATTCAATATGATGAAAGCCACTAAATAGTCTGATGTTTTGTTTAGATATAATTCTTTTTGCATTTCGTTTCCATGCAATCGTATCACCTTTGAAGGTGAATATTTCTTCTCTTGCGGTCAAGAGGGGACTGTAACTTTAGCAGGGAGAGTCTAATTAGTGCAATTTCACAATAAAAACAGAATGAACGGATTTCGAAAGGGGTCATTAGGTTTTGAAAGTTAAGGGACTAAAATTCATAAATGATAGCACTAAAAATTATGATTTCTGTTTACTTACTTGTCGTTTTGTTTTAAATAAATTTGTTGCTTGAACGCCATTTTTTTTTTTATCTGCCGTAAGAAGCATGAGGACGCCTTCGCCTCGGGGAGGAGGGTCAAGCGGATAGCCGATCTGCTTCATTCAGCAGACATAATAATAAATAAATAAATAAAGATAATTTAAAATCTTATTTAAGCAACTTCCTACGTCCATATCTGAACTATGTTGTAAATAATAGACCTATTAAGTTAAGAATAAATTATTCCCATCGACATAGCTTCTCACCAAATGAGAAAGTCTGCAAAATAACACTTAAATCGATCATAAAATATAAGCTGTTTATTAATAAAAAAAGATAAATTTGTTCTGAATAATAAATAGTATTATAAAACAAGATATAACTTATTATTAAACATCATAACACCAGAAAATAAATGTCAAACTACATTTATTAACTGAAAAAACGAATTTTCAAGGAGATAAAAAATTAACCGTCTCCTCTTTTTCAAGCCTTTTTTACAATAATAATAAATTGACGAGATTCTATTACAACAATGACCTTAAAATATTCACATTAACAGTTAAAAAACGTCAATACAATAATAATAAAAGATCATAATCTACAATATAACAATCACACATTATTAATAATCACAAATTCTTATCAAACGAATACACAAAATTAGATGGATAATAGAAAGCCTATTAACACTTTAATTTTTCGATTATTACCTTTTTGTTAGAGGTTACAAATTTTTTGTTAATCATTTCTCTAGCCAATTTTACTAAATTTTCACTAACTTTAACTCCATCACATCTATTGAGATTTTTTTCTTTCGAATTTCGAATACATAGGCTTTCTATTGTCTTTCTAATTTTTGTATTTGTTTCATTATATAAAATGTTTACTTCACAATTGATACAATGTTGCTTGTCTTTACAGTGTTCAGCAATTTCAGATTCCTTTACTAATTTTTGTCTAATATAATATTCGTGTTCCCCCATGCGTTCTTGAACTGTTCTTTTCGTCTCCCCAAGATAGAACGAATCGCAATTCAGGCAATCTAATTTATAAACAACACCCATTTCAAACTTCTTGTCATTGCTATTTATCTTTTTACACAAAATATTTTTTAACTTATTTCTATATTCAAAATTTAAGTTTACTCCATATCTTTTACCAATTTCTTTTAATTTCCAGCTGTTCTTATTCAGATACGGAATGAAAAATCTATTTTCATTATGTTTATCCAATTCTTTTATCTTAAATTTATTATAATTTCTTATTGAGCTATCTATGAATCTGTCAGTATTACCATTCTTTTAAGATATAACTTTATAAAATATAACTTCTTTTTTTTCTCTCATTTTTTTTTATTTTAAAATTTTTTTATTAAGTTATTCCCCATGATCGAATCGGAAAAGCAATTTTCTTTTCTTTTATTTTGGTCAGGTCCTGCACTTGTTTTCTTCTATTATTTCTTTTATTTATGTTTACGGTTTTGGGCCTGTTGCTCCCTTACCTACAAGTGTGATTTTTACCAAAATCAATGAGGATCCTGCTTATGAAAACATACTCTTACCTCTACAATTTTAGTTGAATATTTAGTGTTTGAATTGTTGCGACTACTATAGTTTAATAATTATATTTTATTTTTTGGCCCCTAACTCCTTAACAAATTGTCCTTCTTGTCTAAAGTCAATAGGGGTCTTCTTTGTAACTACCTGCACAATTTCAGTTTTTCTTGGATGTCCAATAGAGTTATCGTGATCATAGACGGATGGATATGCATATTCCTATTTAAAATTGCCTTTTTCTTATTCATATTTTTTTTTTGTCTAACCCTTTTCTCTATCCCACATATATTAAGGGATGTTACAAACATTAGAATAAACCTATAACATCCTGCAATAGTCAAATACAATGCCGAGATAAAGATAACAATTACTTATCAAACTTCAGTTCACTTAAGCTAATTGCAGATATTGTTGAAATACCTTTTATTGTTCAAAAAATACTTAATTATCGAAATAAATTCCATAAACAGTCTCAAAAATTCATAACTTCAAACCCATATACGATATTTCGAACATCTTCTCGAATATTCTTCTTCAGGTTAAAATAAAATAAAAAAGGGGAAAACTATTTTAGTTCTTCCTCCTTTACATAATGAAAAGATCAATTCTATTAAACAAAATAAGCATATTATTTAATAGAATTGATCTTTTCATTATGTAAAGGAGGAAGAACTAAAATAGTTTTCCCCTTTTTATTTTATTTTAACCTGAAGAAGAATATTCAAGAAGATGTTCGAAATATCTTATATGGGTTTGAAGTTATGAATTTTTGAACCTTTTATTGTTATTTCCCTCTAAAACTGAATTGCCAAAAAATGGAAGAGATGAACTTGAAAATAAATAAATAAATGAAACAATTTTCAATTTAATAAAGGGTGAGACCAAATTGTATACTAAATGACATCCTAGTACAGCTGTTTCATGCTAATATGGCGATTTTCAGCTAGGAGCAGTCAACAGTACACAACCAGGTCTCGGTTGTGTCTCAGGCCTATATAAGAAAATGTCGGAGTCAATGTGGAATCCCAAAAAGCTAAATTTTCAATTACTGCAAACAATATTTTACAATGTGTATACATTTGAGAATAGTTAAAACTTTGAAAATCCAGATGGACCACGTAATGTATCACATAATTTTTGGATCCTTTCGAGAAAACAAGAGGGCGTCTTGCATCTAGCAATTAAATGGAAGATACATAACAAAAGAATAAAGGAAGAAAAAAAATATATAAAAGAAAAATATACAGAAGGTTTGGCAAGAATAAAATATATCATAATTACAGTATTAAACAATGCTGTGTTATGAGATCTGCAGAAATTGTCAGGAACTAAGCTGACAGCCGATCATATTTATTCTTGTCCAGCTATAAACGTGGCACTTCACAAGATGGAACATAAATGAAGAGATCAACTTTTCACCGATTGAGCATCAATGTTGCCAATGGCTGTGCATATGGCTACACCACGGCTGTGCTAGCATCCCCAGATCAATGTGTGGGCTTGCCTGCAAAATATTGCATATGGTGTAGCAAAGGATATGTTCTCTCGGAAAGGCTCATTTTAGGACCACCTAGTGCCTTAATGGGATGTTGCCCGACATGGGTTCATTAGGAATATATTGATCCTTAGCCTTGCTCCTACACGTGGTTTGAATATTACACACAAATTTTGCAACCCCCTGTATAGAAACTCTTCATTGGACACGACAACAACAGCATTAAAAAATGCTGAATTTTTCTAATCCCATCAATTCGATAAAAATATTAATTACGATTTCAAAAAACACGTTATTGTATCCTAAGTATTTCGCTACCAGCCCCTTTTTTTAGTGACTTTGTACACTAAAGTGTAAAGGGGTGAGAAGCTCTTACGTTCTTCTGTCCGTCTGTCTGTAATCACCTTTACAGCTCAAATTACAAGTCGGATAGATATGAGTAATGAAATGAAAATGGAAAGCCTATTGAGTCGAGCTGGAGACCCTGGAACAGCTGTTTCGAATTATTAGGCTCTCATCAGTCAGGGCTACTCAGCAAACAAAAACTCAAAAGGCATACAAGGGAAAAGAAATATATTCTTAAGATGACCCCTCAGAAACTGAAGCGAACAAAATGAAAAACAACAATAAGTTGTGGAAATCAAATCCTTGGGCAGCTAATTACTTCACACAAAAGGCATTTGATCACAAAGAAAAAAAAAAGTAAAAAGTCCTGTAATGGGTGAAACAAAACGAAACATTCATAATAAAATGAAAATGTGAAGCCTTTTGTGTCAAGCTGAGTTTAAAATGAAATTGTTTGCTATGGATGTTTTGGAATCACCAAGTACTACAGCAAGTGGTTGTTTGTCATTTGGTTCTTCTTTGAGAAGAAGACCAATAAAAAATTATCTCAAAGCAGTTTTAAGAGTTCATGAAAGTTTATCTTATTCCCTTTATTTTTGAGAATTTTAGGAAAACATCAGTATGAAGCAAGGTGTATTTTTGCATGTTTTCAGATTTAAACTGCAATACCATATTGTATCTTGTCATGACAGCTACGGTATTTCTTTGTACTTTAGCGAATAAAAAATTACTTATACTTCTGCTGCCCTACTTAAGAAATTAGTTGCAATACATGAAATTAGAACATGGAAACTGAAAATTAAATAAATTAAATGTGCAAATCAACAGCTCTGATGATTAGATGCGATATGTATGGCAGTACAAATCTGAAAAATATAAATAAGAATGTTAATTTTTTCTTTGGAACTCTCAAAAATGCTTCAGTTTTTCTTTTTGTCTTCTCAACGAATAACCATGACAAACAATTGCTTGCTGTAGTACTCTGCTATTCTAAATCCACAATTAGGTGTCAACTGTGACATCATATTGCCTGGTTTGTGTTACGGAAGCATTAAATTTTTTTTCTTTAGGATAATGTCAGATAGACATTGGTAGCCTCTTCGGTTGAAGTAGAGCTTCCTAGAAAGTTTTTTGTTGGCTCCAGAGAAGACAAGTTACAAAGTGCAAAGTTAGGAGAATAAGTTAGTCGACAGAAATATGGAAAGTTCCTGTTACTTAAATAAAGAAATTGTCTGTCATGGGAAGATATGCATTATTGTAAATTTTCCATAAATTTCGTCCACTTTCATTTTTATTGGGGGAAAAAATCATCAGAAATGCAGCAAATAAGATTACTTTATTCACAAATGATAGTTATAAAACCATGTATGCTCCAATATTATTCCACTTGGTAACATTCTACTAATGCTTCTTTTTGCTCAATTCAAAAATTCAAAGATCCTTTGAGAAATAAGTTTTCATAATTTTAAATGATTGCTAATAATCAATGTAATGCTTCCAATTAAATCTTCGGTGTTTTTTTCTATTTCTTCATATCTTCTTTCACTAAAGCCTTAGGTCATGTCCAAACTGAAAATTATTCTCTGAACAAATAAACCGAGCAACCTGAATGCAAAGAACAGAAACCTCAACTCGTTTGTCTTGGTCCTGAAAATTATCCTAAAAAACTGGAGTTGATAGTGCTTTCATTGTAATCTTCTTAATATATAAAAATGAATGTATGTTTGTTTGTTTGTCCTGTATGCGTTCCTACATCATTCATCAGATTGCGATCAAACTTTGGCGAGTTGATGTGTGCATGCCCGCGAAGGTTTCTGAATTAGTAGAACCATTTTACAATATCGGGCCCGGTAGTCAAGTGGTCAGGGCGCTTGGCTGTGGGTTGGAAGTGGCGGGATCGATTCCCGGCCTCAGCGGAGGGCGAGATTTTTCCACGCTCCTTTCATCTCCAAACGGGTCCTAGGGTCTACCCAGCCCTCTATAAAGTGTTTCTTTCCCGGGAGTTAAAGGCGGGCGGGCGCCGGGCTGACCACCCGACCTCAACTTCGTCCCGTTGGTTACGAATCGCTGGAGCCTGACCTCCTGCACCCCAATAGGCCTGTTCAGGCCTGTAGATAGGGAGACTTTAACTTTAACTTTATTTTACAATATCTGGCGTGAGTGCACACAGGGAGAATCGCTAAAGTGTGTGGACTAAATTTGGGAAATCCATGCTTCATACATGGACAGCTGTATGTGGCCTGCTCACGCATCAGAAAATCTTCTGATTTATTCGTGTACGCACCAGACTTAGAAACAACAAATATTGTGTATCCAAAAACACTTTAATAAACAGAATTAAAACACAAACACTTTCTTTCTTTGAGTGGCACTGTAACGCTTGCCGGTTACAGCTAGTTTATACGATAAAGGAGAAAGAATAAAAATAAATACCAAATAAATGAAATTTAAAAAGGGTTAACAAAAACAATGCTAAAACAATTAAAAAGCTAATGATAAAAAACAGCATATAAATTATATAGAAATGAAACTTAAAATCACCCAACAGAAAAAAACAAAACAGAAGGAAGCAAAATGAAAAAATAATATTAACAATAATTGGTTAGTTTTTTAGAAAAGAAGGAGAAAAAAGAAATTAAATATATTTTTAGTCTATGTCACTTTCCCCATTGTCATGAATAAATTTTCTAAGTATGTTATAAGATTAAGTAATACTTTCTTCTGCAGCTCAATGTGAACAATAATAATAATAATAAAACAGGTTGAAAGGTTAATGAAAAAAATAAATGGGTAACAGATGAAGCTTATGAAATTATATATATATAAATAAATGAATGCATCTAAATCGCCCAACAGAAAAAGTGGAAAAAACAAATTTTACATATCTAATAATTCAACAAAATGATAACATTTTAAAATATTTTATTGACACTAAAATATATTCATTCAAAATAATGATAATATATTTTTCAGAATTAATTAGAGGAACAATTTAATCTTCATATATTGATTTTTACTTAAATTATTATATCATATTGTACAAATGTAAACAATATTTAGTATTATTATTTGCAACTTAAAGTAGCAGTAATAATGTATTATTTATTTAAATATAAACAAGTCAATTCACAATTTTGTAAAAACCAAAAACCAGCCACTATCTATCAAATGCTTGCATTGTTAAAAGTGACACTATTATGATTGACATGTAAAACTCTTATTCAAGCCATTGTAATTTAAGGGTAAGTTACAATTTTAAGCGATGCCCTCACTGAGTTCATTTAGTATATCTAGGCCCTATTTTGCACCATTCGGGCGACTGAGGAAATGGCCAGTGATCATCTTGAATCGGAAGTCTCCATATAGGGTTGAAGATATCATATTCGTTTTCAGCATAGATAATTCAGTGTATCCTAGTTTGTCCAAAATAACACTATTATCCTGACATGGTAAATACTCATCTAAAACCAGAAGTGGTCTGGGCCGAAAGTCGAATTGTTTCTCAAACCTCCAGGCCATGGGATATGATTCTGGGTTTGAGCTTACTTATAACATGAGAATCTTAATAGCTCCTTCCTATGGTGTCACTAAAAATGAGAAATATTCAGAAATTGCAGGAATTAAAAGACTGACTATTATCTATTACAAAATAAAATATCAATTCATACAGAAAATGTTTTTTTTTTTTAATTTTGCTTTCGCCATATATTTGATAAAAATAAATTATAATTATTATATTATCATAACACAAATAAGTTGACTTAGCTTTTATAATAATAATAATAATCATTCATTCATTCATTTTATTTCCGTTACATTTTATCATAGTCCTGTTAGGAAGCATTTGTAGTGCTTACTATCAACAGGTGCTACCGTTGAGGACATTCATATTGATATATTTGAGTTATTAGTTACATATTATACATTTTTAAGAAAAGTAAAAATACTAAAATTGCCGATTATACAATATATTAATTAATAACTTAGGATTAGGTTTTTTTTTTGAATAAGGGAAGTTGACATAAACAGTTAACTAAGTATACAAGGTTGTTGAATTTTTGGAAGTTATACATTAATAAAAATATATGATTAATGTTTAAAAACAGTAAATACCATATATATATATATATATATATATATATATATATGTATACATGCACATACTACATGAATATACACAAACATACATAAACAAACATACATACATGAATATACACAAACATACATATACAAACAAACATACATGCACTCAAATACACCCATACGTACAAACACATACACACACACACACATTAATAATAATAATAATAATAATTCCATCTGGCATCAAACAATCTGAATGCAGTGAAAACCAATCAACACCTGAACTGCCTGAATTCCTTTGGAACAAATCACTTTACCAATAACCTGTGGAACAAAGTTCAGTTTGTTCAAGTCATGTGGAGATATGTTGACACCTACTGAATTCTGTTCCATTGGAGAAAATCTTGCCTAGAAATCCTCATGGTAGCCATATCAAAGCAGGTACTGGTAGAAAAGAGTAATAAAACTCCTTTTTTTAAAGTACTCATTTAAAAATATCTTGGACTTACAGTTTTTAAATATCCGTAAGCTTTTCGAGTGATCTCATAGATTATTAAGAATCATCATTATTAACTAAGTTCAGTTATGAAAACCACTAAACTGCAATGAATCTGTTAAATTCATTTTAAGCTTTGCTTAGTGTGAAAGTTACTTCAATTCAAATTGAATTCCCGAAGATGCTTTATTAGAGAACTTAAGTCATCAAAGATCTACTGCTTTACTTTGTTTCAGATTCCTGCTGAGTTGGAGGTTATATCTTTAGACGTTGGGGAAGGTGCATACCATGATCACATAGACTCTCTTCTTTGGGATGGAGAAAAACAAAAATGGCAAGTGCAAGACGAGGTTTCTAATTCTCAGGCCAGTCTTGCTTTACCATTTCCTGAGCAAAGACTACTATTTCACTTTGTAAAATCTTATCATTTGCGATAAACTTGATCATCATTTTCACCTGTAGAAGCATGTTTTAAATGAAGTTATTTTTGGATAGTTTTCTTTTTATTTGTTAGTCCTACCATATTGCTAGTACAATCTGGAAACATTTTAAAAAAATGATTTATGTTTAAATACCAAATGTAAATAACAAGAATACAGTTTAATTCACTTATAAGTGTTTTACTGATTAAGGAATGAGAAATACAAATTTCGGGAATGCCAAACTTTTTCAAAACTGTTCTACATTATTTTATTTTATACAATGCTTTTTCACTGAAAAGGAACTTATGAAATGAATCTTATCAGTGCTAATGAAACAATTTTCTTTTTTTTATTTTATACATTTAAAAAAAAATTACAATGATAAGTAACTAATTATTAATTCTTTTGTAGCCCATTAGTTATCAGAAGATGTAGATAAACCTATCCGTTCATTAGCTCATAAATAGATATAAAAAGGATATGTAGGTGTAGGTTTCTTACGTCCCCTTACACTGCCGCCTTTTGGCTTATAGTTTTACCTATATTCCTCTTTTCTAGGTAAATAAGTTGGATCCTTGTATCAGGTTTAACAACATATTCACTAGGTAGTCTTTGGTAGTCTTTCTCCAGGGTTCAACTGCCCTAGTAAATAACAATGTTTAGAGGTTACAGCTACACACACAAAGATTATATGAGAGGCTGTTTCTTCATCTTCATTACGTGGTCTACATTTGGATCTACTTTAAAAATACCCAGAAGTGTAAGTGTTTTCTTAGTTGACAGTGTCCTATTAGTACTGTCACCACACGTGTTTGCCATCTATTGAGTTGCACTATGTCAATATTTAAATTGAATTTAGACCTTCCATTATTCATGTACTGTGTCTTAATCCTGCAATGTTTTTCTTGTATCTTTAGTGTTCTATTTTAGTTCATTTATAAATCACCTTGTGTGCTGAATTTTTTGTACAGTCAGACCTTGATTGACTTTTCTAAAGTCTCGGCTCATTGAATAGGAATTCTATGATATGAAATATCGGATATATGGTCAGGTCTTAAATACCGTAATCGCACATAAGGTCACTTTTGTCTGTGATTTCAGTGCCACCCTGATTCAATTCCAAGAATTTTTCCGTGGGTACGATCTTTTATGGGCGTCATTTCTCCTTCTGATGGAAGGGACAGCTTTCCCACGCCTGGACGAGTGGGAAGGATATTTCTCCATTCCCATCGCATCACATGTCCATCGTTGTTCACCAGGAAGTCGAAGGAAAGGATCTCATTCCAACTGTTTCTGTGCTTGTGCTATGATGTCGACAAAAAGAAAAACGTTGTCTCTATCAGAGAAAAAGAAAATATTCGAAGATTAAAACAGTGTGCGGTGAAGCCGGTGATTTAGATGATAGCGTGTTAGAAATCCGTGTTAGATGACATTTTGAAGCGGTATGAACATTGCGATATAATCAATGTTGATGAATGTGGACTTTTTTTCCGGGTCTTTCCCGACAGAACTCTTACTTTCAAGAAAGAAAAATGTATAGGGGGGAAAAAAAGTAAAGAAAGACTGACAATTTTTTTAGGAGCTAATATGGATGGCTCTGAAAAACTGAGACCGCTAGTTATTGGAAAATTTCAAAAGCCACGTTGCTTTAAAAATGTCAAATCTTTACCTTTGGATTATGATGCAAACAAAAAAGCTTGGATGAATGCTAACATATTTGAGAAAACTATATGGCGTTTTGATAGATACTTTTTGAAAAATAAAAGAAAAGTTGTTTTCATCACAGACAATTGCCCTGATCAATCAACATACCTCAGTTGAAATCAATTGAGCTTGTTTTCTTACCCCCAAATGTTACCAGTGTTTTGCAACCTTTGGATCAGGGAGTCATTCAAAATCTGAAATTGAACTACAGAAAGCTCCTTCTGAAAGATTTGATTTCAGCAATTGATGAGAAAAAGAATTTTCACGTGTCTGTGTTAGATGCAATTTTTTATATTCATAAAAGTTGGAGCTTGGTGTCAAACACATGCATTTCAAATTGCTTTCGACTGCTGGTTTTCAATTTTCTTCAAATAGTGCGGATGAAATAACAGATGAAGATGATGAAGACGATATTCCTTTAGCTGTGTTAATACAAGATCTCAGAAATCGTGGCTGTGCTATAGAAGGGGAAAGTGAATACGTGAAAATTGATGATAAAATTGCTACCACTGCTCAAGCTTCGATTTCTGAAATTGTTTCGCAAGTTTTAGATTCCAATGCAGCAGAAAGTGAGGATAATGACAGTGATATTCAGAGTGAAGCGGTGACACAAGCAGAAGCGCTCAGCGCATTAAATGTCGTAAGACATTTTTTTTACGAGTCAGTTGAGGGAGCTGAAGAACATTTTCAGAAATTACAAAACTTAGAAAACATTGTACAAAAGATGAAACCAAAATCACGGCAGTCCTGTATTATGGATTATTTTAAGTAAGGTCAGTTGTACATCAGTACTTTGCTTGAGCATACTAGTACTATTTCTAAAAACTTTCTTCCAAATTAAAATTTTTAAAAATAATTTCTTTCTGATTCCTAATTTTAATTGGTCCAACTAAATTAAAAAATTATAACGTAATAAACTGATATTTTTGTATGTATTAAATTGTACAAAGAATTATACTGTATTTATATAATGCTTATTTATTGACAAATGCATATGAATCGGTTACAAGGTCACCCCGCTTACAAGGTCACTTTCGCGATGTCCCAAGGGGTGACCTTATATCGAGGTCTGACTGTAATTCTAAATACAGGTTCAGGTCAAGTAAATTTGATTACTGAGCATCTCCTTGCTAAGATGTAAGCTGTTTCATTGCCAGCAATTCCCTTATGACATGGCAGCCACAACATATGTAATAAATTCTGTAGGCATTCCCAGACTATCTTGGATCAGATTTCATATATAAATATTTCTGTCAATATGGCCTCTATTAAAGCTCTGAAGAACACAGGCACGTATTGCAAAAACTTCCTCTTGGAATATTGTGATATAAAATCTTAAAGAGAAACTCTTATATTTTGGATGTTTCGCATCAATTCCAGCTCCAATACCATTATCAGTCTTAGAACCAAAAGACAATATCTTTAAACAGTCTGTAAACAGACAATATCTTGTAAACCATATGGTTCTGTTAGATCTCCATGTTCCCATTCAAAATTAGTTTCAAATGGTTTATCAAATGAGTATTTAGTAATCATTATGCCCTTGCCCATTTCTAAGATGAGAATCTTGATTATGTTAGTGTGCTCATATGATTTGGGGGCTTCACCATTCACCGTTTGTTTCAAGTCTATATTCCCCCATTTTGCCTCTCTTTTGATAAAAATACCCAATGATAAAAAACCAAGTAGGGTATTGATAGCTGCAGTGGAGGTACTGTTCATGGTTCCAGTTATACATATGCAGGCTTACCTCTGAACACTTTTGAGTCTTTTAACTGCCTACTTCTGATTAACCTTTGGACACCAAACAGTTTCCTCATAGGTAATCATGAATCTTACAACAGCAATATATAACCAATGTACCATGCATGGTTTGAGTCCCTATGTTTTACCAACCATTCTTCGCCCCACCATAAAGGCCATTTTAAAATACCTTCATTGGTAGTATTTTGCTGATGAGTACTCCAGTTTAGTTTATTATCCAGGATAATTCCTAGATATTTAACTTCCTTTCTCATTTGCAATTTTACATTGAAGAGAGTTGGGAGTCTCAAGTCCTATAATTTCCTTCACTGTGTAAAAGGAATTAGTGCAGTTTTAGATGAATTTACCTTAAGGTTTTGTCCAATGCACTACCTTTCAACAATTCTCAATGCATTTTGCATGAGTTTTGAGGTTTTGTTGGCATATTTCCTCTTGATAAGCATGATAATGTCATCAGCTTATCCTTGGGTATAAGCTATAGCCATTATTGTTTAATGCAACCAGCAAATCATCCACTACAAATCCCACAGAAGTGGTGAAAGAACCCGTTCCTGCAGACATTCCCTAGTTGCTGATATGTGCAAGGTTTCATTAACTATTGTAGCTTGAATCCATCTGCCTTGCAACATAGCTCATACAAGAGATGTCATCAATTCCGTGATTACGAGCAGACAGTATCATTGAATCAATAAAGGTATTATCAAATGCCCTTTCTATGTCGAGAAAAGCTCCAAGAGCTATTTCTTGATTGTTCAATGCGAATTTGATACATGATGTGATGCTGATTTGCATGATTTTCCTTGTTGGTAAACATGTTGATTCAGGTGTAACGGTATCTCATTTTAAACAAATTTCCCTTAAATACCTGTCAATAAGTTTCTTCATTATTTTTAAAAGAAATGAAGATAATGAGAAAGGTCTGTAAGCCTTTGCCTCATCATATGAAATATATCCTGACTTTGGTATAAATACTGTTTTAACATTCCTCCAGATTTTTGAAACATATCCAAGTGCCATACTGGCCCTGTATAGAAAGCATAAAACTGGAACAACGTCTTTTTTCCCTTGCTGTATTAAAGCAGGAAATATCCCATCTGGACCAGGTGATTTGTAGGCCTCAAATGAACAGATTTCCCATATTTGTTACTTTTGAATATCATTTTGGCCACTTGCCAGTCATGCCTTGTTGCACTTCTTCCAAAGGTTATAAGGTTTTACTAATTTTGATTAAAATTGGTATCAATAACATGTAATTCTGGGAAGTGAACCTGAAATAAAACTTCCAGAGTTTCCTTCTGAATTTTGGTGTATGTTCCTTTGGGTGTTTTTATATTCCCCTCTGGTTTGATAGGGTCCTTTGCCTGTATTCAATGGAGTCTTGCTCCCTCAGATATATTCTCTATATTTGCACAGAAGTTCCTTCACGAATTTCTTTTGACTTTCCTGACTTCTTTGTTGTAAGTGGTAAGATTTCTTACAAGTAACCCATTTTCCTGTTCTCTTTGCCTTGTTAAAAAGTTGGCGAGTTTGTTTCCTTGTCAATGCAAGGTTTTTAAACCACCATCTTACTTACGGTAATTGGATAGCCTTACAAGAGAAAAGTTATTATGGTATGAATAAATAATGGATTCCTGAAGCCATTCTGAAACAATTTCCATATCATAATTACTGTTTATACGAGGTATTATGTTGTTAAGGTTTTCTTTGAGTTCTTCCTTATGTTTTGCCCACTTGGTATATCTTGGATTTCTGAATATATATTCTGGTTTATCAACACCTCTCTTTTCAAGCATATATACATATGATCAGAGTATGACAAATCTTCCAGTACATACCACCATCCAATTTTAAAGATTAAGTTAATAGAACTCAAAGTAATATCAGTAACTTCATTTCATTTTTGAGTCATAAAGGCAGGATCATTGCCTTTACTTAAAATCACATAGATTTCTAGAGACAATGAATTCAAGTAGAGACTTACCTCTTTGATTTGTATTGGAGTTGCCCCACACCATGTAGTGTGCATTAGCAACAGCTCCAATAATTATCTGGATTTTTGATTTCTCACAGAAATGCACCAGTTGTTTCACTTCTTCAAGAGGAGGAAGTCTGGATGAATCATATGGCATATGTGCTGAGGCTATTACAAGATCCTTTGCTATTC
>JAFIDM010010028.1:34801506-34812590 GCA_023159025.1 Thereuonema tuberculata | reverse complement strand
CTTAAATTATTTTCAAAACCTATCACCAGGATTATAGTTGTTTTTTAAGGATAGAAAGACATGCAAAATCGTTTTAATGCACTGGGAGGTTGCCGAGGAGTCCTAAGGTTCTAGGGGCAGTGTGGTGAATTTATGACTAAGTTCTCATTAATGTTGCTTAGCAGTGAATTTGGTGTTTATTTGATTTCTGATGGAACTAGTATGCCGTATCGATGCAAAATCAAAGCTCCAGGTTTTGCTCATTTGGCTGCACTTGAGAAAATTGGAAAGAATCATATGCTGGCTGATATTGTAGCCATTATTGAACTTTAGATGTTGTCTTTGGAGAAATTGATCGTTGATGTCTTACAGTCAGTTCTTAGTGTAAATTTAAAAATTCGTTATGTATTTATTGTAAATATAATTTGTAGATTCAGGTTTATATTTGATAATGAATGACCAATTTTTTTTTATGTTTTGCTTCTCTAGGAAAATATCGTAAAAAAAAAAAAGTCATGAATATTTTTAAAAAAATTCATGAATTTTTTTTTAGGATATTTTCTAAGAATAAGTAAAACAAAAAAAATTGCTCCTGAAAGTGACAAAAACTCACAAAGAAAAGCATTACAAATGTATCATTCGATTTCTTTCAAAGTTGAACAATGCAAATCTTTAGTAATCTGCTAATTTATAGGTATTTTAACATGATTAAAATTAATTAGTTTTTAAATGCTACAGATTTAACTTTTAATTAATTTTCAGGAAAACAAAATGTAGATACTGTTTGTATTGGGCAGATATTCGTACTTACTCTTTTATTTACAAGATCATTATTGAAAAAAAAAGCAAACGAAAAAAATTAAGAAATCGAGGTTTTAAGTATATTTAGGAATTATTATTATTTTTTTTTGTATTTTTTTTAAATAACTGACTAATCTATATAATTGTAATGCTACTTGTTTCTAATGATAACATTAAATTATATTTAGCAGACATCTATTTTAGTATTTGTTTGGCTATATATATATGGTTCTTAATAATTTTTCTTTATGCCATAATTTAAATAAGAATTAAAATATATCATTCTTTTGTTTTCTTTTTTTTTTTTAAACCGCTCATTCGATAAAACGGTTAAAAATAATGAAGTAGAAATAGACTGAACCTACCTTCTTCAGATCACACTGCTTTGACACTGGCTACAAGTAAATTGTTCCATTGCTTCGCGGTACTTCCCCTCATCAACTAACTGTCATGTGATTCCCCAAACCGAAACTGAAATCCTGATAACCGATCGAAGGACGTCTCTGTCAAAATAATAACAGTAATAAAGTATTTTCGCATTTGATAGAAGAAGAATTTTTTTGATATTTTTTTTTTAATGTAAATAAAGTTTAATATCTGTATACATTGAAAATAATGCTGGAATTTGAAAAAAATATAACTAGAGTATTTCGAAGCTTTAGAAATAGATCAATAAAAATGGAGAATAATAATAAAACAAAAGCCATTTAAACAAATATCTTAACTGAAAATTTAATAAGCATAGTAATAAACAATAATTTTTTAATAACAAACTATTTTTAAAAACTATAAACAAAAAAAATAGGTAAACGGTAATGTTTCGTATCGATCCATTACAGATGCCTTTTTCAAATAAATATAATGTACGTTAATAAAATTAATTTTGAATTTTCAAAATTCATTGGTCAGCCTCAATTTAACCTATAATTCGATCCCCGGGTTACCATGGAAACCGGGCTGTTTCTTCATCTCTCAGTAATACAAGCTTTTTACAAATATGAACAGCCTAATGAAGACGACAAATAAATCAGAAAGGAAGTAAAATAAAATATATAAACATTTAAACATTATAAAAAAATTATTATAAATAGTTGAATAAATAAATAAATAAATAAATAAATAAATAAATAAATAAATATTTATTCATAAATACAGTATTTAAAAAATTTAAAAAAAAATTAGAATCTCTCATCACTTTTATTACTTCTTACACATTTGTAATATTTGTGAATTGCATATTTGACTTTGACAGATAGCATAATATTCACAATCTAATGACAATAAAAATAGAGTCTAAAATTCGCAAATTATGTTTCGTATTAGTTTGGTTTTTTTTTGGTAGTTTTCACCAGTGACAAAAAAAGTATGATAATTGGCAGTTATGTAAGCAAGGCTGAGTTTGGGTGGAACAAAAACTACAAAATATTAAACTAGAATCAAATAAAATGTCTTGAGATTGAATTAAAAATTTAATGAATATTTTTAAAACAGATAATTTATACCAGTAGCGTAGCACGAACTGATTAATGGGAGGGCTACTTAGCAAAAGAAAAAAAATTATTATTTATTTATTGCAAGTAAATTATTATCAAATGATTACTTTTTTAATTTTTATTACATTTTTATTTTTTTTAGTAATGATTTATATGAGGATTCGAATGTGGGTTATGATTTCAGATTTTCACCTACACTACACCACTGACTTACGTATTATTTTTATAAATGTGTCTGTTTAGGGGATGAGCCCCATCCATTTTCCGTCTTGATTACACGATCTGCTTTCGATTATAAAGAACTGTTGATGTAGCTCTGATAACCCTTGAAATAAAAATAATAAAAAAATAAAAAGATGAAAGCATTAAAAATAATGAAAAAAAAATATATATATTACCAAATGCAAATTTAAAGAAAGCTCTCAATAACTATTTATAGTAAGATTTCATTTAATCATTTAATTATAAAAGTTTATTAATTATGTAAGTTTCATTTTTTCTTTATTGAAAAAAAAAAATAAAATTACTTCTACAACTTTTGGAATCGTCTTATTTCCGAAAATAAATCCAATGTCAAAATTAAATTATATATTTTATTAAGAAACTGCTGTGATTGATACCAGTTTTTAGAAATTTCTCAAAAATAAACAAAAATGGATGTCGAAGAAAAGGAATCAGCTTCGAACGGATACATGCAGTGACATGGGCTTTTCTTTTGGCTCCCGGCCAAAAAAAATGCACCTTAAGGCCGGAGAGTCTTATGCCCAGGCACCCAACCCGACCTCGACCTCTTTTTTTACAATGTTAGAGAGACGGAATTTCAGTAAACAATAATGTTTTTAAAAAAAAATTTAACAGCTTTATAACAAGTTCTAATATTTTTTTTTATTTAATCGAGCTGTAATGTGTCCATTAGAGAGTTTGTTATTTACTCCGTATTTGTTTATTTTTTTTTTCTTTTCCTTTTGTGGTCAAATACCTTTTGTGGTAGCCTGAGTGCTGCCCAAGGATTTGGATTCCACATTTTGTTCTTGTTTTTTATTTTCTTGATTTTAGTCTTTGAGGGGTCACTGTCTCCGTCAAAAAATATTTAGGCATTTGGAATTATTGAAGATATTATCTTTTTTTTGACTAGAGAATGACTTTCATGGATTTATCTCAAATGTTACTGAACGTGTGGTAACAAAGAAAATTTCTTAAATATATTTATGTTAAATTAGCTTTTACCAAAGTTATGATCATTAGTTTTAGGCTCTGAAATTTATTTTCAATGAAAGGATGTAAAGTAAGGAAGGCCTTTCATTCTGTGCAATGTAAATGTTTTTAAGTATTTGCTATGGTATTAAAACAATTTTTTTTAGTTAATTATTATTTACAATTTCAGTCCTATAAGGTCCTTATTGAATCTCTAAATAGGTTATTATGGTATTTATCTTACAGGAAATTAGTACAGAATATATATGGGAATAATTTGTTAATATAATAACAATAATATAACTTATATTGCATTATTTGTTACATTGATAATTTATTACAAATGTAATTATAATAATGAGTGATGTACATTCCCTTAACTGTTACAAATTATAAATTACTAGTTGACTCGTGCGAATAATTAGCACCAAAAAACCACTTTTGAGAAATAATAAACAAATCCAACAGCTGTCGTGCATGTTAGTTAAACCCATTATCAATAGATGGCGCCTTTTCCATTTTTATAAAAAGGTTGACCCGTTCGAATAATTCGCATGGTATCTTGATCAGTCGCCGAATGGTAATGTGGAAATAAATAAATGAACAGATTTTCAATAGGTAGCACCTTCTACGTTTTTAAAAAAAGGTTTTTAAAATAAAGTTTTTTAACGAAAACAGAAATTTAAACAGTTTGTTTATTTTTCGTCATTAGCGGTGAACGTAATCTTCAAAATATCTCAATCATTGATTTTAATAAAGTATTAAGTGAGATGATAAAAAAAAAAAACCACCTTTGAGAAATAATATATGAGAAGTTGACAAATTGTTATGTTTTTTATTGTAATAACTCGTTTATTTTTATTAAAACATAAATCTTTGTTTGTTTTTTTATCTGTTCTTATTAAATAAACGATGAAATATCTTTTTAAAGTGCATTTTTATTCCAAAAAGGATGTATTAGAAGTTACGACGCTACAGCATTATTTGAAACTTATTTGTTTCACTTTTAAAAAATAAGTCGCTTCTGTTAAAGCGTGTCTACATTTTTATAAAAAGTTTTTTTAACGAAAACATAAATTTAAACATTTGTTTATTTTTCGTCATTAGCGGGGAACGTAATCTTCAAAATGATGTCTCAATCATTGATTTTGATGAAGTCTTAAGGGAAATATGCCATACCGACACAAAAACACCTTTGAGAAATAATATATAAGGATGATAAGTTCTCATTATTACATAATATACATATAAAACTTTAAATTTCAAAAAAATTTGAACTCTTACTTTTGTTTTATTTTAACAAACTAAGTTTAAAGTTTAAAGTTGACTTTTATTTACAAACATAGAAATGAAACATTTACACAAAGATTTCTTATATTTTCATAATATACAGTTTGTATTACTTTATTTCTTGATTTATTATCTGTAATTTTATTTCCATATATATTACGTTTTTCGTACAACTTTTTTATTTTTAGGAGATACATTATTTTTTTCTAAAAGTAGTAATATGTATTATTTTCTTAGATATTTATTTTCTCTTTAATGTACTTCAATGTTTTTCATTAGCACAGTATGTTTACTATAAGACCCTCGGCATGGAATGATCAATGTTTTTTCTTTGTTTCAAATATATTTATAAAATTTGTGATTTTAGTTATTATTTTTTCTCCTGCTATGGCGATGAATGCAAGATAACATGACCAAAAAATGAAGAATGTAATTTCACATTAATTGAATGAATTAAGAAAGCATACGAAGGCACAACGCTACAAGAAAGGATTCGCACCCCGAGTTGTCATCGGGAAGAGACTGGGATGGACCATTTCGTCCTTATTAGGACTCATCAGCCAGCCAAACTTCACCGAATGACAGACCCAGAAGGTGCGAGGGGTTAGCTTTCCCCGGACTCGCTCCCGAGAGCGGGAACTCCCCCTAAGAAATCCTATCCAAAAATTAAATAAAAAACAAAAAACACCTATTCCTTGTCCTGCAATCTGCTAGGCGCAAAAGGAATTTAAATGTGGCATTAAATAAAGCCCAAAAGTTATATATTTAAAATGAAAAGAAATTTAACGTGCCCAATGATTCAAAGAATTAAGAAAGCAAACGAAGGCACAACGCTATAAGAAAGGATTCGCACCCTGAGTTGTCATCGGGAAGAGACTGGGATGGACCATTTCGTCCTTATTAGGACTCATCAGCCAGCCAAACTCCACCAAATGACAGACCCAGAAGGTGCGAGGGGTTAGCTTTCCCGGGACTCGCTCCCGAGAGCGGGAACTCTCCCCGAAGAAATCCTAACCAAAAATTAAATAAAAAACAAAAAACACCTATTGCAGACAAGGAATAGGTGTTTTTTGTTTTTTATTTAATTAACACTATAAAAAGTAAACATCCCATCTTCCTCGCCCCTATTTGGAAGAAATCGCAGGAGATCTGACGCATGCGCAAAAGCGCTGAAGGCTCTCGAAAACGAAAACGGACTGTACGTATTTTGACAAATAACAACGTTTAAAATAACTACGTACATATTAATCAAGATCAAAAGTCTTTTTGATTGACGAACCCTGATTAAGGAACGTCGTTCCTTTAAGAGGGGGGAACACAATTTTAAATTTTTAATTTTTTTAAAACTTGATAAAGGAGTCTGGAATTATGGGACTCCCAATATGTACGTAGTTATTTTAAACGTTATTTGTCATTTTCAATTAAGAAGAATGTGCAGACTTTGTTGGCGGTTTAATTAATTACATATAACTATGCTTTACTCAACAAAAACTTACAGTATTTCGTTCAAAATTTGCTGCTAGGCAATTAGATTCATTCATAATCAGAACAAAGATTAATAGTAATATATTGAAAGATAAACAATTATTACTTAACAATTAGCTGATTAGACTTATAACAAATTTTCTTTCAAAGTGGTCTACACTTCTTTGTAAAGTTATTACGGATAATTAAAGAACAAAGTTAGTGGGTTTTGCGAAATGAAGGAAATCATGATATTATATCGGGAGAAGGAGGGCACAGTCAGGCAATCCTGGATAACATGGGCTACTAATGGATTAATGTAATGAAATCACAAGATTGTGATATTCCCCTAGAGTGTCCCTTCTCTGAAAAATATCACGCACCCATACTTTTTTCCTCCCCACTGGACCCACTGACAGTAGCGTATAAAAATAACCAAAAAGCGCCGTCATTACTCATCAGATCCAGGTTTGCACAATTTTTGGCGCGATATATAAAAGTACTATTGTATTATATAAGTGCAATATATATAAGTACTATTGTATTATATAAGTGCAATATATATAAGTACTATTATATTAGCTCACCTGGGGAGGCGGTGTCAACCATCCCGAAAGATCTCGTGTAATTTTTAATTTGTATATAAATTTTTTTCAATCATCCAAGTGTGGTGGCCTTAATTTCATCCTTATTATTAATTTTATAAACTCACGTTAAACCTACAAGTATCATATTGTTACAGGAGATTAAATTTTATCACCAACATTTCTTTAAGAAAATTTCTAGTAGTAAGGGCTTAAACAAAAACAAATGGACAAACATTAATGAAACAATTCACCAAAGATTTGGATTATTTCATAATTAAAATGTGTTATAAACATAATGTATGAACAATTTCTAAACTGGAATAAAACTATATTTTAAATAAGCTAAAAAAAATTAAGCATTTCAATGCTTAACGTGATAAGAATCAATCTTGCATATATAAAGAAGATGTCATCCGATATCAGAAGCAGTAGCGTACCAAGGGGGTGGCGGTCCGCCCCTGTGAGGGACCCCATCAGCCAGCCTAGGGGGCCCCACCAAGCAGCTTTTTTCCTTTTTTTGGTTGGTAAAGCAAGACTAGGGGACCCCATCCATACAAGATTTCCTTTTTTTTTTTTTTTGGTTGTTGAATAATGGAACTCCCGCCCCGGGCCCCCAAAGGCGTTGGTACGCCACTGATCAGAAGTATTTTATTTTCACATCAGTAGAAAAAATTGCAAAACAATATAGCCATAGTCAGGTTGTCTATTCGATCAAGATGATTAAAATTCTTAACTTTTTCTTGACCTTTGTAAAAAAATTCTTGACTTTCACAAAAAAAAATTTTGTCTTGTTTTTGGATTAAAAAAAAACAAAACCTACAGTTTTATAATATCAAATATAAAAAAAAACTCGTATTTTCCCACATCTACAACTCATACGATTTCCAATAATGTATTATTCATGTGTGTCCGACTTGTTGTTTGGATTGTAAAGGAGGTGATATGTTTAATTTTCGACCACTTCCTGTGAGACAAAAAAAAAAGCTGAAAAAGAAGAAAAACATATGATATATGGTAATGGAAACTGGCTTAACCCTTCAGACCGGCGAGTTTCTTTTCCAAATATGTCCTTTGGTACTTTTTTTATTAAGAAAACAAAGAAACTGAAAGAAAAATTTTTAATGGCTAAAATATATTGCAGAAATTTAAATTCCGCCACTGAATTATAAGCTTAAGTAATTATCTCTCAGTCAGCAGAAAATTAAAGAATTTGGTTAAACATTAACCGCGGGGGGCCGCCAATTATCTATCCCTGCAGAGAATGTACCCCTATACGTCAAACCGGCTGTGAGACAGACACCTGAGAACGTAGACGTGTACGTCTTATTATCTTGAAGGGTTAATGTATGACAAAATTTTCATTTTTTTTTTTTTTTAAAATGTTAAACTCAAAAGTGGAAGTTCTCCTTTTCAGGAAATGTAGTACTGATCAACAGTCAAAAAATTATACATTTTGAGATTGGCATTTTTGAAAAAAAAATTATTTTTGATTTTTCAAAACAATTATTCAGTAGGCTACAGCAAGAGAACCTGAACACATATTTTCAAACGAAGTATATAATTTAAGACAAATATTATCTTTTATACGTTAAATTCAAAAACATCTGAGACTATGAAGGTAAACCCCTTCCTGAATCGATACGGACTATGTCTGCACCTTAAGTCTTTTTTTTTCCATTTTTGAAAAAAAAAAAAAAAAAATTATTTCATGTCTTTCATGATTGAACATGTTGAAGGGTGAAACCCAATATTTATATCAGCTGATTTATATATATATTTATATATATATCTATATATAAACACACGCACACCCACCCACATACAAAGTATGTCAATATTTAATTTGCTAATTTCAATCATTTTAGGTCTTCATCAGATTCGTCCATGAAATTGTTGAGCCTATAACATGAGAAATTATAAAAACCTACTAAAAATTGCCTGTATTGATTTAGGGAAATATCAATTCTTATTAATCCACTTTTCCTCACCTACTACTCCAAGTGCGAGTCCTTGTGTGTTCCACGAAGACCTATTCTTTGGTGGTCAACTGTCTTAGGCCTCCCGATTAGTGTTTGGCCCTTTCCTGTTTGTCTCGTTGTTTAGATTCACTGCAAGTCTCAAGTGGCATGGTTCTCTCTTCAAAGGTTCCAGGAGGCACGATTCCTTTGTCAAAACTCTCATGTGACAAAGTTTTCTTCTAAGGTTGCCTAGTGACACTGTTCCTCCTCCTGAAGGCCCTGTGGTGTGTTGGTTCCTTCATAAAAACTGCCACATGATAGTGCTTTTCCATCATAGTTGCCTGATAGCATTATTCCTTTGGTCAAAGGTTCTCGGTATCATTGTTTCTCTTCTGAAGGTATCCAAGTGCAGTACTCTTCTATCAAACATGCCCAATGGCAGAGTTTTCAAAGGAAGGCTTTGTTGTCTAATATAAGGTGTGGTTCTGTCATTTCCAGTGCTCGTCAACATGGTTTTATCTTTGTCTGGGTACATAATAGCGATGATGGTATTGATAACATTATTAAAGATGCCCAATTTGATTCATTTTCAAATTCAAAAAGGTTTTTGATGATTGTATGCTAAAAAGAGTCATCCTGTTCTCATTAGGTATAGACAAAAAAATTATTCCCCTAATCCTGATCTTTCGTATTCCGAAATAGAATATAAATGTGTTCATGCAGAGGGATTCATCAGTATAATAGGGTATCAGCCCAGAAATTATATCGTTAAATGAAGCAAAAGACTTCAAAATGACAGTGTGTGTGTTAATCTTTAGAAATTTTGAAATGTATATAAAAATGTTGATTTTTCTTAATCGCAATAGTAACATCTCTAAAGAAATGGATTAATGGTATTCAGATTACTTGATCTTAGTTACAAAAGAAGGTGAAGGAATATAAGAAGTTTGCAGTGAAACCCAAGTGTCTGCAGAACATAGGTAGCAAATTTCTAGTGTAAAGGTTCTTGATAAGGCTATGCAGAACTTAGAAATGATGTTAAAGAAATTGGAATCTTCCGGTAAGGAATGTGGTGAGCTGTTAGTAGAATACACATTATGGAATTTTTTAAATGTGATCCTCACTTTTTCGAGAGTAGCTCTCAAAGCCAAAGACGTTCACCATCCCTGATAAAGCAGGAATTTTCCCACCATTTGGTGTCACTTTCTTTGCTGGAATTTATTGTTTGAATGCATTATATTTATTCCTTACTGAAGATAATCTAGATGTTGGTCTACCATGAGACAGATGTGTGGGAACCTGGGTTGGAATCCCAGCATCGGAATGGATGTTTGAAACATTTCCTTTCCTGAGTTTGTCTGCTTCTTCATCTTTCTCTTCCAGTCTGAACTCATTCGTTGATGATTTTGTGAGGAAGGCCACAGGAAATCACCTCAGTATCTTTCACTAGGAATTCTATGTATTCTTCTAGGGGTTTGAAATGATGCCAACTCTAGAGCACCATGAAATATGGACCTGCGAAGTTTCGCACATGCACTTTGGTGCATACAGACTAACAACTGAAGATAATAATGGTAAAAGGTTGCTTGCAGCTTGATGTGATCTGCTTTCTTTAGTATTTTCTTTTTTTCACACTTTGTAATTTTCAATCTAAAAATACAAGAGGAGTTCTTGTTAAAAAATTTACAATAATTTGTCTTAATTCAAAAATACTTCATGTGCTTTGTGTTCTCAAGTAACAGAATTGTTGCTTCCAATTTTAGAAAAGAATAGTTTATGTGCATTAAATTGAAGAAGTTAACTTTTTTTGCACTCTGAAGATAATTATGACTACTTGTTTCAACAGTTGCTATTTCACATTTCTTAAAGTTACTTCAATTTGAACTGATATAATTTGTAGAGAGACGTGGGCATTTTCTTATTGTAACCATTTGAGAATATTAGACAATAATATAAACAGTCTAGACAGTCATAATCAAAAGCTTAAAATTGGAATTACTAAAACATGCATCAAGGTGAGGCATTACAGAAAGTGTTGTTATTGTTGAAACTATGAAATAAGAAGCTCTTAAGCAATAATTATCTATAAAGCAAACAGTACATTTTCATTATAATGAGACTCTTCATAAATAAGTTTGCTTCCATTGCTTCTCAGGAAGCATTTAAATAAATGTCTACTTTAATAAAAGAAAAAGAAAACCTCATTAACATTTTAGAACATGGTATGAGGTTTCTTATGGTAAAGGTAAAATATATTTAGATGAATTTCCTAATTTAAATGTAATATTCCTATTTAGCTAAATGTGGTTTCCATGTGA
>JAFIDM010010028.1:34781597-34798918 GCA_023159025.1 Thereuonema tuberculata | reverse complement strand
GAAATCATTAAGGAATTACTTCAGACATGAAGAGAAAGATCAAGAAGACAAACACAGGAAAGGAAATCTGCCCACCCCGGGATTTGAACCCAGGTTCCAATGTATCTGCCTCATGTGAGGCTGCTGCCTTGAGCACAAGACCACGCTGGAATGGCACTCCAGGAATTATCAATCCTTTTGTATCTATTTCTTTTCCTTCACATTGTATTGTTAATATTCTTTCTTTCCTGCTTTTATTATGTCTCCATTGGCTATCTTGATATTTATTTGTTTTTCTAATTTTTTGATAATAAGCAAACATTTTCTAGATCTTCTTTTATTAAGTGCTCAGTTCCACCGGAATCAATAAGAAAATTGTATTATACTTTCATTTGTCTCAACAAAGTTACACTGATTTTCAGTGAGTATGACAAAACTGAAATTCTTACTTTTCTCAGTTGAGTGAGCCTTTGGTATGTTCTTGGTTTATGATTATTACGTCCAAGACTGGGAAACCACGCCTGTGCATCCGATGGTCATCACAGATGAACCAGGATCTTATGCACAACTTCTTCATTGTTACACAGTTAGGAACTCATCTTACAGGATACCAACAACCACTACACTATGCATCACCACACATTATCCATTGTTAGGGCTTAGCGAACAGCAGGTAGCGGATCAGCTACATTCATACTAGTTAAATACTAATAATAATTTTCATTATTTCTAAATGCAAAAGTTTTAAAATGTGTTTGTAGAGCTCTGTTAAAAATATAGAATTAAAAATATTAATAAGCTACAGACAATAAGACTTCAGATTTAAAATAATAATAAAAAATAAGATTATCAAAATATAATATTTTTAAGATTTTCTGTTTTCAATGAATCGTTGTTATAATGTAAGAATCACATCTAAAAATAAATTGTATTTTTGATTAACTGTTGCTTTATTGAAAAGAAAGAAATCATTAAAATGAATAGCATGTTTATAGAATGAAAGCATATAATTTATTTATTGATGATGAAAAATAAAGGTAAAATTTGACAGTGAAGTTGCTGTGCCATAGGTTTCTACTCAATGGATTTAATGATATGGGGTGGCTCCCTCTATAAACAACAATAGGAAATGAAAAAAAAAAGAGATAAAGAGAATACACATTGTTTTACATCTTTTTTTTCTGTTACATTTATGCACATTAAATTTTCCTACCAAGGGCTGGTTGGCATATCCCATCTCACTGCATGTTAGTGCTTTTTGTTCAGTTTAGTCAATTTCATTGTATCTTCTAATCAATCAGCAACATTAATTGACAACCAACTGAATTAACCATGGAGCAATATCAAATTTCAAATTCTCACCATGTTAATGCTCATCAGAAATCACCTTGGAGATTAAATCACATCGCATTAGTAAACAGCATAGTGCATTATTTCCTATGAGTTCAATACCAAATGGTCTAAGACAAAATCAATCATATCCATTTTCGAGAGCATTAAAGGGACATAAGAAGTTGGTTTTCTTATGCAAAAGAAATTTGCTGAGAGTCTGCTTGTCCTCTGGACAGTCTGCATCCAGCTGCCATGGGCTCCTAGTGAACAGCAAAGTGTATTATTCCCTTTTGGTTCACAGAAATGGTCTCAAAACTAATTCAATCAATGACCTTAAAGAGATATTAAAATGCGGTCTTCCTGCAGAAAGAATTCCCAGATAAAGCCTTTGGGATAAAGTTTCTCAGGAGACTGTTCATCCTGTTGACACAGAAAATAAGTTTGCATCCAGTTACCATGGTCTCTGTGTCGTATGACATTTTGCACTTACAAGCAAGCAGATAATTATCTTCTCTCACAGATGTGGCCCTCGGACATCCAGGAAAAGGATTTTCTTTTAGGAAACCATTTGGAATTCCAAAGGTGACTTATGATGATACAATTCACATTTACTCATCTTACTACTTTTGACTAAATTTGTCCAACATTAAGTCATCTGTTTGCCCTCTATCTCGTTTGTTTATATAAATATCTTCTATTTATTTGTTTTTTTAAAAAAATGGCATTCTTGATTTTTGTTAAATAAGACGCAAACAAGAATTGAAGCAACTGCAGAAATGAGTTAACTTTTATCGAGCCGAGGAAAGAGAGAGAGAGGTTTGAGTGTGGGACCGTGTTTTATGCAAATTAGTTGTTAGTGATTTGATATTAGCTTAGATTCTTAATAACATGTATGATTTTTGTGCTTTTGTTTATTTATAAATAAATATTATATTTTGGCATGCATTGCTCAAAAGTTTTGAGCACCAGATGATGTTTAGTCTTTATTCTGATTACCCTTATCTGCTAAAGAAGTTGAAGTTAGTCAAATTTTTTTTTTTCTGCTGATTGATGCTATCTCTTCAAGTCGGGATTGTTGAAGCTTGACTGATTTATGTATTCATTTTTTGTTCAATTATATAACAATTTCCAAAGATTCAAATGTTTTGGGGATTTCCTGCTATTTATAGGACTTCTGAACTTAATTTAGCATTAAATTGTCTAGTACAGTTTTTCTTAATTTTTTCTTCTGCTCAATGAACCTTATTCACATAACACAGAACCTAATCCTACCCCCCCCCCCCCAAAAAAAAAAAAAAAAAAAAAGAAAAAAGAAAAATCAGAACTTTCTTTAGGAAAATATAATGTTACTTCCTATAATGCACAGTGATTAATAATTACATTTCCTAGAATAAGCTGGCCAATTCACAAGCAAATTGGTATCTGAGCAAGCAGATGGGATATACCAATCATTGAGAATTATGCAAATCATGTGAAATGTGTGATAGATAAAAAGGCAAACAAATACCAATAGTTCTATTGTATCTGATACTCCAAGTAGAATAGAAATAAGCAGCAAATTGTTCAAGATGGTACAATGCCATCTGAACAGATTGGAAAGTTTGTAACTTTGATGAAACTCAAACTTTTGTGCATTTGAAGACCTTATTATTGATGGAATAAAGGCATTGATAATTGTTTAGTGAGATGGACGAATACAGGTGGAAATCATCATAAGTCTAACCAGGCCATTGAAAAGTTACAATGTTTACTGGCTGGTTAGTGGCAATTATGTACATCTCCATCACGATAATATCACATTAGTCAAATACAGATTAGCAGAAGCAGATCTGATTTTATGATAACAATTTTGCTGATTGCCATTTATCATGGGCAGTCTCAAGCTCGGCTGGAATGGTGTCATAGTAGAACTGCAATATGACATTTGTCGAACATGTTGTTCCGTAACAATCCTTGATTCTGTCTTAATACCAACAAGAGTCGAATCCATACTAAGAACAACATGGCTGCAGGAAAATGCAGCTTATGCTTTAGAGCAGCACACCCTTATCAACCAGATATAATCATATAGAATACTGTTAGTTTCATATGCTGATCACATCTGATAAGCATGGTTACTTGGATATTATAACAGCCATAAGTGCCACATTATGCCATTTTGAATTGCATCCAGGTGGATTGCATTGCTAAAATTTCTTCAATGTATCTTCTATACGCTTCTATGACTAGTGCACTGCCAGTGATCATTGGGCATGTATGGAACCTCTTTGGGCACAATTCTAAGCCTCTCCGTGACTATCATGAAATGATGCTGAATTACCCTTAAATATTCAAATACTGCATGGAGAGGGCTGTATCACAGTAGTCAGTGGCTTTTACACCAGCTTTGAGAGACCTCTTCGAGTAGTAATCATAGTCTAAGTGACTGCTCATAAAGAACATTTATTTTAGATCCATTTTTTCTCAACCATTCTCCTCTTATGAAACTTCACATTTCAATTATATTTTGTAAATATAGTATGATGCTAGGATTGAGGTAAGACAATTTTTTTAATATGTTTTTCATGAGGATCTTCAGAACTATGCCAGAACAGACACATCAAGGCAAGCTATAGATAAAGAACAAGCACAGAAATCTGTGTTTGTTTTTCTACTTATATTTTATTTAATTGTCCAACTTAAGATCAACATCATTAATGCAATAGACAACTGCAAAACATGCTTTCGACATTTCAGTGAATTTACTTATCTCATTGTCAACTCTATGACCTCATCAACTTTATAAACTTATGGCATCTTGCAGATTTTTCATTTGGCTTCATTGCTTACAGTTCCAACAAACATCTCTCTCTTATGCCTGGTTTTTTTGTTTTATTTTGCATAATAATCTACTGTTTCAAACTTGCTTTATGTATCAAAAACTGCATATTAACATTGTTTCATTTTGGCTGGAATTTTTTTCTTTTTATCTATATTTTGGACAGTGTAGCTATCACTACATTTGCCGATACATGCACAATAGGTGCTCAAAAGAAATTAATTGTATCAGTAAATATTGCATACTCGTCAGGAACCTGCTCAACGAATCTTCTGTATGGCAAATGTATAAGTTTCTACTACATTCAATGAAATGCGTAGGTATAGTGGTAGTTGTTTTTCTATACTTTGTGTGTTGCAAATATTGAAGTCTTCCAATTTGTCACAGTGTAATTTTCAGCAATATGATAAACAAGATACCATCGCAATCGAAGTGTAAATAATTACCTAGTTTATAGGTTGAATGAATTCCTTAACTTTCTTTCACATTCATTCTTTCAGATATATCTATAAAGCAACTGTGGATAACTGCTTTTATACAGGGTGTACCTGAAATGTGCTGCCAACTTAAAGGTATTCAATCATGCAAAACAATGAATAAATGTCATATAAACATGGGTCTGGAAATGCGTTATTTCCAAGATATGAACGAGGAAACAATAGAGAGGTGTTGGCCTTTACATCATTAAATTGCTCCTCAGTAATCATAACATGTAATGTTCATTTCCCCCCCCCCCCCCCCCACCAGAAGTGAAGCAGTCTGTTTGAATGAATTCCACAAGTCAGAATCGCCGCAGCTTGTTCTAGAAAACATCATGACTATGAGGTACAGCAATGCAGAGATGGCTGACATCCATTTCACTTCAGGAAGAGCAAATGGAAATTGCAGAGAAGCTGCATGACTGTACCAGGAAGCCTTTCCGCAATGACAGTGTCCATCCAGGAACACATTTAGTGCGATTCGTCGTCTGATTGAGACAGGATCGCCCGCAACTGTCAATAGAGGCAGAGACCGACACATCAGAACAACACACATTGAAGAACAGGTGCTGGATGAAGTTGCAGAAAATCCTAGAACATCCACTAGAAAAATTGCCAGAGGAGTTGGCATATCTAAGGAAAGTGTGCACAGAATTCTCCAGGAACAGCTTCTCTACCCATATCACGTACAGAATGCAAGGTCTGTCACCCACTGATTACCCTCCACATGTGGTCTTTTGCACATGGTATCTGCAATACTGTGTTCAACCTACTTTTGCACAGTCTGTGCTTCACGAAAGATGCCATTATGAATTCTCGTAACGTTCAACACTGGTCCAATGAAAACCCGCTTGCTATCACACGGCACCAACAAAGGTTTTCCGTAAATGTCTAGATTGGTATCATCGACGACCATCTCATCAGGCCAGTGTTTCTGCCAGCTAGACTAACCAGCGATGCTTACAGGGATTTCCTGGAAAATGAGTTGCCTATATGCTTGGAGGATGTTTCTTTGGTCACATGTGGTTCATGCATGATGGTGTGCCACCTCATTTCAGCCGTTCAGCCCGTGACTTCTGAACCAACGTTATCCTAACCGTTGGATTAGAAGAGGAGGACCAACAGCACAGCCTGCTCGTTCCCCTGATTTAAACCCTCTGGACTTTTTTCGCATGGGGTTATCTTAAAGTATAAGTGTACACCACATCGGTTCCTGATGCCCATGCACAGCATGATCGTATGATTGCAACCATTGCGATGGGTGCAACACAATTCAATATGTATCTGGCATCTTCAACTGTGTTTGGCAGTGGATGGAATGATGTTGTGTTGCATGCATTGTGGCCGGTGGGAGGACATTTCGAGCACTTTCTGTGAAACAGCGACTGTGTGGCCAACACCTCTATATTGTTGCATCGTTCATATCTTGGAAATAAAGCATTTTCAGACCCACGTTATATGACATTTATTCGTTGTTTTGCATGACTGAATACAACTTTTAGGTTTGGTAGCACATTTCATGTACACCCTGTATATTACTTTCTTGTTTTCAGTGAGTGCAGGATAAAGTTATTTTTCTTATAAAAATATCAGAAACATGAAAGTTGATGTAAGAGGCTGAAGCTTTTTCATCTTAACAATGAAGGAATAAACAGATTAGTAGACAATTAAATGTAAATATATTAATATATGTATATAAATAACAATGCATTAAATTCATTTGCCATAAAAAGTTAATTTAAGTGAGTAGAAGTAATAAATTTTAAAAGTAGTTTATTACTTAAATGGCCAAATACATTTAATATTTTTAAAATTAAACACAACAAAACAACACTGTTCTTGAAGTAGCTACTTAATGTTGTGTCTGATATTGTTCTTATATTGTTTATGATTTTCTTTTTTTTTTTTTTTTAGAGAAAAAAAAATCAGAAATGTCTTTCTGCTTGGCAATGCATTTTTACAGATGACATGCTTAATGTTTACATTTGAAAACAGGAGAAATAGTTAAGAATAAGTAAATTCCTTATTTTTTTTCTTCAGTTTTGATGGATAATTCTAACGATATCAATAATCTGAAAAGTTTGTGTTATTATTCAAGAGATTTAAAAATTTAAGTCAATTATAAATTACCAGTTTTCACTAAAGACAAAAAAACAATTCCAAAAGTAACATTGATTGTAGTGAACAAATTCTTTGAAATATACTTGGGAAATCACATAGACTTGTATTTAGTATATACTAAGTTGTTTCGTGTAATTAATAGCATTGACTGCTTTAATCATTTTAAAATCAAATTAACAAACTAAAAATCATTATAATTTTTTTCTCCAAATACCTTGAAGTTTTTTAGAAAAAAAAATCAGATAATGAAGTGAAATTATGTTGAATTTATTTTTTAAAGAGGCAGCTGTGCATGCAAGTTACATAATTTGCTTGTTGCTTATGTAATTATTATCTTTAAAAGTTCCTAAATATGAAGACTTTAAATATACAGAGTGCAGTAGTTCATTCAAATTACTTGATAGTAATTTATAATTTAAGAGGTTCGGAAAAATGTAATTTTATCAACAGAAACTAGAGGTCTTGGAAAGAAGAATCCTCAGAAAAATTATGGGTGCTGTTCAGACTGAAAGTGGGTGGAAACAGGAGTAAGAAAGAAGTTTACCAGAAATTAGTTATATCAGAAATTTAACGTGCTGTGAAAAATGTTTAATAAACGAAAATGAGAACAAAATGAGCAATTTTAATTCATTCAGGAGCTGTTTTTGTTCTCATTTTCGTTTACTAAAGCTTACCAGAAGGTGGAAAGAATCTTGGGGACCATGAAGAAGAGGAGGCTGTCGTTCCTCGGACATTTGTATCGAATGAATGAGAATAGACTTACTAAACAGATATTTGAATTCTTCTGGAGAAAGAAGACCACTACAGCATGGATTAAGGAAACAAAGAGGGATATGGAAATATTAAACATCTCAGAGGTCGAAATGTTAGACAGAAATAAATTTAGAAACACAGTGAAGTGTTTCAAGTCGCAGGACGAGTCATGAAGACCGGAAGAGCCTGGACTGAAGATCAACGGAAGCAGGCCAGTGAACGCATGAAGGAGTATTGGAGACAGAGAAAGCTTCACACAGGGAAGAGGAAATGAAGTTGTAGCATGATCCTAAGTGGTCAATTCACTTGTAAAAAAAAAGATAAATAATAATTCATTAGAAATCCTTTGGTTTCTAATCAAAGCAGCAGCTTTCTTTGATCATAACTTTGGTAGGGATAAGTCATATCATTAACTACTGTTTTCTTTTTGATAACTTAGTTTCAAAAGTTGGCTGCACTTTTAAATTAGCCACTCAACTTTGAAGTAGCCTACAAACAATGTTTTAACTGATCTCCAGTCAAAGGGTTTGTACAGTTTTCAAGTTGAAGTTTACTTTCTGTTTTTAAAGTCAAATATAATAACATTTACATAAAAATCATTCATATTTGCTGTCTTTGAAAAATTGTTATATCCTGTTTGCTGTCTTACAGCACCAATCACGTTAACCAAATACCATCTCCTGTCTAAGCACACTTCTGGAATATGTGAAGCCAATCCTCTTCCACATTTACTAATTTATATCAGATTCACCTGTCAACTACTATTCACCTCGTCATCAGATGATGTATTTGTTCTAACTACAAACATTTGCAGTTATGTAAAAGCATATTTTCTAGAGAAAATAAACATTCTCTCATTATCCACATTCACTCTGAAATCATTAATGTACATGCATTAATCTACACTGTAAACTGCCCAAGAGATATCAACAATCCCTGGAATCCACCCATCAATTGGAACTATTTGCTGACTTCTTATTGATGAATAGGCGAAGACCTGCATGATTCTCACAAACAAAGCATTTAATTATTCCTACTTTTAAATCAGCTTCCAAATTTAATTTTTTTTCATACAAAATGATACTCTCTGACTTAAAGTACTGCAATTTGTTTAGTCTGAATGAGCAGATTTATTTCAAAAATCCCTTTCATACTAATGTTATTTGTGATTCAATGTTATCATTAGAGTTGTATTACTTTCAATCTTCTCATTAACTATAAAGGATATGAAGTGATCCTGCAAGTGTGCACCCACATCACATCAATTTCTTCATCCTTGAAGTATTTCTCCATTTCATTTTTCACACCTCCTCCTTTGATTACTGTCTATTATGTATTTTAAACACAAACTTTTATGTTTCAAGATCATGCAGTAATCTCTCATCCTTCTGATCACTCGCTTTTTTCTTCTCCACTGTACATTGGGTAATCATCTCCTTCCCTTAGTAGATTATTTAACCAACTTCCATTCTACCCCCTTCAACTTAACCTACATACACTACTTCATTCATTATCAACAATATCCATTAAACTTGGGAACTTTTTCTTCATTGATGTAATCATTCTAAAACGACAACTGTCATCAGAACTATTTGCTATGTCTTATATACTTAGATTAAAATTACTGCAAATTTTATTGCAATGCCTACAATGAAATTTTTTAAAATCATCATGAATTTGTGAACAACTACCAACCCTTTGAAGATAAATTATAAGAAACTAAAAGCAACTGCATACCTTAATAATGCCGCAGAACCTTATTTACTTCACGGCCACTCCAAATGTTGTTTTGAAAATCCACGGCCGCCCAGAGACTAGTGGTGGCCCCGGGGCAACATTTGGATTTGTGGCCCCCCACCATCCCGGACAATCCTATTTTAACAAGCATAAAAAAAAAGAAAAAAAAGAAAGGAAAATCCTATTTTAACAACTAAAAAAAAAGAAAAAAAAAAAGGAAAATCCAATATGGCGGGGTCTCTTAGGCCTCATGTGGCCCCTCTTTTTGTGGGGCCTCGAGGCAATCTGCCCCTTTTGCCCCCCCCCCCCCTCTGGGCGGCCCTGCGAAAATCCCAGGGAACAGGAAAAACTTTGTTTAGCTATATATGATTAATCTTTTGAAAGAAACCTCTGCATAATTTATTAGATCAATAAACTGTATTTTAAACATTTATAAATATTCTGAAATATTTCTTTAAAGCTGATGTTAACTGTATTTACCTTATTTGGTAGAATAAACAAAATGTAATTGGAATTTCTTTGCTCAGGTTACTGTAAAATAATGAATTTAGTGTTCATTACAACTTTTTATGAAGGTAAATGCTACTAAAGATATATACTAAGATGTAATGGTATAATGGTTGAGAAGTAATACCGGGTGATTCATAAAATACTGGTGATTTTCACCGCCCCATATCTTTTAAACTAATGCTCATAAAAATCTGAAACTTTTTATATAAAATCTTCAAACATATAAAAGTTACAAGACATCGGAAGTGCAGTGGTACCTCAAGGAATAAATTACACTAAGAAAAACTCACTAGTGGAAAAAACGAGTGAGAAAATTCATGTGCCACGACGATTGTTGTTTTTTAACATTTCAAATGCGCAATTTGAAGTCTTATACTTTAAAAAAATTCATTGAGGCCGCTCATCGTGGCACATGAATTTTCTCACTCGTTTTTTCCATTAGGGAGTTTTTCTTTGTGTAATTTATTCCTTGAGGCACCACTGCGCTTCCGATGTCTTATTCATACCAGCCTCAGTAGCGAGACCTTGTTATTTACAGTGACTTCTCCTGGCTGATAATCGCCAACGAGCGTGAAACAGCTGTTCCAGGATGTCACTTGTGAATAACTTGGTCTCATCCATTGTTGTTAAATAAGAGTTATATTTTCATGTTATTATTTATTCATTATTATTGAAATTCATTTTATTTGCATTCAAACACCCCCAATATAGCGAAATTATTATCCAAAAAAATTACTCGACTATCTCCCAAAAAAGTCATTTGTCAGAATACATTTTCAAAGAAATACAGTTGTTTTTTTAAAAAAATTAAACAAAGGAATTAATGACAAAAAGTGTTTAGATTAAATTTTCCTAATTACATTTCTGTAACATTTAAATATTGGATCCAAACTTTTAGAGTTTAAACAACACCACAACAGTTATTTAAATATACGATATATTGGGGGTGTTTGAAAGCAAATAAAATGAATTTCAATAAAATAATAACATGAAAAGATAACTCTTATATATACAAACAAACCATATTTCTTCCTTAAATCTTCTTCCTTAAATCATCTGGACACAATATGAAAATAAAAAGGAATATAATTGAGAATTATTTAATTAGAATTGATAACAATACCAGTAATGAAGAAGATTTTAATATTGGAGTAAATGATATGAAATTAAAATTAAAAAAGAATGTTTATACTGACAGATTCATAGATAGTTCAATAAGAAATTATAATAAATTTAAGATAAAAGAATTGGATAAACATAATGAAAATAGATTTTTCATTCCGTATCTGAATAAGAACAGCTGGAAATTAAAAGAAATTGGTAAAAGATATGGAGTAAACTTAAATTTTGAATATAGAAATAAATTAAAAAATATTTTGTGTAAAAAGATAAATAGCAATGACAAGAAGTTTGAAATGGGTGTTGTTTATAAATTAGACTGCCTGAATTGCGATTCGTTCTATCTTGGGGAGACGAAAAGAACAGTTCAAGAACGAATGGGGGAACACGAATATTATGTTAGACAAAAATTAGTAAAGGAATCAGAAATTGCTGAACACTGTAAAGACAAGCAGCATTGTATCAATAGTAAGGTGAAAATTTTATATAATGAAACAAATACAAAAATTAGAAGGACAATAGAAAGCCTATGTATCCGAAATTCAAAAGAAAAAAAATCTCAATAGATATGATGGAATTAAAGTTTGTGAAAATTTGGTAAAATTGGCTAGAGAAATGATTAACAAAAAATTTGTAACCTCTAACAAAAAGGTAATAATCGACAAATTAAAGAGTCTTTATATGTAAGAATAATCATGTATTTTTTCGATAAGAATTTGTGATTATTAATAATGTGTGATTATTATATTGTAGATTATGATCCCTTATTATTATTGTATTAACGGTTTTTAATTGTTAGTATCAATATTTTAAGGTCATTGTCATAAAAGAATCTCGCCTATTTATTATTATTATAATGTAAAAGGCTTGAAAAGAGGAGACGGTGAATTTTATCTCCTTGAAAATTCGTTTTTTTAGTTAATAAATATAGTTTATGACATTTATTTTCTGGTGGATGATGTTTCATAATAACTCTTATATGTTTGACGATTTTATAAAAAAAGTTTAAGATTTTTGTGAGCAGTAAGATATGGGAGGGTGAAAACCACCAGTACTTTATGAATCACCGGTATATAATTATTTAAGGCTAATGTCATTTTTGGCTTTAAACTTCTTAGTTTTAAGCCAAATTCTCATACAAATTTACGATTATAGCAATAAAAAGATATGTAACTGAATGAAGGAAATTCAATGCATTTCAGGTTATTATTAAGAAATACATAAGGAGTACTTGTTAAAAATACCAGTAAGAATGAAAATTGAGAAGTACTGAATTCAAATGAGATGATGTAGTAAAACAATTAAATACTCATTTTTATTTTTAACCAAATGCTTGTCAACTATTGACTGTAGTATAACTGAAATTACAAACTAAGATTTACCACTATGAAACTAACTAAGCACTAGTAATAACATTTTTTTTTTATAATTACAACTTAATTGAAATAAACTGAAAGTAACTTGGGGTAACATTGCATGCCCTATTTTATCTGTTCCTTAAAACATGTTTATCACTAAGATTAGAGCAGGAGTAAAAGAAACATCATATTTTAGAGTTACTCCAGAATATGGTGAGAGTAAAGATATATTTTCAGGAAATGACTACTTTTATTGTATTTTGCAATGAATAATAATAATAATAATTTTATTGCCAATAAAAAATATTTACAACAGTATACATTGATTACAGTTTTGACATCCCAGTTGTCTTAAGGGGGATACCGTCAAGAAGACAAAAGGGTGTCGGCATCATGGCAAATTACATATGAAATTAAAACAAACAGAATTACAGGGAAAAAATAAAAGATGAAGAAACTGGATTATTTTCTTTTTTTTTTACAAATATTTTACAATGTACAATATGAGGGCGAAAAAAATTCAGTTCATCACATTTTGAGGAAACTATATGCTGAGAAAATTAATATAATATAAAATTAGACTGAAGGCGTTTACCTAGATAGAGGAAGGGGAAAATAAAAAAGGAGAGAGTGAGAAGAAAGAGAGGAAAGGGGAGATTACAATCAATTATTGGGTTCATGTAAAGAGAGGAATTATATATCTATGAGGATTTATTAGGATTGAGTTGAGTAGATAAGTGTTGTTTAATTTTTCTTTTAAATTGTGTCAGAGAAGTGCAATCACGAATTTCATTTGAAATTTTATTCCAATTTAGAGGAGCTGAATAACTGACTGCTCTTCTTTGATAGTTGGATCTTGTTTTTGTTACTAGAAGAACAGGATTGAGTCTAGTTTTATAAGAATTGGAATTGGGTTTAATTTTGAAAGTAATTGAAGGACATAGTTTTTTGTTAATTGTTTTGTAGGTGAAAAGAGCCAACTGAAGCTTGTAGATATGTTCGAAAGGAATTATTTTATATTTTGTCCAGAGGGATTGAATAGAATACAGGCGGGGCTTTCTATCTAAGAATCTTAAGAAATGCTTTTGCACTTTAAGTATCATTTTTTTTTAAAATTTGGCAGTGGTACCCCAGATGATTACACTGTAGCACAAGTTTATATACATTAGCGACCAATATAGACTCAGAAGTATTTGCCTAGGAAGAAAATAAAGTTTCCTAATGATGCCTAAATTTTGAGACTTTATGGGCAAGTTCTTGTGCATGGAGATTTCATGACAGATCATGCGAAAGAGTAACACCTAAATATCTGAAGGATTGAACTTCTTGTAATAAGGAGTATCGCCAGTAATGTAATAAAAAAAGATATGTATATACCGTATTTCTTCTTTATCTCACTCCTTCTAGATATATTATTAATCATCATCATCTTCACATATCACAAAATAAATGTAAAATTAAAAAGAAATTTAAAATACATTTATTACAAAAGAATTTTCGGTGAGACTATTTCCTTCTCTTCTTCTTCAGCTACAATAATTTATAACAAATATGGTAAGTGAAATCATGATAGTTATAACATTTCATTGTAGTAACTATCATTTTAACAATTCATCTCATCTATTCTTACCTTATTATTACATCGAGAATTAAATCTATGTTTAATTAAATCTCTAGCTAAGTTTTCAATAACATTATTAACTTAAACACCATTGTTTCTATTTATATTTCTATCTTTAGAATTTCGTATATATAAACTTTCAATTGTTTTTCTCATTTTCCAATCTTTCTCAATACATAAAATTTTAATTTCTTTATTAATGCAATGGGCTTTCCTGGAACAATGTTCAGCCATTTCTGATTTATCAAATAATTTGTTTCTAATGTAATATCCATGTTCCAGGGCCCTTTCTTTAATAGTTCTTTTGCTCTCCCCTAGATAAAACTCGTCACAATACAAACATTCTATTTTGTATACTGTCCCCATTTCTCCTTTTTTGTCACTTTCATTAAGTTTTTTACATAAAAAATTCTTTAATTTATTATTATAATTAAATCCAATATTAATGTTAAAATCTCTGCAAATTTTTTTTTCAATATTAAACTATTTTGATTAAGGTAAGGAATGAAAAACCTTTTCTTTTCTTTATCTTCATTTAATTCTTTAATTTTGAAAGTGTTATATTTTTGGATATTGGAATTAATGAATTTTTCATTGTATCCATTTTTCTTTAGAATTATTTTCATGTCCTTGATTTCATTCTTATAATCTTCTTCTGTGCTAGATGATCTGTCAATTCTTCTTATATAATTATCAATTATGTTTCTTTTGATATTTATACCGTGACCTGATTCAAAGTTTAAAATATGATCACTTTTAAATTTTTTTCTATAATGTTTTAGAGTTATTTTATTCTCCTTACTGATTAAACATAAATCTAGAAAATTTAATTCATTATCTATCTCTCTTTCCATTTTAAATTTGATTTCTTTGTTTCTTTTTAATAATAATAATGTTATTGAAAACTTAGCTAGAGATTTAATTAGACATAGATTTAATTCTCGATGTAATGATAAGGTAAGAATAGATGAGATAAATTGTTAAAATGATAGTTACTACAATGAAATGTTATAGCTATCATGATTTCACTTCCCATATTTGTTATAAATTATTGTAGCTGAAGAAGAAAAGGAAATAGTCTCTTCGAAAATTCTTTTGTAATAAATGTATTTTAAATTTCTTTTTAATTTTACATTTATTTTGTGATATGTGAAGATGATGATGATTAATAAGATATGTATAGTTGAAATTACTGAGCACTTTTGTTGTTAAACATATCTGAACATTACAAAGTCATACAGCAAGATCCTGATAGGGCAAAAATGCAAACTATTTCTGGTTTGGGTGTTATTATTGTAGATTTAAGTTTGTAAGGATTTGTTTCCTTTATTTGGTTAATATTTAGTAAAACAGAAATATTACAATCACAAAATCTAGCAAATTAAATTTTTATGGGTCACTTTTATCAGATTCCTTCATTATTAATGTATAATGATAAATACAGCCTTTTTTATTTCAATTTTGTGATTTTTTTCAGAATAATTCTGTCAACCATTATGAGATTATACTACCACTGTCAAGAATAATGAAGTTACAAGATTCACTACACAAGATTACAAATTACAAAAATATATCTTTATTTGCAAATTTATTACATACAGCAGTATTAATAATACAGCTACTGATAAATATAATACAAAGGATTATGTAGTATGAAGGATCAAACATGAGAAAATAAATAAATAAATAACTACAATAAAGAACTGAAAAAAAAATTACAAGTATGTTGTTGTGTACAAAAGACAGATCCATTATCCAAAAACTATACTTTATATCGGAAGCGCAGTGGTGCCTCAAAGGAAAAAAATACTTCTTCTTCTAGTTCCTTATCCTTATTGGATGTTGGAGATCAATTGTTTCCAGTACACTCTGTCTTTGGCCCTGTGGAAGATTTCCTCCGAATTTATATTGGTCCATTTTTTGATGTCGTCCATCCACTTCTTTCTTGGACGTCCTCTTCCTTTTTCACCGATGATTTTCCCTTCCAGAATAAGTCTTTGTAGCTCAAACTTTGGACCTCTAATCAAATGTCCGCAGTATGCTGTCTTTCGTTTTTGAATTGTTCTTAGAAGGGATCTCTTTTGGCCAGCTCTTTGTAGGACTTCTTCATTAGTTGTGTGTGTTATCCAGCTAACTTTAAGCATTTTTCTTAATATCCACATTTCAAATGCATTAATTCTGTCTTCAACATCTTTTTTTAATGTCCATGTTTCACATCCATAAAGCAAAGTAGACCAAACGTAACATTTCATCATTCTTATTCTGAGTTTGAAGCCTATTCTGCTATCACAGAGAAACTTTTTAAGATCAGTGAATGATTTTTTGGCTTGTCCTATTCTTCGCTTGATTTCTGATATATTATCATTGTCTTCTGTAAATGTTTTTCCTAAATATTGGAAAGACTGTACTTGACGTATTATTTCTCCATTGCATTGGATTTTTATTGGAACTTTAATTTGTTTCTGTTTCTTTATTACCATCGTTACTGTTTTTTTTGTGTTGATTTCTAAACCCATTTTATTGCTTTGTATGTGTACTCTATTAAGTAGATTTTGTAGGTCTTGTTCTGATGTTGCAATTAGTGCAGTATCATCCGCATATCTAATATTATTTATTAATATTCCATTGACTTTAATGCCTTCTTTGGCATTCTCAAGTGCTTCTTGCATAATTTTTTCTGAGTATAGATTGTATAGATCTGGGGAGAGTACACAACCTTGTCTCACCCCACGCTTTATTTGTATCCAATTGCTGAGTTCTCCTTTAATCTTTATAGTAGCTTCTTGTTCCCAGTAAAGAGTCTTTAATAGCCGTAAAATCTTCTTGTCAGTAACCAGCTGTTCTAGTAATTCAAAAAGTTTTTCATGTTGTACTCTATCGAATGCTTTGCAGTAGTCTATAAAGCACACATATAGAGTCTGTTTCATCTCTATTGCTCTTTCTGCTAAAATGTTAAGACTCAGAATTGCTTCTCTTGTTCCTATACCTTCTATAAATCCCATTTGTTGTGGACTAAAAAAATACACAATGAAAAATTCGCCAATTAAAAATTAGTGAGAAAATTCATGTGCCAGCAGTGCACAGGCCTCAATGAATTTTTTTTAAAGCATAAAAATTCAAACTGCACTTTTGAATTATTAATAATAACAATAAGTGAGACCAAATTATTTACAAGTGACATCCTGGAACAGCTGTTTCACGCTCGTTGGCGATAATCAGCCAGGAGAAGTCACAGTAAATAACAAGGTCTCTGAACTGAGGCTAGTATGAACAATATATCGGAAGCGCAGTGGTGCCTCAAAGGAAAAAATACCAGCATGAAACAGCTGTTCCAGGATATCACTTGTAAATAATTTGGTCTCACCCATTGTTATTAATAATTCAAATGCGCAGTTTGAATTTTTATGCTTTAAAAAAAAAAATCATTGAGGCCTGTGCACTGCTGGAACATGAATTTTCTCACTAATTTTTAATTGATGAGTTTTTCATTGTGT
>JAFIDM010010028.1:34769830-34781587 GCA_023159025.1 Thereuonema tuberculata | reverse complement strand
TCACATGGAAACCACATTTAGCTAAATAGGAATATTACATTTAAATTAGGAAATTCATCTAAATATATTTTACCTTTACCATAAGAAACCTCATACCATGTTCTAAAATGTTAATAAGGTTTTCTTTTTCTTTTATTAAAGTAGGCATTTATTTAAATGCTTCCTGAGAAGCAATGGAAGCAAACTTATGAAGAGTCTCATTATAATGAAAATGTACTGTTAGCTTTATAGATAATTAGTGCTTAAGAGCTTCTTATTTCACAGTTTCAACAATAACAACACTTTCTGTAATGCCTCACCTTGATGCATGTTTTAGTAATTCCAATTTTAAGCTTTTGATTATGACTGTCTAGACTGTTTATATTATTGTCTAATATTCTCAAATGGTTACAATAACAAAACGCCCACATCTCTCTACAAATTATATCAGTTCAAATTGAAGTAACTTTAAGAAATGTGAAAGAGCAACTGTTGAAACAAGTAGTCGTAATTATCTTCAGAGTGCAAAAAAAGTTAACTTCTTCAATTTAATGCACATAAACTATTCTTTTCTAAAGTTGGAAGCAACAATTCTGTTACTTGAGAACACAAAGCACATATAAACAGTCTGAGTGAAGTATTTTTGAATTAAGACAAATTTCTGTAAATTTTTTAACAAGAACTCCTCTTGTATTTCTAGATTGAAAATTACAAAGTGTGAAAAAAAGAAAATACTAAAGAAAGCAGATCACATCAAGCTGCAAGCAACCTTTTACCATTATTATCTTCAGTTGTTAGTCTGTATGCACCAAAGTGCATGTGCGAAACTTCGCAGGTCCATATTTCATGGTGCTCTAGAGTTGGCATCATGTCAAACCCCTAGAAGAATACATAGAATTCCTAGGGAAAGATACTGAGATGATTTCCTGTGGCCTTCCTCAGAAAATCATCAACGAATGAGTTCAGACTGGAAGAGAAAGATGAAGAAGCAGACAAACTCAGGAAAGGAAATGTTTCAAACATCCATTCCGCTGCTGGGATTCCAACCCAGGTTCCCACACATCTGTCTCATGGTCGACCAACATCTAGATTATCTTCAGTAAGGAATAAATATAATGCATTCAAACAATAAATTCCAGCAATGAAAGTGACACCAAATGGTGGGAAAATTCCTGCTTTATCAGGGATGGTGAACGTCTTTGGCTTTGAGAGCTACTCTCGAAAAAGTGAGGATCACATTTAAAAAATTCCATAATGTGTATTCTACTAACAGCTCACCACATTCCTTACCGGAAGATTCCAATTTCTTTAACATCATTTCTAAGATCTGCATTGCCTTATCAAGAACCTTTACACTACAAATTTGCTACCTATGTTCTGCAGACACTTGGGTTTCACTGCAAACTTCTTATATTCCTTCACCTTCTTTTGTAACAAAGATCAAGTATTCTGAATACCATTAATCCATTTCTTTAGAGATATTACTATTGCGATTAAGAAAAATCAACATTTTTATATATATTTCAAAATTTTTAAAGATTAACACACACACTGTCATTTTGAAGTCTTTTGCTTCATTTAACAATATAATTTCTGGGCTGATACCCTATTATACTGATGAATCCCTCTGCTTGAACACATTTATATTCTATTTCGGAATACGAAAGATCAGGATTGTATAAATGTATCTAAAAATGTATATAACCGCATTAAATCATTCACAGGAAGCGCACATGACCCTAAGACCGAATGGGTGTGGGAGGGGGGAGGATAATAACACAGGGTGGACAGAAAAATCCTCGGAAACCCCCACATATTGACATTCCAACCCTCGCTTTTGTTTTCCTTAGAAAGACCGTAAAAATAAATAATGTATCTTAGCTGAGAAAAGTCTCAGGAACAATTTTTACCGTAATATTTTACGGACAATCCTACGAAAAATTCGAATTATCCACGATTTTTTAACATTATTTTAATACAGAATTCAGGGACCGAGCAAAAAATTCGAATTATCCAGAATTTCGAATTAAACAAGTTCAAATTATCCAAGTTTCACAGTACAATATGGTTAGAAATTAAACTTTAATTTTTAATCAATTTAATTAAAAAATTAATTTAACTAATTATAAATTAATTTTATGTGGAAGTGAAATTCATGCATACATTCATCTCCGTTAATGACTTTTTATTAGTATCTTATATTAGACTTAAAATTGGATTTTTTTTTGTTTGTTTGTTTGGTTTGACATTTAGTATTTATATTAGATCAGAATAGTTATAGTAGGCCTACTACTACTCAAAAACGGTTGATAACAATTTGTGCACACTGGTGGATGAATTGCAGATAAGAATTTAACAGATAATTAATACCCATATGGAAAAACAACAACAAACCAGATATATTCATATAAGAATTACATTTGAAGAAAACATTATCATAAAATGTTCATGTAATATTGCTACTGATGAAATGGTGATTTCCATTCCTTTTTTTATTAGGAAAGGAGTTTTTGTTCACAAAAGGTTCCTGTCTTTATACATTCCATAATCAAAGATATAACTTATTATTGCTTGAGAAGAAACATGTGAATTTCAAATTAATTATATAATACAACTACTCGAGGCCACCTACACAGTTGAAGAACAGATCAAAATAGCTTCTCAAACCTCACGTTTTCCATGAAACGGAAGTAAGGTCAACCGGAAGTCGCAAAAATAGAGATCACGTGATCCGTAGACGGAGACACGGCCGGACTGAAGAGTTTTCGAAATTAAATGTTTGAAGATATATTAGAAGGTTTTTTTTGAAAAGAGCTGGCAGAGGAATTTCATGTTTTACTTGGACCATCTGCTTCCAAAGCCCAACAAGAAGATACGTTTTTCTTAAGTTTTACTGCAGTTATACAGTTTTATACTTTCAAATTATCAGCCTGCAGTTCTCCGGGTTTATCATCAATTAATTTAAGAATGCAGAGTTCTTTGTGCTTTCGAACTCTTCAGTAAGCGATATATCGATATTAAGGTATTATTAAAAACTATCAGTCAGCTTAGCTACAGATATGTCGTCGAAAAGTATTGAAAAATCAGTTCACATTAGAGCACATCCAGGTGAAAACCCATTTAAATGTGAGTTTTGTGAAAAAAGCTTTTCTCACGCATGTACTTTAACAAGGCACATGAGATCACATACGGGTGAAAAGCCATTTAAATGTGAGGTCTGTGAAAAAGGCTTTTCTCAAACATCTAATTTAAGAACCCACATGAGATCACATACTGGTGAAAAGCCATTTAAATGTGAGTTTTGTGAAAAAAGCTTTTCTCAAGCAGATACTTTAACAACCCACATGAGATCACATACTGGTGAAAAGCCATTTAAATGTGAGATTTGTGAAAGAAGCTTTTCTGGAGCATCTAATTTAAGAACCCACATGAGATCACATACTGGTGAAAAGCCATTTAAATGTGAGTTTTGTGAAAGATGCTTTTCTGGAGCATCTAATTTAAGAACCCACATGAGATTACATACAGGCAAAAAGCCATTTAAATGTGAGTTTTGTGAAAAAACCTTTTCTCTAGCATTTACTTTAACAACACACATGAGATCACATACCGGTGAAAAGCCTTTTAAATGTAAATTTTGTGGAAAAAGCTTTTCTCAAGCATCTAATTTAACAAGACACGTCAGATCACATACAGATGAAAAGCCATTTAAATGCGAGTTTTGCGAAAAAAGCTTTTCTGAAGCATCTACTTTAACAAACCACATGAGATCACATACAGGTGAAAAGCCATTTAAATGTGAGTTTTGTGAAAAAGCCTTTTCTCGAGCATCTAATTTAACAACCCATGTGAGATCACATACTGGTGAAAAGCCATTTAACTGTGAGTTTTGTGAAAAAAGCTTTTCTCAAGCATCTACTTTAACAAACCACATGAGATCACATATAGATGAAAAGCCATTTAAATGTGAGTTTTGTGAAAAAAGATTTTCTCAAGCACCTAATTTAACAACCCACATGAGATCACATACTGGTGAAAAGCCATTTAAATGTGAGTTTTGTGGAAAAAGATTTTCTCAAGCATCTAATTTAACAACCCACATGAGAACACATACAGGTGAAAAGCCATTTAAATGTGAGTTTTGTGAAAAAAGCTTTTCCCTAGCATACAGTTTAACAGAACACGTTAGATCACATACAGGTGAGAAGCCATATAAATGTGAGTTTTGTGAAAAAACCTTTTCTCAAGCATGTACTTTAACAACTCACATGAGATCACATACTGGTGAAAAGCCCTTTAAATGTGAGTTTTGTGAAAGAAGCTTTTCTCAAGCAAGCAGTTTAACAACCCACATGAGATCACATACTGGTGAAAAGCCATTTAAATGTGAGATTTGTAAAAAAAGCTTTTCTAATAGTAGTTATTTAAAAACTCATATCAGACGACATTTTGGTGATTAATACTCTTGTTGGTTGGTTGTTGGAAATTTTTTTCAGAATCACAAAAATGAAAGTTGGCTATTGTTTTGTGAAAAATGTTTTTTATCTGTAGAATGTTTTCCCATATAAGCCATTTAAATATTCAATTATATAAAAAGGCTTTTTACTATGAGTTTTGTGAAAGAACTTTTCAGCAAATAACTGATTTAGTTGTATATATTATGCCAAGTTTGATCATATACAGACGAACAAGGCTTTTAGGTTTAAGGTTCGTTAGGAAAAGCTGTTTGACTTATGTCATATTAGACATTATAATGAAATGTAGTTTTAATGTAAAAAAAATTGAGAAAAAAATGTATTGTAATTAGACATTTAAGTAATTCATATCCATCATTAAAATGTATTTTTATTAAAAAAAAAAATTAATTTAAAAAAATCAAAAATTTTTTGAAAAGTTTATTTCTGTGTGTATGGACATACTATTGAAAGTGATTTAAAAAGTTGTGTTTTGTTTATTTAATAAAGACTAGAGGAAAATTCTTAAAAATATATAATAAGAACAACAACAAGATTACCGATGTTTTAATCTTTGTTTTTCTAATTAATTAAGATAAAGACTATTATGATAAGTTAAAAGTTAATTTTATGTTAAATAATTTTCAATTACTTTAAAAAAATTAAATACTCAATTGATTAAAAAAATAATAATCAAGATTTTGTTGCCGACTAGATATTTTTTGTAATATTGATTTAGTTACTGATTTCTTTGTTTTGTGTTAGAATTTGATGTTTTACAGAATTAATAGAAATAGAATCTAAGAAAAGTGTTATAGTTTACCCCTAAAATATTCGTGATTTTTTTTTTTTTTTATTGTGGTTAATTAAATTTTTGCAAAAAAAAAAGCACGAGTAACTGTTAAACACTCCTGAAACTTGTCAATTTTTTTTTGTAATGAACTTATAGATTTATATATTTTAGATTCATGTTAATCATATCAAAACATGCATGATGACTATCATTAGATTTATTAGAAATCAACAAAAATTTATTAGGACAGTTGACTGTGTACAAAATGTTTCCGACATTAAAAGCCCGATTCCCCTCTCCCCCTGTTTTTGCATCAGAACCCTGCTCCCAATTGGGGGAAAACAAAGGGAACGGCGGGTCCTGAGACTGCCTAAATGATGTCACCCTTTCTTGACCAGAGGCGATGGCGGGAGCCAACACCGCACTCCTTGGGAGGAAAAGAAAAGAAAAAAATCACAGAAGGGCAGGGAAAGTGAAAGCTAGCAGATCCCCAATCCTGCATGATCTCCCTCTCTTTTTGAACCATCTCTCCCTTCTGATCGCAGAGTCCTCGATCAGAGGTTGAAATAATCAGACTCGAGCACTGGGATACTTGGTGCCACCCTATATTCCCGCTGCGCTTAGATTTTCTGACGAGAAATCGAGTGGATCATCCTGAGCACCTGCTCGTCTTTGTGCTTCACTCCTCCAGAGCCAGGAGACGACCACAAGGCGAATGATGACAGCGAAGACCCCTCCGCCGAACACTGCAGATGACTTCCCACATAGTCAGCCTTACCTGTGACACCCTTCTTCATCTCTACCTTCACATTTCCCGATCCCTCTCCTACCTCCCTATCATCCACAGTGGTCGTGGCTTGCTTGGGAGAGCACTCGATGGCTTGCGTCTAAAACAACATGTGATAATGAGCTTAGCCTGCTAACTACTAGGCACAAAAGACATTTAATGATAAAAGACAAATTATAAGGTTGTGAAATTTCCTTCTCATGAAAATTTATTGTTTCATTTAAAATGTTTTTCTTTCAGAATCTTGGCATTTTCATTAGCAAATTTTCACCAAAGACTTGCATGGAAAATATGTTAAATACAAAAGTTAGAGTTAATTAAATAGTCCTGAAACTTGTGTGCATATAATTCAACAAGTTCAAGAATGTGGAAGACATATACAAATATACTACATAGACATGTACAAACTTACTATTTTATATGCCCCAAAGTCTTTAGAAATGTAGATTTAAAAACAGTAATTCTCTGGATCCATTATTCTTACTAATACAGAGACATTCCCAGAAATTGTAATGGGAAGTGATATGATGGTCTTATCCATTTAACTATGGGAAAAAAACTGTAGTTTCGAGTTGAGGAGGGACTTACAAAAAAGCTATGGGTTTACAAAAAAAAGAAGTTCAAAATAGTAGATTTCTTTTATTTTTGGGTGCAATGGAAGGGAGGGGAACTTGAGAATGTCCTTTCCTTGGTACACCAATACTTAACAGTTATAAAAAGCAAAAAAGATTAACATCAGTGGTACCAAGAAAATTTTCAGTTCAAATGAAAAATGGTTTTGAAATAGGGGTTAATTTTTTTTTTAATTTACATTTAAAAAAGTAAAAAAAAAAAAATCAATTTAATGCATTATAACAAAAGGAATATTCTTTCTATGAATGTAGGATTAACAAACTTAGAAGACATGGCTATTTCTGAATCATCTATGTGACTGATGAAAAGTAGTCAACTAAAATAAAAATTAGTGACTTCTTCATTGTCAGTTTCCTGCCTTTGATTTTATGTAAGCTTTTTTTCTGATTGATCTATATATTCTTTCATAATTGTGATATCATTAGGAAGCATGAAGTTATAATAAGATACTTTTCATGTACTAAGAAAAACTTTCATCATATTTTAATGTCCGTACAATTTGAATGCTATCATACATATTTTTATTAAAGAATGCGTTATTTAATAGTTTTTGTTGTTGTTGAGATAGTACATATATCATTACTTAGAAAAAATAGACAACATTTGGAATCCAGCTGAATATTTCAGTAAATTTGACAGTACAGGTCAAGGTGCAGTTGTGTAACTCCAAGGCCCAGCACAGCAGTACTTCTTGTTATTGTTTTTCAATCTGAAGTTCTTATGCTTTAATTCATTGTTTTGTATTTACTATATGTCACTAAATTACCGAATCAATTTGATTTAGATTATATTTCAATATAGAAATCAAAAAGGATTTAAGGTTTTGTAATACACTTTTGGTCAAATCCCAACCCAGAAGGAATTAGCTTAAATAGACAAAACAAAACGTAAGAGTAAGAGATAGATGGAATATGATTTAATTTCTTGATGCACTATAGACAGGATCATACGACATAAGCCTGACTATCATGTTATCTAATCTCATGACAAGGTTGTTGACCTGGATTATTTAAGACAATAATTTAATGGCATTTGGGGACGAGAATCGTTCAATGGGTACCATAAGTGTTTCTTGGGTGATCAGTTTGGAAATCTCGTTCAGGCATGGTAGCATTTAACCACTTCTAGGCATTGTTTAGCAGAGGTCAATATTTGTGACTGACCATTATTTGGCTGCAAAATAGACATGATGCCAAATGGCAATAACATAAGCTGACAGTATTCCCATTGCCTGTATCGTATCTATTGGCAACCCACACAAGATTTTATAGTTGGTAAGCAAGGAGCCAATACATGGGATCTTCTCTTATGACATATGAGAGGCATAGATTTAATGATTATTATTAATAAGAAAGAAACACCACAAAGCTCTATTATGATGTTCCAGCTGAGCATGGTGATATCTACTGTTAAAGGAATATTACAACAGCGAGTAACTGCTAGAAGCAAAAACTGTCTTTGCCAATCTTTGATTCATAATCAGAGTGGGAATGTCCATAGACACTATCACTGTATGTTGAATGCTCTGGTAGTAGCAATTTTTTGATGATGAACATGTCCATGTATTTCTTTCTAAATCTGCCAAGTCCAATTAAGACAACTGGTGTCCCTTCACTGTTGGCAGCTACTCTGATATCCTAATATTCAAGAACTAAAACTTGCTGACTCAAGTAAATATCTTCACATAGATGTAGGATGTTTTCTTTGGGTTTACAATTAGATCTACAAAATGTCTTTGAGCCTTGGTTGTGTTGTAAAACATTAAAATTCCATTACTTTGTTCTGCATTACCTGTAGCAACACATGATTTCGATTGTCTGTGATTGCCAATTTATCTCTTGCACTAATTGTTTAATGCTTTGCATTCTTACATAATCTTCATGCCAGTATATTGGTTCCTCCTGAGTGGGAAAATTTCTAAGTCAGACAGTGTATTAGTAGAATAATGTCTTACAGCCTGTTGCTCCAAATAGTATTAGTATTGGCAGATGTCATAACTCTATTGATTTCAAGTGGACTTAATCCAGGATTAGCTTAAGATTATTTGGAGAAAACGACTGTTAGTGAACTTGGCTTTGTCAATGAAATGATTTAATCTTAGAAACTCAAAATTGCAAATTTAGAATTTGCATGTCTTTGGATGTACAGTCGGACCCCGATTTAACGAATTCACTGGGACCGAAAATTTTATTCGTGAAATCGGGGGTTATTCATAATATCGGGGTCCAAATAAAACATTTCTGCACTTAAACTTATGAAACAGCCCTAACAAGCAACTATACAAAAATATCCATAATTAGAAATTGTACACTTTTTATTCAGCAGCTAATAATACATCGAATAATTACGCACTAGTTAATTTGAAATTTTAAAGTAGGCTTATGTATTCGGGGCGGGGGGGGGGGGCAAAAGTAGCAGATTGCCCCGGGGCCCCTCTTCTTATGGGGCCTGAGGGGCCTCGCCATATGGGATTGTCTTTTTTTTTTTGGTTGTTAAAATAAGATTGTCTGGGATGGGGGGGGGGGCCACAAATCCAAATGTTGCTCGGGGCCACCACTAGTCTCTGGGCGGCCCTGAATGTACTGAGTAATGCTTGACAATTTCCTTGATTCCTGACTTGAAAAAGTTCTTTTTCGACTTTATGGAGAGAAGAAAATACAGCGTTATTTATATCCTGCTGCATTGGATATGTTTAACCAAACTAACAAAATTTTTTTTTTTTCGATTGTTGAAATAATTCGTTAATTCGAGGTTTCTTATTCGTTAAATAGGGGTTTTTGCCTTCATTTTAATCAGGGAAAAAGATAAATTCATTAAATCGCGAAATTCGGTAAATAGGAGTTCGTTAAATCGGGGTCCGACTGTATATTTATTCCACACACTATCATCAATAGGATCAAAGCAAGACGGGATTACCTTCATTTCTGACATGACTTGTTATACTCTGACAAAATTTAAAATGAATGTACTTTTAATACTTAACAAAAACATAGGACTTAAAAAAGAAGAAAGCAAGCTGATTAGAGTAAAATTTATTGATTAAGGGAAAACAAGTCATTAAGGGAAAGCAAATTAAGGGAAAAACAAATAATATTAAAGAATAGAGAAAATGTAAAAAAACCACAAACATATATATACACAGTGAAGTCTCACTTATACGAATATGAGGGGGAACCAAAAATTATTCGTATAAGTGAATTTCATATAGGACTATTGGGGTTTTGCCGGGGAATGAGAAATTCTTCGTATAACAGAATGTTTCGTATAAGTGAGACTTCACTGTATATATATATATATATATATATATATATATACTGGGTGGTTATAATTAAAGTTTCCCACTTCAAATTACTTCAAACAGTTGCCACCAGGTGTAAAAGTGGCACTGTATGAAACGCGCAATCCATCTGTGAAAGACCAATCTGCAGAAATCATCATGCCATTGGGAAAGAAAGAACGTGCGCTACTGGATTGCGAATAGGACCCATGACGGCAAGGGGTTTATGAAAGATGATGCAGAAATTCGAAGAGCCAGGGGAGTTAGGTGTGCTTGCAGGGAGAGGGCGTTGCCAGATAGCGGAGGACGCTGTGCACGAAGTGGCAGTAGCAGTAGCTGACAGAGCATCAGTGGCCCGGTACTCAGCGATCAGTGCATGAGCAGTAGCACGGGAAATTAATAATTCCGTGGTCCATTCTTCACTGGTACCCGTATAAGATCCAGATACTGCACCAGTTACAGCTGCAAGATCCACAAATACAGTTTGACTTCACATTTCATTTCTTGGCTAAAATGGCTTTTGACGATGCATAACCCTGGAACATTCTGTGGACAGATGATGCGCATTTTATGCTAGACGGCGCTGTGAACACGCAGAATTGTCGGGTGTAGGGTTTCTCAAACCCTCACGTGGTGCATTCCTAGTACGTGACTGCATGGTGTGGATTCACCGTGGATTTCATTCTGTCTCCATATTTTTATTTGAGGAAATGGCACCTGCAGGTCCTGTCCAGAGTACTGTTTAAGTACATGTTACGGTCAACTCTTGACATGACATATGGTCCCAGCCTTGCAAGAACGCGGGTGTTTACAGACAATAGTCTTCATGCAAGATGGTGCAGCACCACATATTGGTCGCTCAGTAAAGGAACTTCTTCGTGCCCTCTTCAACGATGATCGTGTTCTGTCGAGACACTTTCCAGAGGCGTGGCCTGTCCGTTCACCAGACCTTAATCCATGTGATTTCTGTCTATGAGGAATCCTGAAAGGTCGTGTTTATGAGAGACGCGTACCGACCTTGCCTGAACTGAAAGCTAATATCATTAGTCATGTTGCAGCCATTTCAGGAGACACTCTTCGTGCTATTGTTGAGCACCCTGTCCTGAGCTTTCAGCATATCATTGACGAAGATGATGGGCATATTGAACAGTCACTCTAAAAGCATTAAAATATTGCATTCCCACCGTCTGTTTTTGATCTTGCAGCACCACTTTTTTACCTGGTGGCAACTTTTTGAAGTACCGTATATGCTCCAATAACGCCGAGGCTCTTATTGTTGCCGGTCTCTAATAAGCGCTGGGCTGCAGAAGGGACACGGCCAGATAGTAGCCGGGTCTTTGATATTTGCCTACCGGTACTAGTGTAAGCGTCCGTATCTTTATAGTCGTGCCTAATACCTTATGGTACATTGCCTTACAAACTTGGATTTCTAGTTTTTTGAACTATTTATTTATTCTATAGTCATTTATTAATCTAGTTATTTATTTAGACCTATTTTGTATTTTGTTTTCAATTTTTCAATTATTCCTTCTTTCATGAGTTATTTCTACGAATAGCTTAGTCCTGATCTTACTTCTTATTTTTTTTTTATTTTGCAGAGATGAAACCCCTCAGTGATAATGAAATAAAGAGAATACTTCTAGAGTGTGAGGAAGGGTCAACAGATAATGATGATAGTGAAGGCGAAGACTTTGAGGAGAGTGCATTATAAAATACACAAAAAATGATTAGAACAATATTTACTGAAAGCAATCAGTTAGAAATAACTAATTTATTAGTAGTTTATCATATTTTAACCAAAAATATTTTTATATCTTATTTTTATATCAATTAT
>JAFIDM010010028.1:34747560-34760727 GCA_023159025.1 Thereuonema tuberculata | reverse complement strand
ACTGGTCTGGTGCCTCACACATTGCACCACAGTCTCAGCACACTAGGGCTTCACAAAATCACTTATGCACAACTGCAGAAGGCTGTGGTACTCAACACTACACGCATAGTTAGGAAATTTTTGGACACAAGCACACATCCCTAATCATTCTTGCACACATCTTTACACTTGGCAGTATGTGCTTTGGTCCTTGACCCGCCATATTGTTTTTTGCTGGGGAAACCCAAGGTTTGAAACATACAAAACATAATAATAATAACGAGACACAACCACACAACCCTAATCATTCTTGCACACATCTTTACGTTGGCAATATGTGCTTTGGTGCTTGACCCGCCATGTTGTTTTTACTGGGGAAACCCATTGTTAGAATCTTTTACATAACAATAATAATAATAATAAGAAAAGATGTAGACAAAAAAGATTTAACGCGCCTAGATTAGCATAAAAAATAAGGAAGGCACATAGAAACAATAAAAGTTTCCCACCCTCAGTTATCTCAGATGGGATCTGGAATGGCCGTTTCGTCCTGTTTAGGACTCGTCAGTCAGATTGTTGGCTGTTTCTTTTTTGGGGATGGGGATCCTCAACCTTGCACCCTATGAGCCTTCATCGTAGATTTATCTGGCTGACGACTCATACAGAGCACGAAACGGCCGTGTCAGACTCCAATCGATGCAGCTCTGGGTACGATGCAGCTTTCTTGATTCTGTGTCTTACTATGTGTCTTTGTTATAATAAAAAAATGATTTTACGTCCCTCATTTGACGGACGAATAAGTGAAGTATAAAACATTATAATATGAAATTACGAATTAACACAACTTCCTGTTTGTAAATACCTACGTATAAAGAATGATATTCATGAATAATAATGCATTACTTTTCGTATATAATGAGTCGATACTAATTTATATTCTAAATATCAAATATTTTAGCCAAGAAATTTAGCTGCGGGTGGATCATCTTCCCTGTACACATTAATATTAGGATTTGGGAACTTTATGTTTGGAACGCTGCCTCTTGTCCTGCTCTTAATTATTACCGTCAAATACATTTTCTTTGGAGTAAGTATTGTTTTTATTTCCTTAAAATGCAGAGTAAAAAATCATTTCAGCTTTTTCTTGCATGAAGAACATAGTAAGTGAAACACAATGTAACATAAAGACGATTAACAACAGCCGAGTGGTTAGGTTGGAATCACATCTGACTTGGGTGTTTATTCTTTGGAATTTCCTGAATCTACACACTAAAAGATCTGTATAAATATATATTTCCTTTTTTTTTCAAAATATAAACTAAACAGTTTCAAAATATTAATTTTTATGCACTACTAATTTTATTGATAAATCCAGCATTACTGTCCTCCAAATGAAAGTTGGCCGGCGGAAGTTTGAACTGCGCAGCCCTTCCGGTAGCTGATCAATTATGTTTTCCTGTCACAATGGACGCCGTCGTCTGTTTTCACTGAGAAAGACATGTTGATAACGCCAAATTAAAACTTCTCTCGACTATTTAGTGTTATTTCAATACCAGTTGCTAACAATAAGTATTTATATAAATAAATAAATATATGTTATTTATAAATACAATGCTCTTTTGCAAAATAACAAGCGATTACCGTAATGGCGGCGTCCTGTCATAAAATCAGACGGAAGTGCCTGACCAGACTAATCGATCATACATGCGCAGATCTCACAAAAACAGGGCGGCCATCTCTCATTTGGAGGACAATAGACTAATGTTATGATGGCCGAACTGAAAGCTGGACCCACATAGTCACATGGGACATGGTAATGTTTGAGCGAATGGCGACTTCTTCACTTCTTGGATTTTGTATAGTTGAAAAAAAAAAAAAACGATAAATCTATCTTTTCCGTTGTCCGAGAATTTGGTGTACAAAACGATAATTTTTTTAGAATAAATGTATTCGAAATAGTGAATTAAGACATAGAAAATCAAATATCGTCGTGAGGATTACTGAACACGCTCAAACATGCCAGGATTTCCTGAATCGTTGTATAACCATTCACAATGCGGTCATACAGTGTTGGTACGTTTTTCGTTATATTTATACATTGCATAAAGTGTGAGAAAATACATTAAATTTTAAAATCCAGCTTTGGAATGCCGGCATTGAAGACTCAATGTATCTACAGATGTAAATATATATAGTCTTCAATGCTGGCTTTACAAAGCTTCATTTTAGTGATATTTATCAGAGATTAAAATATGCGAATTTTGAAGCAAATTACATTATTACACAGCTTTTGACTGGCCATGAGAGATTCAATGAATATTTATATCGTTTTAAAACTGAAAATTCGAGAGATTGAAAATGTAGGTCTGATAATGAAACAATTTTTATTTAAAGATTTACTTAATGATGACGAAAGAAGTTATTAAAATCTATTGAGAAAAACATTGAAAAAGTTGATAATTATTTTGATTTGATTGCCAAAACATTGATATTTAAAAAAATATATGTTTGACATTTATTAAAATTATAATTTCTATTATTAAGAGTTACACTTACACACACACACACACACACACACACAACACACATATATCTTAAATTATTGTTATTATATTGACTTAGGTATTCAGTTATACAATATTTTTAATTGTAAGAAAATTAAAAAAAAATTGGATTTTATTTATTGTATTTTAAAAGTAGTAAATAATGAATATACTTAAGTAATAATATTGTCATCGGAAGCGCAGTGATGCCTCAAAAGATAAAATGAACAATAAAAACTCACCAGTGAAAAATCAGTGAGAAAATTCATGTGTCAGTCGTTCGCCAGCCTCAATAAATGTTTTTAAAGCATAAAAATTCAAACTTCGCATTTGAATTATAAACAACAATGGGCGAGACTAAACCGTTTAAAGTGACATCCTGGAACAGCTGTTTCATGCTCTTTGGCGATCATCAGCCAGAAGTAGTCACCAATAAACAACAAGGTATCCGTACTGAGGCTAGTATGAATGAACGTCTCAAAAGAAAAAATGAACAATAAAAAACTCACCAATGAAAAATCAGTGAAAAATAAAGACAAATCTTTATTAATAATTCAAATTCTTAGTTTGAATTTTTATGCTTTAAAAATATTCATTGAGGCTGGCGAACGCTATGATTTTCTCACTGATTTTTCATTGGTGATTTTTTCATTGTTCATTTTTTTCTTCTGAGGCACCACTGCGCTTCTGATGAGCATTCATATGATGATCATTAGCCTCAGTATGGAGACCATGTTGTTTTGCTGGTGACTGCTTCTGGCTGATGACCGCGTGTTCCAGGATGTCAATTGGTAAACGGTTTGGTCTCGCCCGTTGTTATTTAATAATATTCTCGCTTAGTATTTTTGCAGAGAACGAGTTATGTGAATTGTTTGAAAAACAAAAAAAACAAAAAAAATCTAAAATGCATCGAAAACTCGATTAATATTTATGTTTGGGAGTTTAATGTGCAAAAATTGAAACAGGAAAAAAGAGGGAAGTGGTCTGAGACTCAGTTGGTCCTTGTCTTGTTTTGACTTTAATTTTATTAAATTCCTTTTGTGCCCACCGTTGACTGGCCGAGGAGTTGATACTGTACTGGTTACAGTGATTTTTCATATTATTTGTTTGTGTGGTGTCCCTCTCCGGGAGAGGTAACGACCCCAATAACCTTTCACGCTTTCGCCTTCGAGTTGATCGTCAGTTTAGGTGAATCTGGCTGATGAGTCAAAATAAGTACGAAACAGCTGTGCCAGATTCCGTTTTGACGATAACTCAAGGCGTGAATCAAATGTGCATTTTCTTTACCCCTGTTTTCATATATAATGTTTATGCTTTTTTTCTGCCAGCGTACAAGAATTTTTAATTTAAAAAAACAATGATAAATACAAAGTAAATTTAGAATGATATATTGTTAAAATAAAAAGTGACGGGAAAGTTCAGTAAAATGATCCTCTTTCTGCCTCCTTCAATTTGTTTTCAGTCTTCTTGAGATTTAATGTTAACAAGTCTCAATTGAATTATGATTTTCGCTGCTAAAATTTTATTATTAAATTAACTTTTCACATTTTCGATAGAAGAATTGCAATTATCCAGAGACATCAGTAAATAAACTTTCCCTGACAAATCGAATCCCAGTTAATCAACAAAATGACAAAAAAATTAATATGATATTAATATAAATCAGGAAATTATTAAAGTTGACGATACAGAGTTGGTCAAGTGACGATGGACTCTGTTAAACCTGTGACGATGAATACAAGATTGAAATTAGTTTTGTATAAAAGGAAACAAACATAGGACCAGAAGAAACTCGCATTGATAGCAGTATGTACAAAAATCTTAATATTATTAACGACCTGCAACAAAATATGTTTTATAGAAACTGTAAAATGAAAATTTATTTAAACTTCGCAAGGCCTAACTAAAACAAGGCCTGGTATATCGAGAGTTTATTGTACATTTCAATTATTGATAGGAAATGAAACATTGTTGAATTTCTCCTTACTGTTTTGTAATGCTGTTTTTATGACCAATTAAAATATCATAAATATTTTGTTTATCCGTATTGTTTTTATAAAATTATAAAATTTTAATAATTATTTTCTATTTATTTAATGATTACCTGAAATATATGTTATAGAGTATAATTTCCAATTTATTATTATTATTTTAGATTCCTCCGTTTAATTTAGAATTGGGTTCTTCAGTTCTTCTAAAAGAAGCTACAACCCTTCTCCTGTTTGCTTCAATTCTTCTCCAACTGGACATGGAGACTTTTCTGTGGAACAACTTCATGTAACATATTAGGATCTTCAATTGAAAATAGAAATAGGCCTCATTTAGTACGAGTTGCTCAACAAAGCGATACACAGAGTGAGTTCTTAATTTTTATGATTACTTTGGTTTCAATGTTTAGTTTTAGTTCACTATTTTTTTTATTGATCTCTTACGTTGGAAAGTTGTTAGGATTCCCTTGTCTGTGACTGTAAACGCCCTCCACAACCCAAACCGGGTGTCGGAGCCCCATACTTCGTTGAACTCTTCATGGCCTGGAGATTTTGGAAAAAAATCCTAACTTCCGTTACTTGTCACTTCCAAATAGAATAAATAGAATGTTTCAATAAGACGATAAAAGATTGTCTTAACTTATTATTTAAAACTTGTGATATTGAATTTGTGTATTTTCTGATTTCTTAGTTCAAGAAGTGTGCAAGCCCTAATTTTTTTATTTTTTTCTATTCCCCATTTTAAAAAGTTATTTCAATTTTTTTTTGCTTTGTTTAGATAATATCCAAAATATTTTATAGGTGCGTTGTGTTATTATGACGTTAAATTTTGCTTTTAAGTAAACACGAATTCAATTGTTAATAAAGTATTCATGGAACAGTGTTCTATTTCGCCACTTTTAAGAAAATAGCAGATCTACCTCTTCCTCAGGGCAACGGATGAACATGGCACGAGGCCCTGTGAAAGATTTCTGGTTTTGAACTATTTTCAAAATGGTTCCTTTGTAAAAGGAAATTGAGCAGAGATAGGAAGGTTAAAAAAAAATAGTTTTCAGTTATTTTGATAATAATAATGATAATAATAATAAAACTCATGCAGACAAGATCAGTAAATACACCGATCTCCTTAAACAGTGGAGGCAGGACCGAGTACGTGTTGTCCCCATCGTCGTGTCAGCCACTGGTCTGATGCCTCACACATTGCACCACAATCTCAGCACACTAGGACTTCATAAAAACACTTACGCACAACTCCAGAAGGCTGTGATACTCAACACAACACGCTTAGTTAGGAAATTCATGGACACAACCACACATCCCTTATGATTCTTGCACATTTTTCTTTTTATACTTGGCAATATGTGCTTTGGTCCTTGTTTTCTTTGCTGGGGAAACCCAAGGTTTGAATCTATAATAATAATAATAATAATAATAATAACAATAACCCTTCAACTGAATTTATTTTATTATTTAGGGACCATACACACCAATAAAAGATCAACAGTTCTATAAACAAAAACATTACAACTGTAACATGTTTCGATAGAATATCATCTTCAGACAAAATAACAACATACCGGATGAAAACAGCCCTAAAATATTATCAGAACATCGTAACTAATAAACATACAATAATCAATGTAAGTTATAATCTAACATAGCTTTTACAAAAAATTCATCATTATAACAATTAGTGGTATCTTATATTATAAAAGCGTTATTTTGTCTGTCTTAAGACTATGTTTTTCCAATTTTGTGACCAAACTATAAGAGATAGATTGGTCATGTAAATGGATAAAATGTAGAGCTTTCTAAGACAAACAAAATGCTTCAAAAATCTTTCGAAAAAAGTTATTGGTTTCCAAGATGGCGCCTTATAAAGGGTCAAATTTTGACTTTTTCTCAATTTAAACGAAAAGTATAAAAGTTGGAAGAGAACATTATATTGAGAAAATGTTGGATTTTGAAAGTTCTATCGAACGATATATCACTCATTCACAAATGTTTCTGCGTTTGCAAGATACAGGCAAAATTGTGATTTTTCACTTTAAATTTTTGGTGTGTGACGCCAACCCGCAATACATCTGAGTTATCCGGAGAAGCCACAACAGGCTGGGAAGTAATATAGTCTCCGACGATCTCAATATTAATTTGCTGAATAAATAAAAGTTTTTTTTGTTTTTTTTAATGCTATATATGCAAGGGTTCCGGAGCGAAGTGACGGTACCCAGCTATTATTATTATATATTATAAAAACGTTATTCTGTCTGTCATTCTATAAGCAAAATGTTAAATTACAAATTACTAAAACATCGGAGCAAGGAAATTTTTTGGAAAATATTTCAAGAATTTTCACAAAACATGTTATTTATCATGAAGTTTGTAATAAAACCTAATATGTTTCGTTATCAAAAATGTGTTTGTGTTATCAAACAGAAAATATTAACATTTTAGCCATGTATAAACCACCAAAACACAAAGAAAGGTAAATTTACTGAAGAATTAGAGAATTATTTTATATAAAACCGTTATTCTGTCTTTACATTTTTCCAATTTTGTGACCAAACTATAAGAGATAGATTGGTCATGTAAATGGATAAAATGTAGAGCTTTTTAAGACAAACAAAATGCTACAAAAATCTTTCGAAAAAAGTTATTGGTTTCTAAGATGGCGCCTTTTAAAGGGTCAAAATTTGACTTTTTCTCAATTTAAATGAAAAGTATAAAAGTTGGAAGAGAACATTATATTGAGAAAATGTTGGTATTTGAAAGTTCTATCGAACGGTATATCAGTCATTAACAAACGTTTCTGCGAAAATGAAGTGTTTTTTGCTGGAACCCCCGTGTGAGTACCAACGCGCAATTAGTTAAGCGGAGAAGCCCACAACGAGCTGGGAAGTCGTGTATTCTCCGATCTCCATATTAATTTGCTAAATAAATAAAGTTTTGTTTTTTTTTAATGCTATACATTCAAGAGTTCCGGAGCGAAGCGGGTACGCGTCTAGTTAATAATAATAGATTCGAAAAATTTACGCAAATAATCATCTTTATATTGTCCAAAAATAATAGGATTATTTGTTATAATAGTATGTCCTACATTATTGTGATGTTTTGCTGTTAGGTATTTTAAGTCACCTTTTTTAACAGCAAAACATCACAATAATACAGGACATTCTATTATAACATATAATGCTATTATTTTTGGACAATATAAAGATAATTACTTGCATAAATTTCTCGAATCTATTGTTATTAATACCACTAATTGTTATAATGATGAACTTTCTGTAAAAGCTGTGTTAGATTATAACTTACATTGATTGTTGTATAATGTTTATTAGTTACGATGTTCTGATAACATTTTAGGGCTGTTTTCAGCCGGTATGTTGTTATTTTGTCTGAAGATGATATTCTATCGAAACATGTTACAGTTGTAATGTTTTTGTTTATAAAACTGTTGATCTTTTATTCGTGTGTATTGTCCCTAAATAATTATATCACACACACGATGAATAATAATAATAATAATAATAATAATAATAATAATAATAATGAATTTATTTTCTTAGATGAATTTGGCCTCGCTATTTCCATATAGTTGTGCAGACCTATACCATCATTTAAATGTAAATGAAAAGATTTCATCGGTCTTTTATTTTATTTTTACTTGATGAATATGAACCCAAATAGTAGTTGTAAAGGGTTCATTCAACATTCTTTCCTGTTTGTTGTTTGTTTGTTTTTTTTCCATACATTAGTTGGTGAAATATGAATTCCAGACAATATAGAATTGATGTAGGTCTTGGTACAGATCTATGATTATTTAGTATCTGAATTTAAGTGTTTATATCACATATGAACTTCACATTACTTGTTATTCACATTGAATGAATAATATTTAACTTCGAAACATTGTCCACGTCTTCATCGTTGCCTAACAACCCATCAGAGTTCCCGCTTATACTTCTGCTTACATTTCTCATTTGACAGAAATCTTCTACCACTATTGTCCTCCAAATGAGAGATGGCCGGCGGAAGTTTGAACTGCGCAGCCCCTCCGGTAGTTGATCAATTATGTTTTCCTGTCACAATGGACGACGGGGTCTGTTTTCGCTGAGAAAGACATGTTGATAACGCCAAATTAAAACTTCTCTCGACTATTTAGCGTTATTTCAATACCAGTTGCTAACAACAAGTATTTATATCAATAAATAAATAAATATATATTATTTATAAATACAATGCTCTTTTGCAAAGTAACAATCGATTACCGTAATGGCGGCGTCTTGTCATTAAATCAGACGGAAGTGCCTCACCAGACTAATCGATGATACATGCGCAGATCTCACAAAAACAGGGCGTCCATCTCTCATTTGGAGGACAATAATCGACCTAATTTACGTCGTATGTTCCTGTTAATGTTGGAGTTTCTGTTCGAATGCCCAGATGAGATCTCAGTTTTAAACATTTCTAAATTACTTACACTGTCTATCAGTCATTTCTGTTTTTTGGAACTTTTCGACAGACATCAGCTGTTAGTAGCCATTATTTCTACCATAAATGTAACCCATCGCCTTTCTTACTCATTTTTTTAACTTTTTCGCGCAGCTCTCTTAGAGAGGGAGGTTTTTTTTTTATACTTATATATTCTTCCTTTATCCAAAATTCCAGTATTAGATACATTGTTTCGAGTAACTTTAATTTTAATGCTATATTACTTTTCTGCCGTGATTATTCCTTTCAATATTATAATGATTTTTATTAACTATATTCTCATTTATCTGTTTATAATAGTCCTATTTATTCATTGTATATTCTTACTTATCTTACTGTTATTGTAATCAGCATTTATTTTATTTTCGATTGAGTATTCTCATTTTTACTGTTTCTTATTTAATTCCATTATTTTATTCAAATTAACTGTCCTTCTTATCTTGATTCGTTCTTATTTAAAAAGACAGTTAAAAGTCAGTTAAATCCCCTGTATAATTTAAATCCCCCAATCAATTTGTAAAGCACGGCAACCAGTCACAGCCCTTGTAAATAGCCTATGTAACCATACATCATGTAAATAAAGGAGTTCTTGCCAGATCTTACTACTAGTCGATTTCAGTCTAATTTTTACTAACCAATGGTCGCCATCATTCACCGCAATATTCTTTCTCTGCATTGATATCACGTTTATTTCCTTCGTCTTCCGTTCATGATCTTTTATTTCTTTGTCTTTCTATAGAGTTTAGAAATCTTAATCCCCTTAGCATAATATAAGTTATTATTATTATTATTATTATTATTATCCTAAACTACTAAAAATATCTAAAATAATACCTATATACAAAGGAAATAGCAAATTTCAACTTGAAAATTATCGTCCTATAGCCATACAGTCCACAATCAATAAAATAGTTGAAAAACATTTAATACAAAAGATACAAGAATTCACAAAAGCTTATAACGTAATAAATAAAAATCAATATGCATACCAAAGATCAAAAAGTACTACTAAATTATTAGAAACCTTTAGCAATAACATAAATAGTAAATTAAATAAAAATAAATTTATAATCCTCACAACAATAGATTTAAGTAAAGCATTTGATTTAATTGATCATAAATTGTTCAATTTATGAAAAACTAAATAACAGCGGAATTAGAGGTGATCTTTTACAAATATTAAAGGATTATCTAAATAACAGGAAAATATATGTTAACATTAACAACAACATAAGTAAGAGGAGAAAGATCAGTTATGGTGTCCCGCAGGGATCCAATCTAGGACCTCTGTTATTTATAATCTACATTAATGATCTTTTTCTATTAATAAAAAATTGTCATATGTACATATATGCAGATGACATAGTACTCTTCACTGCCAACACAGATCCACTAATTGCAAACAATAATATTCAAGAAAATTTCAACATTCTCCAAAAATGGATGCATGATAACAAATTAACAATAAATAAAGACAAAACAAAATGCATGATCATCAGACCAAAAAAACAAACAACAAACTTCCATCCAAGAATACATTTTCATTCCCATTTATGTCTACACAAACAAACCAACATTTGCAACACTTGTTCTATAATTGATATTGTAAATGATTTTAAATATTTGGGAATTACTATAACTAACTTATTTATATGGAACACCCAAATAAATATTATACATAAAAAATTAAACTCAACAATCTATATTTTTCACTACATAAAAAATATTGTACCACTAAAAACTAAAATTCTGATCTATTATGCTTTATTCGACTCGCTTTTAAATTATGGAGTAAACATATGGGCCAATACAAACGAAATAAATCTGGAAAGTTTAAAAATCCTTCAAACTAAAGTATTAAAATTAATCTTTTCTAAAAAAATCTGGAAAAATACCCAAAAAAGAAATAATCTACTAACTAAATACGGAATATTATATCCAAAACAAAAGTTTTTATATAACATAATACTTCAAAATTACTATGAGGTATGGAAGATCAAAAACAACAACATACAAAACTACAATTTAAGGAAAGAAAGTAACATTAAATTAACCTATCCATACATAAACAATAATTATGGTTCAAGAAATATCAATTACAATATAGAAAGGTTTCTAAATAACATGAATATAAATATTTTTGATGATTATCAAAACATCTCAATTGTAAAAAGAAAGTTAAAAAAATGGATAATAGAAAATATTTAAGCTCATCACTATTGTCACAATCTGTTCAGTCCTTTCAACTTATACTCTATCTATAAGTATACTGTAACTATAAATCATATATTGATACACTGATGTAAAATCTATTTATACAAATATCATGAACTACTTTAAAATAATAAGTGATTGTAAGAATATTATTGGTGATTACATCATAACTGTTGTAAAAATTATAGTTGGATAATGATATCATATATTATTTGTTAATACTATTGTTTTTTTTGTAGATCAAACATAATTTTGTTTTTACCTAATTGCCAGAACTCGTTGATAGGGACTCTATGTCCCTAACGAGACTGTACTGTATTAACCTTTTAAAGAAAATAAAAAAAAAAAAAAAAAAAAAATATTATATTATGTGGTGAGTGTGAGTGGCAGGGAAGCCGAGCACCGCGACCGTTGGTCTATTGTGCTATCCCACGGAAATAAGGACAGACGGAGAGAAAGACTGAGAAAGAATAGAGGGAGAAGTGCAAGAGAAATGGGAGAAAACCTGCCCAGCGCGGATCGTCCACCATCACGAAACCCACATGAGAACCGAACCTCGTACTCAGAGGTGACAGGCCAATGTCTTAGCGACAACGCCAACCGCGCGGCCATATAAGTTTCAAAATAAAATATCACTCTTTAATGCAGTCTTTACAGAGTCTTTGGAAATTATATCGTTTACTTAAAACTGATACATCAGTAATCACATAATTGCAACCTACTTATTCAACATTCACTTAAATTTCTTTTCCAGATCCGAAGTGTATTGCAGTTCAATCATGTTTTAATCGTCTTAAGTTAAATAACCAGTGATATCTTCTTTGCTTTAACGTTTCCTGATTCAAACATTAAAATATATATTTTATTTCAGATAATTTCCATCTTCAGCAAAGACGCTGCTCATAAAGGAAATAGATTGGATGTCAAAATACAGCATTAATATAATTCACAAGCGGATAAAAGAAAAAAGATAACTATTTTCTAATAGCAAATATGGATAAAAATTAAAATCTGTAACGAAAAACCACTGAAAAAATTATAGTTCTTGTTATGAATTTGTTAATGTATTTTCAATAATGTCCAGGTCTTTATTAAAAAAGCAATTATACAATATTTCTTGCTATCATTTTTTTCTTAAGATCTTTAAAATATATCAATTTGGGATCACAGCTCTTCAGAAGTTACAACTATTTACAAACTAAGTAATTAGATATTATTTTTCAATGTTATTTTATAATTCTCGACGTCGGGTCAAATTTTCTTTATTGCATTGTAAAAGTTACTGTGCGTAATTCAGTTATTGAAAATTAGAAAACAGTCCATGACTACAACATTTAAAATACGTGTTGTAGTGTTTTAAATTTTTTGTTTTTAGCGGTCCCATGTTACAGTTAACATAGGGAACCGCTCTTGCTTTTGTGTTGTCTGTATATCACACTGTACATCACATTCTGTAGCGGCCAAACGGTTAGAGATATTAGAATGAAACTGCACCATTGTGTTCAGCATCAAAAAGTAGGCGACCACGTAAAAAAAAAATCAGACCTGTAGGAGCCCTCCCTGACCCCCCAAATTAATGATATATGCGTTTTCCATAGCAGTGTTAATAATAATGATAACAATTAACACAGTTATAATACTGATACTTCATACATAACATACTAACAATTGCCAACAGGACGTCATTATTAATATTTACAACGTATTGTTTCATAAATTCTTTAACATATCCAAATGATGCATTAAGCATTGTATTAGTGGTCCTAGGTTACAGCTTGACTGTAAAATATAAAGGAACGGTCTTGCATTTACATGCTCTTGCTTTTAATTATTTTGTTTATACAATTGTGCACTGTTGACAGCGTAGTACGATTCTTCGTCCTCTGTTGTCTGTAATTCTCGAACGTTCAATTTGAACTTACCAGGATGATGCTCGAGTTCTCTTATTC
>JAFIDM010010028.1:34728118-34743058 GCA_023159025.1 Thereuonema tuberculata | reverse complement strand
GGTTTATAAAAACCCAAGTTGAAGTTTGTGCAAAACACACTACGGTAGGGTGTTCCCTTTACAGGTATTTTTCCTGCTGCTATACTTTTTTCTTTGTACAAACTGTACATTTTCTTAAGGTTCATATCTGGGCCTAGGTAATGTCGCACCGAATCTTTTCGTACTTAATGAGGCTCCATTCTAGGAAAAGATCGGATATGATCTCAAATAAACTGTATGTCTTCTGCGCTTGTTTGCTGGCGGGTGCTTTGATCTTGTTGTACAAAATTTCCTAACTTCTTCTTCATTGCATCTTGAACCGTTTTCTGTGAAAAATGAAGAGTAGACAAAAAAAAACTTTTTGCATACACGTTGACGCACTCCATCAGTCATTAAAAAATACTTGAATGTATTTTGTTTTCTTGAATTTGCTGTGGATGTCCGTTGTGGATCGGATTGCTCTACATGACTAATAATAAAATCTCTTTGACGTTCATAGTCACCCATGTTCCAGTAATTCGCAAATATAGCTTGTAGGTCCTGTGGAGTAAATTTTATACAACATTTGAATCTGCACATAGTGCAGTCAACCTGCTTTCTTTTTTTAGCTGGACACTCTACCCCTTTGTGTTTTTGTAAGCTTTACCTTCAGCCTTGCATTTTTTCCGTATTGTTTTTTTCCATTTTCCAGGATCGGATTTCTTCCGTCGAGAAGTTAACTCCCACGATTCTTCTGCAACATGTGTTCCTGCTTGCTTTGATTCATTCGTGTTTAGATCATGTTCATTTCGAATTCCCTCTAGATCCTCTTCGTTGTAATTATTGTCATGGCCACCTTCTTGTTGCTTTTCATCATTGTTGACATTGATTTCACCATTGCTGTCGCTTTGTTCACGTGATGCACAGTTCTCTAAAATAGCACTCTTTTCAACTATTATAGGAAACATACAATTGATTTAGAAGTGGTGAACTTCTTTAACTTTTAGTGCTCTGCTTGTTGATCTTGGTGGTCGGGAGGCTGGAGGCAACTTTTGTCTGGAGGCAACTTAAGTATGCAAAGTGGACACCTAGTGAGAGTTTCTGTCTTGTTGTTTTTTTGAGTGCCATCTCGTGGTCTTTCAAGCAAGTCCGGATACTTTTGCTCTCATAGAACCATTTGGCCAGCTGAAGTTGAAGCCTTTTTTATAGAACTTTCTGGCACAGAGAAAGTTGTAAGAATTGAAAATAGAACTTTTTGTAACAATCAGCTGACAGGCTAAAAATAGTTTTTCAAACAGAACCTTCTGGCACACGACAGAAGTCACCAAAATAAACCGTTTAGCACAAGAAACTGAAATTTAGCAAAATGTGCACATAGAACCTTTTGGCATGGGACCCTCGATATAAAAATGACTCCACAACTCCTTTCATAGAATTTAAAATAATTTATTAAATACTAAAGCAGCGAATTTTCGGGAATATATTTTACGTCATTCCCTTCTTCAAGCAAATAAGGAACTAACATATCAAACAATAACTTCAACAGAAAGAACATCATAAATTAAATATAGACACATCAATTGAATAATATAAATTGTTACGACAATGGTTTGTTATTTAACTTACTCATATTATTAAATATATACATGATAATAATATCCATATACACAATAAATTGACAAAGTTCTCGCTCTGTAGGTATGTGACACCCTGCGTGAGGAAAACAGGCATATGTTATGGGTGTTGGATTTTATCAGTGAGTGTAATAGCTAGCTTCCCATGCAGGGACGTGAACCTCTTGATCCAGAAGTTCTGAACACCGTCTGCACCAGGAGCCTTCCAGTTGTGTGCATGTTTTAGTGCTGTCTGTATGTCTGTTAGAATAATTGCTTGGATGAGCGTGAAGTGTAAATGTTCAGTGAGTTGTTGCTCCTCTGTGATCCGTGATGCTTTCTCATTGTGGGAGATAGGGTTGGACCACAGAGACGATCATTATTCATGTAATACCTCGCTGGTGAGAGTGTTTGTGTTGGGTGTAGTAGAAGGAGATGTAAGGGATCTCTAGATTTTTTTCTCATTGTATTGGAAAGTGTTGTTCTGTTGCTTCCGCAGTGTGCACTGTTTGTATCTTTGTAATCTTTTTGCGAGTGCATTCAGTTTTTGTTTTTTATCTTCGTAGGTTATATCTTCGTAATCTGGGATATAAGTTTCTATGTTTTATATCCTGCACAGTATTGTATGAGCCTGGCTATGTGACTTCAAGGCGACGTCTCCAAGGTGGGTATTCTTGTGATCGTGCAGGGTGAGATATGTGGTGTTGTTTGATTCCAAGTGCCCGAATGGTTCCTGTGCGGCGCAATAGATGTTGTGTGTATGTCTTCTAATGTTTGGAGGTTGAGAAGATGTTGTGGGATAGTTTGTGTGTTGAGATGTTATATGACTGTGGAGAGTTATTTTGAGGTTTACACTTTGGGGAATGGAGGACTAAGTGTGGGGTCTGTGCCTGTGTATTGTGCTAGTGCTGTATAGAAATGATCATGTGCTGCTTGTAGCATGTCATTAGTTGTAGTTTATTATTATTATTATTATTATTATTGCTAATTATTTGTTATCCAACAAATTCATTCTTCTAAGATAACATTTCAACCACTACAATCTTGGTCGATATGAGAATTAATATTAATCCCAACCAATAAACGAATGACACTTTCGCAAGAACTTTGTCAAAGAATTACATTTATTATTCCAATTAAATAAATTTAAAGCTTCAAAAAATTAAAATTTGTATTCTTTAATTCCCTACTTTAATCTTTAAAATAAAGAAAAAAAACCAAACAAAAACAAAGTGAAACAATCACTTGAGTACCAGCAATGTTCAAAACAGTCTGATAACTGTCACTTCTGATAAAATTAATCAAAATAGAAAACTAAAAATTTTTCAAACTGAATACAATTCATTCTCTGAAAGTCTAAAATGTCTTTCTTCTGTGTCTACTTCTTTCTTGATTCAAAGCGCTGTGCGTGCTGCGGCTTTCATTTTTTTTATAAACAACAGATTTCAACAGCATTAAAACTGAAAATAGAAAGGTTAACAATGCTCTTGCTTTCTTATCATTTAGATAAATTTACGAATTTAGAGACATTCTGTAAGCGACTAAATTATTTTGTAATTGTTAGACAATTGTTTAATGGAAACATAAAATTCAAAATGTTATTAGTTCTTTGTAGTACTGATTTAAGATTAATTTAAGATAACATGAAAACTTACCTCTACTCTTTCCATTATAAACGTTGCTTGCATACGAGCAGTCCCAGGCATTCCGGCATCCACCTCTGGGTAACGAGGATTCGAATGAACAGATGTCCCCCAACCCTTAACATAAAATTTTAATAATCATTATAAATCATTATAAATAACAAAACAAACATTTTTCACTTAGACTTGCTGAGATATTTACGCAAAGTAAATAAATATTTTAGTGCAAAAAAATATTACATTGATGGGTTTTTTATTATTTCTTTGTGGTGGCTTTCTTGAAATTTTTTTCTGGAAATTGGATTCATCTTTTTGGTAAGTAGAAACGAACAGTGTTCAGGAAATGTTGGTAATTGTGCTTCATTGAGATTGTATTTTGGTTGGAATTAGTTGCTTTGTGTTAGTTGTAGAATATAAGCGAAATGCTTCACAGAAAATGAGAAGAATGACGTTTTGAAAGAGTTAAGGGATATTCTTTTGCATGGTGAGGTGATCGATGGGGTTGTGGAGGCCAATCAATTTTCTCAACATCTCAAACGATTCCCATTCTAAGATTGTATTCCCTGATTGTGCTGTTGTTGCTTCTAGATGTTAAACTTCTAGTTAATCTGAGTACCTACAGCGGAGCGAAAATTTCCCGAACTAACTTATTTAGAACTCAGTGGACCAAGTGAAGCTCCCACGTTGAAATTCACGATTTGTAAGATATGGTCTTTCCTTTCGTACCTGTATGGGTCGTGGTTGATACATTCATTACTACGCAGTTGTCCAGATATTTTTTTATTCTATTCTATTCTTAAAGTTTCAGGATCGATCAGAATAAAGCTTCTACATTCACAATTTTCGAGGAAAGTGACGCCTTGGTATACTGTTTTTCTGAAAGTAGTCTACATAAGACTTGTTACATCTTTGATATATAAGTTCTTTTGATAACGTCATTAATTGAAGGAGTGCTTCTGTGTAGGCTCCTTCAAGATAAAAAATAAAAGTAGTTGTGAGGTCAAAATCGGATTTATGGTGGGTGATAGGAAAATTCAATGCTGTGTTTACTTAATAAGTGAGATCCACTTTCGATTGTAAACAGTCTCAACAATATTCTTACCTTTGGGGATATTTCAAAAGACATCACGAATGCCTGCTGGATTGTTGTTCCACAAGTACCTATCTAGCGGGATCGCGAACATTAGATTGTCACAATATTATAGACTGAATAATTGAAGCTTATTGATATGTGTTGTAATTTTTTCCTTTTTCTTTCTCTCTTCCTTATGCTTATGGTTTATTATCTGTGATGTGACTCTTGGATACGTTCTTATGTCCTTGTGTATAACTAAAAACGGATGTGTAGAACTCGTAATAAACTGTAAATATTGTGATAACCATTCACTTTTAATTGAATCCTCCTTGCATTTCCCCACACCGCTCTTGATATCGTTAGTGATAAAGATTGTTAACAGTTCTTAGATCTACCCTTATATTTAATGAAGTATTGGAAAAAACAAAAACAACTCAGTTACATTTCCATTCGTAAGTAAAAAGTAATTATTGATTCTAATTACTTTTATTTAAGCTGCAAGATGATGTTATTCGAATAAATATTTATTTACAAGAAAAAATACTTTTAGTTGGTTAACTGACTTCAAAATTTCGTTTACATGAAATTACAGTATAAATAGATGTTTGTTAAGATAAATAAATTAAATAATTAAAGAAATTAAAAGGATTTTTAACGTGTGTTTTCTAATAAATATTTAATTCATATGTATAATTTACACACTAAATCCATTAAAAAAATTAAAAAAAATTAAAGAAATAAATAAAAATTAAATATAAATAAAAACATCTTACACGCAAATAGAAATCATGAAAATTCCAATCCTGGTCTTTGTCCACTGTTACTCGCCACCAAGATACAGGGCCATGCATTTCCATTACATCTGCAAAATACATTAAAAGAAGCCTATAAGGTCATGTGGGTTTTATTTTGTTAATACCAATCTAATTATTGTAAAAGCAAGATATAAAAACTGTAACGAAAAGTTGTTTTGTAAACAAGTGATAAAACATACAACAAGATTAATTTTTGAATGAATTTAGATCTTATCCACTGTCATAGTGTATATGAATAACGATGAGATTTGAGATGACAGAATTGAAGCAACAAAAACAATATAATTCTGTTAATCACAATATAGAAAATCACCCACAGTCTTTTGCTTTCACGCATTCATGATAAGTTAGCAGTCAAGTATTTTAGCTAATCAATAATTCAGCAAACAACAATGCGGAAGTTGAGAAGTTGTTAATTAAACCTCAGAAGATATACGCAGACTTAGGGAATTTTTAAATAAAGCCCATCCTGTAGACTTTGTAAGGACGAGTCTCTCTTTTCATATTATATTCAGTTGTGGCCCAAAAACAATATCTGGCACAAAAACATCGTAATCTCCGAGGACTAACAAACACCAAGCAAAGACCTAGCAAACATCTAATGACATGATTACTATTACTTAATAAAGAGCTTTTCCCACAGAAATGGAAATGTAGAAAAGAATTAAGGCACTGCTAAGGCGCTAAGAAATCTTCAAATCTAATCTAAGCCATAATTCGAATTTTACGTTTTGCAGTTCGATCATATATTTTCTGTAAAATTAAGGGAAAAAAACACACATATAAAGTAAAAATTTGCTTGCTATTTGTGTAAAAAACACACTTAAAATCCCGTTAATGGGTTTTATTCAAAACTACTCTGAAATGATGAAGTGATTAGTGAATCTCAATTCATTTGCACTCAGTAAAAAATAATTATTTAAGAACCTTTGCAAATTGTTACGAAATAAATTAGTAAATTAAATTTTAAAAATCTGTCGTTATGATTAGAAAACAAAGAGAAGATAGAATTAAATTCCGTAAATACGTATTTTGTTCAATTTGAAATAAACTTCCAAGACAAAACATTCCGAACATCCGAATTAGTCTATTGTTTCTGTACAAATGATATTTGAATTCAATTTTGTATTCGTTAATTTTCCGATGATGGTTCAGAGTTGCTTTTCATCAGCTAGTAAATATTAAATTTATTATAATGTTTTTAAAATATTGTTTTCTAATCCTAACTAAATTCAACAGTATTACCATCCATTGTGACAGTCACACATCTTCCACTACTGCTGTGAATTTCTTTGATTTGAGGCCGAACACAGTTTTGATCTTGTTTGGAAACCGAACACTGAAATAAAGAATATTAGTGTAAAGTTTCACAAATAGAAAAGAACTGATCTGTAATAATGTATATTTTTTTCAAGTAATTTTAACTGTTTTTTGAGATGGGTGGTTGACATTTACTGTTCATGTAGAATATCAGTTCAAATCGGATGATTACTAATGTTTAATTTTTGTTTTTTTGGAAATTATTTCTTTTCTCAAAAGATTGTCGGACAAAGAGAATGGTTAGTTTTTAAGGGTTTTTGCAACCAGATATTTAGTAACCTCAAAACTGATTAAATCTAAATATCTCTACTGGTCTTTGGAAAGCAAATTAAAAGTTCCCTTATTTTGGGATGTTTCCGCAGTTTTTCTTTTCCGTGGCTGAGAGCCGAACATTCCAGTATACAATTCATTTAGAACAGTAAATAAATTACAAATTTGGATATTTTTCATCTAAACGTTTTAATGAAGTTTGGTATCTATAAATAACTAGTTAGACGAAATTAATGTAAAATATTCTTTTGTTTGTGGATTTGTATGTGTTTTCTTTTAAAAAACTCTTAAAAGTATTTTTATTAGAGAACGGCTTTTGTAAGACATTACACAATGTACGAATGGCCAAAAATGGACTTCTCGCTACCCCATAAGTTCAGTGTTAAGCTCCTACACTGAGATAGCCTCCTCGAGGAAATTTCTGCTCAGAATATATTGAAAACCTCGTTGAGAAGAGTTAATTAAAATCTGACGATACATTTTAACAATGTCGCTTGATAAACACATTTTCCACAAGTAGGAAATTGGTCAATACTTTCATTATAACAGCTATTTAATTTAGGGTTCGTCTTGAAGATATGGATAAAACTCGAAAATTTAAAGTTTGAAGACGTCAATGAGAAAATTAGAGTTGGAATTAAAGGTAAATCCTCAGGTTTTACCTCCAACTTAAGAATTAGAAGGTTTTGATGAACTTTATTACATAGAAGCTTTGAAGGTAGACTCCAAATAGATTGCAATGATGACAGTTTTCTAGAAGTTCTAAGATGTTCTCAAGTAAAGCTGAAAAAACTTGATTAAATTCATTTTGATGGTTAAAAAAAAAGGAAGAAAAACTGTTCTCTTGTATTCTTTTTAATAATAAATACTTCTAAGCATGACACGCTTCAGTCCACTCGCTGTGAATCAACTTTTCTTACGATTATTTTAGTGCAACTGATTATTTGTTTAATAAAACATCTAATAGTTAATTACCGCAGTAATTAAAAATAGGCCGCACCTTAAATGTCATATTTTATTATATTATTGTATATTATATCAAAAAACGAAAAACATCAGTATAGTCAAAAACAAAATATTATTTTTTTCAATTTCTTTCAAATTTTTTTTATTTTTTTCAATAATGTCTTTTAGGAATATTAAAATAAATTCATAAAAAATTATAATATTGTAGCTAATAAAATTTATATATTTTTTTTATTAAAGTTATCAGAAATATGATCATGGTTAAAGTTGTTAATGTGGATATTACTTGGGTTAAGTAATTATTAAGAATGATACTAACAAAAAAAGCATTGCTATTCACAAGTAATTAAAAATGTTATTTCATAAAAAGATTACAAAATATCTTTGTTCTATATCAATGTATTGAGATATATTTTCAGCTTTTATATAGGCATTCTACTTACGGTGATGTTGCACTTAACATGTTTCTCATCAATGTGAATCACACTCCAGAGCGAAGTCATGTTTTCATCAGGAAGTCTTATCAAATCCCAAAAAGAAACTTCTTCTGTAGAATCCAGGTTAAAGTAACGCCTGTACTTTTGTTTCAATTTGTCTGTTACACTGTTTCTCCCGTGAATTTGAAAGGCACAAACCATTACTTTTGGAAAACTAAACGTATTCATTTGTTTCAATTCAACAGAAACTGCTGGTTTTCCAAAAGTATATTCATAAACACAGCAGCTACACTGATAAATACAAGCAATGGCTAACAAACAAAAACACACAATCCAAAGCGCTTTCGCTCTGCGATCGTAAAACCTGTTTGTCAATCTATCGAAACCTGAAATTCCAATTCCATATTTATTTCTATCACTGACAGGCAATTCTTCTTCAGTCTTGATTGGCTTTGCTTCTGATGTGTTCTTGGAATTCATTTCGCTGGTTCTTCTTTCATTCTTCAACAACTGCTCCTCTGTTTTAACTTCTGAAATTGTAACTTTTAAACGCTTTTCAGGTTCACACTTCCAGGGAGACTTGTTTCTCCAACGATGACCCGAAGGAACATTCAGATTGCTTTGGTTTTTGTTTAAAGAAACTACAGAACATGTTCGTCTTTTTTTAATGATTGTTTTCTGTTTCCAGAGCAACTCTTTTCTTAGATAAAGGCAATTGATTTTGCCATTGGCTTTTCTGAGGTGGAATAAATAGATTGTAGGGGTGGCAGAGTTTTTATGACTCAAGCTTTTGAATTTCATTCTAATGGAAAAAATAAAATCAATCAAACAAAAAAAAATACTCTGAATATGAAAACAATTTTATTGAACTAGCAAACTCAGATCTTCAATTAGTGTTTAAATATAATTTCTTGTGTCTGATAATAGATCTAGATAGATTAAAAATAAAGATCAAAAGGAATCACAAATAATAAGGAATGCAGAAATTATTATTAAGATTTCGTGATACAATTTGCACTGACAGAAATTTAGAAGAGTCAGAACATTTTGTAGAGAGAGAGAGAGAGAGAGAAAACGAAGTATTATGGAACACGGACAATTTGTAAAAACCCAGCCTGAGCACATTTAATCCCTCCCCTTTAAACCTGCAATAAGATACGTTCGTCGTAATGCTACTCTCGTCGCTAGAACATTAGAGCTTTTTTTTTCTCAAATGCAGAATTGTCCAATTTAAGCGCCTCACTGCGAACAGGAGGAGCCCAGGTTCAATTGTCGGCAGTGATCGGTATTTAGTAGACAGTTATTTCTTCACCAGACGGAACCTGAGGATCACCCAGCTTCTTATTCGGGGTTAAGGTTGGCAGGCGTTTGGCTGTTCATCTATTGACCTCAATAAATCTCGTTGGTGGAGAATCGCTGACAGTCTAAACCTCCCTATGCGGATATGAGGATATATGCTGTACATATATAACATTGGCAGTCTTTCTCATAACAATAACAATACTTTTGTGGCACTTAGATTAGTGTATTTTGTTTGATGCAGGTAATTCTCTTTCGTTAATTATAAATCAGGTATAATAATTTTCTCTCTCAATTTTTAATCTCAAATGAAACTCCTGTATCGCTTTCGCTATAAATTCTACACTTCGAGACTTAATAAAAAGTTTACTTTTTTTTTCAATATCGTCCCACTTTTTTCCAAAATCATTCGGAAGGAAATTTTTAAATACTAAAATTTCAGCTGTTGTTAGATACTTGGTTAGTTTAGCTTTTTATTCCTGCACAATAATACCTTTACTTCCTTTGCATTTTAATAAAATATAACAATGGCAGAGTAGCCTCATTGACCGATTAATATTTGAATTTGAGAATTTGGTAAAAAAACAAAAAAAAACAAAAAAGCAAACAGAATAAAAAATTTAAGCAATTTCAAATCAAAATAATTTTTTTTTCCTATTTTAAAGAATATCAGCGCATGGAGACAGATTTTAACTGAAACTAAAAACAAAACAAAGACAATTGGAGAAACAATAAAGAAGATTTTAGGTCAATTGTTTATGAAGTGAGTAGAAAAGCCTTAATTAATGTTCAAAAACAGAATCATTTGGAAAAGTTATTACTTTTTCTTTAATAAAATAAGTCGTTTGTAAAACAATAACAAGAGTTTATTTTATAGTTTAACTAGAAGATTGGTGCGACTGAAATACTTAAAAAGTCATTTTTTGGAAGATACCAACCATTTCGTTTTTGGTTTGAGCCTTGTCGAGCCAATGTTCCGGGCTCAAAAGTATTTATTGACGATGCATTTACAAGCTGGTATTCTATTTCTAAGGCTCGCCCAACGTTATCAGAAATCCATCTGATTGAGGTATTTGCTTATATTCTCGTTTCTTGAAATGGAGAATTTGATCGTGAAAGTTCGTAATATTTTGGTCAGTATTTCTAGGCTCAAATCACCGGAAAGTTCTGAGAAAGGATTTATTGGATGTTTTTCTGTTTGTATCCTATCACTATAGAAAAGCCTCCACCAATTATTACATGAATTTCAAGAAATTCTCGAATACAGTGCTTGGATTCTTCTGTTTCTCATGTTCTAAGCAATTATACAATTGCTAAAATTGTTTAATTTTTCTGTACAATCAACTCTGTACAATTAAAAATTAATTGGCTGGATTTTTAGTTTGATCTTTCAATCCTAATATTTTTTTTAATCAAATAGGAGGGAAAGCGACGCGGAAAAGGGATGTCAGAGAAATATTTGACAACTATTGAGTTGTTGAATAATTTACGAAATCCTTTTCAATAGTATTAAATCCACTTTATTCTTATTTTATTTTTGTTATATTATTTAACATTTCCTATCGACATTTTTTAAATTTTTAATTGTGTTTGGTAAAAAATAATTTTAGATTTTTCATAAAGGAGATTCAATAAAAAAATAACCATAAGGCCGTCAATAGTTAATACCGGCATTCTGAATATATTATAAGTTGAATACAAATCGAAAAACTGGTCGAAGATTCTATTCCCAGTTAAGTAAACATAGATGAAGAATCATAGAGAAATCAAATTTAATGTGCAGTAATGTTCTTAAAAACAAATGGGAAAAATTCCAATCCTGCACAAGCTAAACAAAAAAAACACTCCCTGTCATATACAATCTAGAATAGCTGTTTCATCCTTATCAGGAATATTTTTTATTTATGATTCACCATGTATGCTTGGTGTTTTACTTTTGTAATTAAATCCACATTACTAGAAAGTTTGAGGCTCGTCCTTTAAATCCTGTATTCATTGCAGATAGTTTTCTACTGTTGTTTGTTCTTGATGTATCGCACTTCTGGAAGAAGGTGTGAGATCCATAACCTTTTAGCCTTCTAAGTTTATCATGGAGAGGTAAATCCGGCTGAAGTTTCCTGATAAGGATAATAATAATAGTAAGGATGAATAATTATAAGAATTCCTAATTAGGCATGTTTGTTTTGTTTAGCTTGTGCTGGATGGGAATTTTTCCACTTTCTTTTAACCTAGATGATTTGGAAAAGACTGTTGTAAGTTAAGTAAAGAAGTGCTTTAAAGTCACCTCAAATTTGCTGCATTCATGAGGGAACAGATCAGATGTAGGAAGATTAAAATTCATTTACATGTAATGCTAATCTTGTAAGCCAACGTTCGTGAAATCAATATTTACTCTCAGATTATAAGTACGGAGATTATTGTATCATTTGGAACCAAAAGTCTAGGGAACAAGCTGTGGCCGCTCACAAGTCATTAATAACCGGGGACGACAAGGATTGCCGAGGCTAGTAGAGACTAAAACAAGGGCAATATTGGCACAAAGGCACACCGATTGATCCAAGGAACGGAACCAATCAGATTAAGAAGAGACATCAGCATTGCAGTATTCCGAAGGATTTTTGTGTCGAATGTCAACGCTGAAGTTTAAAGGAACCAAGGAAATAATATTGGATATTCCAAGTGACCAAGTGAAGTTTGGAAATACAGAAACGAAGCGGAACGGAGCAAACAAACTGTGAGTACAGAACTTTAGTTAAATAACTAGCGAAAGTGATTTCAAGTTTAGAAGAAATGGAGAAGCATTTCTTAATTGCAATGCGTCGTAATTATTCAAAGGAACTGAATTACAATTCCATTTATATTCGTGTTTTAAGAAGATTATTTAAAGTGCCAAATATCTTCATATTTGATGCGTCGGAACAAGTGTTAAAAGGTTAGTGAATTTAAATAAGAATTATTAAGAAAGATATTAATTCTTATTGGTGATATGTATAGTAAAAGTGATTCTATATATTCTAAGTGATTTATTGCAAGTGTGAAATAAAGGAACTATTGCATTTAAATATACTCACCTTAGTGAACTTTAGTTTATTATGCTCAGCGAGTATTGCAACTATATTATTATTTCTACAAGTTGAGAAGTCACCTGTAACGTTACATAATCAAGCTGATTATTGTGATTCAACTTATCTGGTGCACGACTCCGAAGGACAAGGCGTGAATCAGTTAATGGACTCAGTTAGAACTATTGAACTATTAAGTACATTTGTAAAATCCTACAATTTGTAAATTAATAAAAAAAAAATATACTTATGGGCGTTAGTGTTCATTCATATTACTGAACATAATCATTATCTAAGAAAATTCTTTGAATCTTTGATTATTAAATCGCATAGATGTTACAACACAGACATTTTTATAAACAATGCGTTAGATTATGATCTTAGATAATGTATTATATGCAATTTCATGACTAGTTTGATAATTTGTAACTAATATGTTTGATTGTTAGTTTAGTGTATTGATTATCATGATTTAAATATTACTGTAATAAGGCATACTAATATGTATCTGATACAATGTTATTATTGATTTTCCTTGGCTATTTATTATTTTTACGTTATGATTTGTATCCTTTAATAAGATTTTTTGATTTCTGTTTTTTCGTTTACACCTGAAGATGAGGTTAAAGACCTCGAAACATGTAATGTAGAATGATTTATTTACAGTACATATTATTTATGGATATTGTGTGTTTGGTCCTCCATTTATTTCTTACCGCACTGAATGAACATTAATTTTCATTCGTTGTTACTGTTACGGATTGGCCAGTGCAACCTTTCCGCTGTGTGAGTACATTTCCGGTTCGACGGAATTTATCGACGACGGATAGCATAACCTTGTTCGTGGGTGCTAGACTGTTAAAACGCTCCCGAAATTCCGTATCAACGAGTAGGAGGCTAGGTCCATTGCCACGGCTTGGTCCATATGATCTAAAATACTGCTCCACAATAAACACTTTCTCTTCGGTAATTAATACCTTTTTCACAGGAAAACTGATTAATCTCCCATCCACAATCATTCCGGTTCGAATACAACAATCGCCTATGTGTTCATCTCGCATTGCCACCTTTCATGTGATCAAATTGTTCAGTTCGTTTATTTTCGGCCATACAAAGAACAAATCACTGCCTAAAAAATGCCAATACAACTTTCAGATCACTGTTTCCATGGTGATAAAACAAATTAATTCTACCACCACTTCGTCAGCGGCGAAATTTAGAAATAATTTAGCAAAAACGCAATATATTAAGACTTTGCTCTCTTTTTTTATTTAAAAAAATTATAACTAAACTATTAAATTTTAAATGAAAATAAAAATAAAAAAATAAAAAATAAAAAAGAGCAGAATCCTAAATATTGAGTTTAAATTACAAAAGAAGTAAATAAATAAATTAGATAAATACCTTTATAAGAAGCAATAATTATATATACTTCAAAATTAGGCGTATTATCGAAAGGTAAAACTCAAAAATTAGTTATAATTTTTTTAAATAAAAAAAGAGAGCAAAGTCTTAATATATTGCGTTTTTGCTAAATTATTTAGCGAAAGTTGTATTGACATTTTTTAGGCAGTGATTTGTTCTTTGTATTGGCTTCAAATTTCATATCACTGTCCGGCTATTTATGTTTAGTAATATAAGTTAATTTTATTCTTATATTCTATACGTTCTAAATTTTCTAAATTGCAAAAGATTGATTGAAATCTTTGCTCAGTGAAACTCGAAAAGCCCTGTTTTGAGTTTTACCTTCTCGATATATATATATATATACATATATTTATGTAAGTAGATCATTTTACTATGAAACTATACAATAAGCAAAACTTATAACATTTTAACAGATTTAAAAAAAGTAATGGAAAGATATCAGATGACCAATCAGAAAATTACAAAAAAACACCCCTATTTCGTGATGAGCTAATTTAATCTTGAGAAACCCATCCAATATTGACTGAAAGAGTTGTGCAGTCTAAAAAACAAATACCAAACAGAATAATAATAATCATCATAATAATAAGCATTTACCATGAGAAATTTAAAAAAAAAGCTTAAATTTTTCTAATTTATATCAAAAGTAAATTACACACGATGAAGTTTCCAAAAAAGAAAAGAAAGAATAAATAATTAATAGTTTTAAATAATACAACATAATATTAAATTCACTAATAATTTTTGAATTTGGTCATTATTGACTGTATGAAATACAGTAAATTAACGTCAACGAAACATAATTAAAAATAAATAATATATAAAATTAAATATTATAATTAGAGTAAGTTGCTCAAGTCGTGCCACCTCTTAAGTCGTACCTTTGAAATATTAGGCGTAATATCGCGCCAACTGCGGCTCTTCCAGCAAAATGAGTTACTCCCTTGTCAACCATATTGTTTCACAATGTACGCCGATACTGTGGAAAGGCAACATCGCAACAAGTAAGTGTATCGTAATTGTCTTAGAAGTTTTACTACCTGTTTAGTAGTTT
>JAFIDM010010028.1:34702092-34721749 GCA_023159025.1 Thereuonema tuberculata | reverse complement strand
ATTTCCGCACAGAATTTCATTAGTTAGCAGCGTTTCCCTAATGCATCTATTCTAGAGAATAAAACTCAAGTTGTACTATTTCTCAAAGAAAAGCAATTGAAAACTGATGTAAACATAACTCTTTTTTTTTATATAAAGATTTAAAAAAAACTGTATGTTTCTAAACTTATATATATTGGAATAATTTTCTATCTACTTAAAAGAAAAATATATTTTTTTGCATGATTCGAAATGAAAGAATTGCTTCAGCTAGTCAAGTTATCCTGTGGCTAGGGCTGTGAGTACTGACAAGGGAAGTGCGTGACCTCGAACGCTGAGAACCGCACGAAAATGTGCTTAGAATATAAATCGCTCATCCCAAAAACAGTGGTTTGAGTCATTCTCTTACAAAACAGCACATCTTACCAGGAGAGACATTTGAATGATCACCTATTGAAGATCCAAGAGAGGAACTTTGGTAACGCGAAGAAACAAAATATTGATGTAATAGGATCAAAACACACATATTTCAATGCCGTGACTATATTGCTGTATTTCTCTGTGCTTAAAATAATTACGCTATCTGAACAACAAACTTTTTCTACTGATTTGATAGTGTTGCACAGCTATTCAGTCTTCAAAGTGCAGGTGTATGATTTCAATGAAGTGGTCAAATCAAAGTGGAAAAGAACAATATGCACATCTGACTAAAGCCATCACTTCCGCATTCAAGCAGTCCAATATCAAAAGCCACACTAATTACATTTTCAAACGATGATATTGGTATGCGAATGTCATAACCTATCTTTTGCCAAGCATATTGTAGCATAGGCTTGTACTTCGGTGCAGAAAGTTGATTGTATAGCACAGAATGAAGTCTGATTATGATCATGTAACTTTACTTGTGGTTTTTCACATTGTAGTGTTACAAAATCAACGATCCTTCTCTTGTGGAGCTTATATTGCCTGAGGCTGGCCGAACACGTGTCAATTTTCTTCAGTATTGACGGTCGATATTGATGAAAATTGATATTGACAGTTGATATCACGCGCGAACACACAGTTTTTTTTCTAATCGAGTATTGACCTGATTATTGATGCTTACGGCGCTTGTCCTTCACTAGGGACTCAGTGAGAACGCCTTATAAACACACCACACGAGCAGAGCGTAGCTGCACTGGGGACAATATTCCCAGCGATTGTATGACATCGGTTTTATACAATTTATTTGCTAATAAAATGGGAGCTATCGAGTGTGCTTACTTGTGATTAAGCTTAACTTGTTACGAACGTACAGAATCGCTCTAGTATTAAACGCCTTTACCTCTGTAGAAATCAATGAGGAGTCTTTCATGATCAATTGAGCAAATGTTGTTGTTTGAAATCTTTTTTTGGCCGACCCATTTTGATGATTTTACGCCTTCTATCTCAAAGAAAGTGCTCGGTGTGCGTTTCCTATCTTCAAAGCGGCGCCTTGCACGTCACCATTGTCACGTGATTTTATCCGTTCATGTGATTCGCTCGCGCACCATCAATACTTCTCGACAACTGAAGTTGATCCTTTTTTTGTATCAATATCAATTTTCTTGAAATGGTCAATATTGGTCATTTTTATTGATGGAAACGGTTGATATCAATAAAATTGACCATCAATACTGAAGAAAATTGACACGTGTTCGGACAGCATAAAGAAGTGCACATCAAGATTTGGGAATATTTTGTTGCCTTCGGTGGCAATATCTTGAGATTAAGTACTTGTTAGTGCAAGGCGCTAACAGACGACAGTTGAGTTTTGCATGGGAATGATTCATACCACTGTTTTTGGACAAGCGATTTATATTCGCAGCACTTTTTCGTGCGGTTCTCAGCGTTCGGGGTCACACATTTCCCTTGTGAGCTGAAAGTTGCTTTGTTAATCGCGTTTCTGCGCAGGGAGAGCGATTTGACGTCATGCGCTGTCTTGACGTCATTCCGCTTAGAAAGTCTACTGAACTGTGTAGTTCAGAATCGCTCCAGAACAAAAAGAGGATAAGTAGTCACGAAAGAGCAAAAGTTTTAAACTGAGCACGTCTTAAAATGAGGCCCAATAACTTTTTTCTCTTAACTTTTTTTCTCAATGCCAGTCCGGATATCGGTTTTTATAAACCTATAGTTTAGGCTTCTGAAAGACGTCTTATATCCCTGGTTTGTCTCTCTGTCTGTGGACACATATTCCACAATGCTTCGCAACGGTTTCTGTTAGCTCAGTTGGTTAGAGCGTCCCGGGAAGGAAATCCGGTATCCATTCGACAGAGGGCTAGATAGGCCCTAGGACCCATTTGGAGGAGAAACAAGATAATTAATACTTTTAGACAGTGTCAAAAGCAAAGCGGCCCCATAATATGCACAATTTTATAAACACAATTTTATAAACAAATTTTATCGGAAGCGACCACTTTTGACCCCCCCCCCTCAACTTCCGGTCAGGGAGTGGTCCAACAGGTCTGATTTTTTGGACGTGGTCACCTACTTGTTGATGCTGAACACAATGGTGAAGGTTTCATTCTGATGTCTCTAACCGTTTGGCCACTACAGAGTGTGACATCCAGCAAAAAGTGAACACAAAACCAATAGCGTTCCTATGTTTTACAGGCAAACTGTAATATAGGAACCGCTAAAAATTTAGCGCGGAAAAATCCCCGACTTCCGCCTAGGTCGGGAATCGAACCCACTACCTCTAACCGTTTCCCACTCGACTACCGAGCCCACTTTAGTTATTAGCTTTTATTTGTTACCTTATTTTTATTTTTTATCTTTGTTCTACTCATTATCGTAAATTTAAGGTGCTAATATTCCTAATGTTTTTCAATAATATCAACTTAATGTTTAAATCTAACTTGAAAAACAAATTGCAATTACAAATTGAAGACGGTTTTAATAATCAAAACAAAAAATATATTTGATTTTTAATTTTTAATCTGAAATCAATGAATTAAAAGACCACACATTTTGTGACTTGTCAATATGTATATATATTTGAAAGTATCATTTTTTCTTATAAATCTTGAATTCACCTTCTCCTGATAATTTTTTAGGTTATTTGATGTTACTTGCCAATAAATAAGCCAATAGAAGATGCACAGTACACTGGCTAACATACACATACACCAAACGAACTTAGCTTCACTGGTGTCGTCGGTTGGCTACTGACTGCTGCAGAGAGAGAGGTAATCCATCGACAATGCCCTTGTGTTAATAATAACTCTTTTTAACACTTCTCCTCTCCTATTGCATGCTATTTCTGCGCAAACCCTCTTTTGGAGTGTTTCAGGTGTTTTTATTTGTTACTTTAGTGTTTCTTAGTATGGTCCTTCAAGTTGTTTTTTTTTTCATTATTTGTGAAGTTCTGATGGGGCAGTTATATTTTGTATCTGCTGTGATTAAATTATTAAAGTTGAATAATTTAATGACTTTGAGTTGTAGTGGCTTATAAAGAAAATTGCTTGAAACAATTTTTATTTTTATTTATTTTGTAATGAGACTGATCCGGAAAAATTTAAATATTGAGATTGAATGACGTAAGAGGTGGAAATGGATCAGTGACGTCAGAAAGTGTCAGACGTTCGTTAGAGTTGGTAGCAGTTGGTTACAGGTAGCAGATGTGAGAAATTACTGTGCCGGTTGGAAAGACAATGCTGTGCCTAAAGCATATTAATTTGGAAGATATGGATTTCCAAGGAAGTAAAAGTTTAATACAAGATAGATTAAACTATTGTGAAAAGAATAGCAGCGAGAAGTAATACTGAAGTCAAATGAACTAGTCCGTTCTAAGGGAAAGCCGGCAGGATGACAGTCTTAGAGTGAATAAGACGAAGGTAATTTATGGAAGGCGAATATTATGTAGCAGCGTTAATCAAACGGAGAGATTCATATAGAAGAAAAGATTCTATCGAAGGTAACGGGGCAATGTGGAGCGTATAAGACGCAAGTTCATAGAAGTTGAAGAATTATGAAAACGGTTCCGTGAAATAGAAAATTCCGAAGATTAGGAAGCTGATATTTATTGGAAGATATAATGAAACTATTTGGCCCTATATGATAAGTAATCGAGTGAATGAAAGTATTCTATTTGCAGCATTATTGCCAGAACTATTAATTCAAAAGAGAAGCTAACCTGAACCCTCGAGAAGGAGTGGAGCGCTCCGAGCTGAGAACTGCAAAACCAGCTTAATCATTCTCGAAGTAAGAGAAATTATGAACTGTATTTTTCTATTATGCAAAGGTAATAAATACCGTTAGATATTCAAGTGGAATAGTGAATAAACTATAAATTAATTTTCCGTGGAAGTATAAACCGGAAAATTGGGAATAAGTTAATTACGAGTTGTGTTCCGAAGAATAGGACGACAACGTTATTGGAAGTTGAGTAAGAAGCCATCACATGACGAGAAAGGATCCCGCCATGTTTGAACAGTGAAAAATGGATACAAGTGTGCTTCAATATTGTGTTGGCGAATTCAACAGAGTAAAGTGAATTTAATTGTGTTACAGTGCAACATAAAGAAGAAGTCTACTAGCGTCTTCAAACCTGTAAGTAGTGAACTGTTATTTACTAGTATTTTGGATGGGCCGTAGAGATAATTAATGAAGATAGAAGCAAAGTGTGATTCGTGAAATGAAGTCATTAATCAATGTGTGAGCTAACTATTAATTCACATAAAGTGATATAAAAGCTATTAGACGTGAAATAATTGTTAGTAATTCACATAGAGTGATAAAGTACATAAGTTATATCGTAATAACTATTATTAAAGGCCGTGTAACTGTGATTTATATTTCATGCAAGTGATTAGGATAGATTATTAATTATGAAGTAATTAAGTGTGAAAGAATTGATAGAGAAATATTTAATAGTGTTATTTAAATATTGTGTGCTACAGTGAAACTATTATATTGAGTGAATAATTAATTAACTGAAAGCAGAATTGAAGTAAACCAATGTGTGGTATATTTAATAGTGCAAAAGTGTGGCAGATCTATAATTGTGTGAATCTGAATAATGGAAGATAACTGTGATATTGAAATGATTGACTTTTGAGATATTAAGGAGTTATTAATTATCTCCTATGTATATATTGATTCAGAAATTTTAAAAGATACCTAATTAAAATACAACTATTTTAATCGCCTATCTCGTTTGTGGTCATTGCTCATTCACTCTGTTATTCAGTAGGGTTTCTGCTAAAATCTTATTATTATTCAAAATTTTATTATTATTCATCACCCAACAGCAGTATCATAGGGGGTAAGTGGTTGTATTGTATATTTTTTGTTGTTATTGCCATTTGGAGAACTATTGGCGATTGTATCAGTTTGTATTAATTTTCTTTGTTGTATTTATTTTTTTTTTTACTAAAAGAGAAAAAAAAATCCAAATATATTATATTTCTCTCTATTTAGTTAATGAAAAACCTTAACCCCCTATTGAGCTATTTTATATTGGTAGTTACAGGCTTCTTGTCATATGATTGGGTGAAAAATAAATCTATTAATCTTTAATTTTATAAATTAAAGTAAGTTTGTTATAGAAGAAAAAAAAATATAAAATAAATACCACACACGGACTAAAGTTTTAGGTACTAGACAATTAAATTTATCCTTTCAATCATATTTTTTACCTGTTAGATCAGTTGATTTAGGAAATGGAATAGGTGAACACACATCTCGCGTGGAGCGCGAGAAAGAAAAAGGGAGCTCCTGTACAGAAGGGAAAATGAAGAAGGTGACTTTTAGTTTTTCATGTACTTTTCCTTAGCCTAGTGAAAGTGTGGAAGTTTTAAAAATAAAGAAAAGCAGAACTATTTAGTATCAAACATAATGGTTGCGCCGTGTTTTCTTTTATACTTACTCAGAAGCTAGGAAAATGTCACGACGTTGACATAATATTGTTTCCATTATGCAAGCAATGTGCCCGTCGTAAATAGTCTGAAAGTTTGTGAAGTGATTTGTGGAGTAAACCTGTTTAACATAGACTTACACTATTCATGAATTACGATGGGAGAATCATTCAAGACTGCAGAAAGAAAAAAAAAGAAAAAAGAAATCTATTATTGAGTTATATTCAGAGACAGCGCTAATGAATATTAATTCTAGTTAGGAGCAATGGAAAGAATTAGAGTTCCTGGTGATGGCGTCGTGAACCGGCTAGTCATGCTTCCCGCTTTAAAGCCAAGAGGGAAGAATACAGTGTTTTCCTTTGACATTCAACTTCAACATTTCCTGGTATCTGTTTAGGAGCAAGTCCTTCTTTCAACGTGACTTCAGAGTGGTGCGATAGGAGTCTATGCTACTTGATTGTTCCTTCAACAAGTACTCTATGCCATTATCTCAGTTCCGAGTACGTTCCGGAACGTTATATTGTTTGTAATTTCAAATGTGCAACCTTTTATTATCGGAAGACTCAGAAGAAGCCATTATTTATTCACCTTTAAGTTATTAGTTAAGTGAAAGGAATAGGACTCCGATAATTAATGGAAATTTAGCAGTGTGTGAAAAAAAAAAACCTTCACTTAGAAGAATAGCATAGTGTTAACGAAAGTCTAATGTTGGAGTTTATTCTAGACTGTGTTTCTTCTACGTAATATGTGTTACCTGAAAGATGCCAGTGATTCAGTGTCTCTAGTGAGTTGTGTTTACTGGTAAAGATATTTATTCTCCTTAGTAATTGGAGAAGATAAGTCTATTCTGAGTAAGAATTTATCGGCGTAGAAAAGTGTATATTGTTATATAAGAATTATTATTGTGAGTGTAAACTTCAAGAAGTGTTTTATTTTTCCCACTTACAAACCAGATTAATTAATTTTTCTCAATAATATAAGGAGTAAATTACCCTAAGTTATTTAAGGAAAAAAATCCTTGTTGATAGTTTCAGCAATCTCTAGCCAATTTTAATATGTTTAAGGTTTAAAAGATTAATACTAGTAATTTAAGTTTAGTGTAAATAAATAATTATAGTTTATAAGCAACAAAGAGCTCTTCACGAAGATAATTTTCTTTTATATCATTACATACATACATACATAGTTCTCTGCCAAGGGCAGGTCCTTCACTGCAAACCCAGCATTCTCCAATGTTTTCTATTTTCTGCCTTCCTCTTCGTCTCCACATAAGATCCATTTACCATAATGTTGTCGATCATCTTAAATCTTCTTCTGCCTCGAACTTTTTTACCGTTCACCATTCCTTCCAGTGCATCCTTCATTAGGGAGTTTCTTCTCAGCCAGTGACCCAACCAGTTTCTTTTTCTCTTTCTGATCAGTTTCAGCATTATTCTTTCTTCACCCACTCTTTCTAGCACAGCTTCATTTCTTATTTTGTCTGTCCATTTCACATGCTCCATTCTTCTCCATATCCACATTTCAAATGCTTCTAGTCGTTTCTCTTCACTGCGTCGTAATGTCCATGTTTCTGCCCCATACAATGCCACACTCCACACAAAGCACTTCACTAGTCTCTTCCTTAGTTCTTTTTCCAGAGGTCCGCAGAAGATGCTCCTTTTCCTATTAAAAGCCTCCTTTGCTATTGCTATCCTCCTCTTGACTTCTTGGCAGCAGTTCATATCACTACTTATAGTACACCCTAAGTATTTAAAGTTGTTCACTTGTTCCAATGTCTCATTCCGAATACTTATGTTTATCTTCTTTGTCTTTCTTCCGATAACCATATCATTATAAAAGTTTATTTTGTTGTTGTTCTTTCAACCTATTTGTAAAGGAGTTTGAGTACAACCAAAAAGCTCGTAGATTAGGTTTTTTTTGTTTAAGTTGGAACTAGTTTGTTTTTGTTTAAGTTAGTAATAAAAATTTTTTTTTTTTGTTTTTTATTCAGTAAATTGGTGTATTTTATTTGGGCCCAGCAAAGTTTTACATCATTTTTGGATTGCTTCTTTAGCGTTTACAACTGCTCGCAGTGGGTTATCCTACTTCTTATTTATCCCATAGGAGTAGGTACACTACAGTACGGAGCAGTGGAGCAATAGATTTTTGCCCGGAGATGGTGCGGAACCCGAGCACACAAGTTTTTAGCTGCTCCACTGCTCCAGATTTTTTATTATTATAAATTTAAATGTTAAAATTTGATGTAAATATTTAAAAAAATTAGAGTACATGTGCTGACAATGCAGCGAAAATGACGTTTGCTGTAAAAATTAATTCAGCAACAGAGAAACTGCTTCTAATTCTGATAAAATAGATAAAACCAAAATTATTTCACTGAAGGAAGAAACTGAGAAACATGATGGCCGAGAACTGGATATGGATGTCCCTGCACAATGGGTTGAGGATCCTGGTCTTACATTGGCAACACGGCTGCTTGAAGATAATTCAAAAGTCCAATTGATGAGGTGTGGCATTCACACGCTTCAGTTGGCAATCTGGGATGGGTTGAAGAAAGAACAGGCCAAGGAATTTTTAGGGAAAATACGGCCAATCGTTATCAAATTACGAACTCTAAACATTCGCAGTATTTCTTCTAAAATATTCAGTTTGAATCAGTTTGAAAATATGGGTTTTTACCTGGTTATAAGTGAGAGTTACTGCTTACAGAGATATGACTAAAGCAAGGGATAACTTGAGTTTACTAAATAAATATGCATTGACAAAGTAATAATTGTTGGATATTTCTTTACGCGATTCGAAAAGAATACCAACTGTGCGATTTTTTTTTCCAAGCTCAGGAGCAAAACATCATCTTGATTTTTTTTTTTATCAGTTACTTTAGACGTTTTTTAGACTTGGGTTAAAATATCCAATTTTGAAATGTTGTCCCACATGGCCATTTAAATTATTTCCTAAATGCTTACATCCTTTCTATTACTACTAAACTATTAGCCCTAGACTAATTTGCTTGGAATTTTTGGATCAAATACATGGAGAAAACAAATTTGGTTCCATTTGATTGATCAAGAGATGAAATATTCAAGAAAATACGTCAAAAAAGGGACGTGGCACCAAAAAAATAAAAAAAAAAAAAACTTCAAAAATTCATATCTCGGTAAATACTTAACCAAAAAATCCCACATTTTGCAGAATATGTTATCTTATGACTCTTTATATGCAAATAAATTTTCTTAAAAATCTGTGATGGTGTGGTGAACTCATCAGGTGATCTGACATGGAATGACCCTTTTAACAACTTTAAGTCTATGATAAAAAAAAATACGCAATATGTTTTCATAAATACATTAAAGGTTTTTAATGTATAATTAAAAAAAAAATAATTACTGAAATTCACAAGATCACAAAAGAAACAACAACAACTTATTTGTAGGTTAGTCTGTTTAGCTGTATAGGGTTTTAATATAATTTTTCAATACTTTTCACATCATCAGCAAAAAATAAGTAAATAAAAGTAAATACAGTCGGACCTTTTATTTAACGAAGGACAACTATCTGAAATTTAAAATCCCAATGCAAATTTCAGAAAACTGTTTCTGTAAAGGTACGGCTTCTAATTACATTCACTTCATCAGCGGCATCTGGTGTTAAATTTTGAAAGTAAACTAAAATTTGGAAGACACAAAAACGCATTATTTAGAGAAATTTGCTCTTTCTTATTGTAAATATTCTTTTTTAAGTTATTTTAATTTTATATCCTTTTTTTAATTTCTTTTATATAATATATTTTTTGCTTTTTTTAATGCTTTTTTATACTTTTTTATATATACACATAAAAAATAAAAAATAAAAATAAAAAAAAATTAAAAATTAAATAGATTTGTCATAAGATAACTTAAATGATTATAATTTAACAAATCCTATCTTGAAGAATAAAATGATTAAATAAAATTATGAATATATTTAACTTTATATTTTGTATAAATTTGAAATTTAAATTTTTTCTGAAATTGTAAAATATATGTATTTAAAACTTTATTTGGAAAATTATTATTTGTAAATTCATTGATAAGATAATTTAAATTATATAAAAAATCTTTTAATTTAGAATTAATAATAAGATATCTTTTGAGTTCTTGTATGAAAATATTTTTAAATAAATTTAAACTCACATTACTTGTAAATTTATGAAACCTATTTATTTTAAATGGAAATAAAAATGTTTTATTAAATAGTTTAATATATGGAATTTGTTGATGATAATATATTCGTAAATCTAAAAAATCAACAAATTCAGAATTAATATTAGTTTGTTGTAAGTTAATAATATTTTTATAAATTTTGTCTTCTATATAATCAATTTTAAAGTTAGTATTGAAAATAATCAAATTATCTATATATCTATAAATTTTAAATTGGAAAGGGGAATTAATACAAAATTGATATTCGTAAGCCAATTAAATTAATTGATATTCAATTAGCAATTAAAATAAATTAGCAAGAATGTTACTATAATTTATCCCCATTCCAATACCTTTGATTTGGGAATATATTTCATCATCAAATTCAATATAATTATTATATAAATTAAATTGAAGAAAATTAAGAAATTTTTTAATAGAAATATTAAATAAACTAGTTACATTAAATTCTAAAATTTAAAATTTTATTTGTTGTAATAAAGAATCTAAAGGTATATTTGTAAATAAATTTTCAAAATCTGCAGTAATTATATTAAACATTTTATTATTATTTACATATTTAATGACTTCATCATGATTATGAATAAGCCAATAAAAATCAGGATTAATTTTATTTTTATTAATTTCATGTAATTTATTAAGAAAAATTTGTAAAATAATATTTGATTGTTTTAATACAGAATTAGTTGTACTACAAATCATTCTAAATTTGCCTATTTTGTGCATCTTTGGATTTAGAAATAAATAATTTAAATTTCTGTTCATTTTGATTCTTTTATATTTGAGTGTTTTAAATTGATCTTTAAATTTAGAAAAACATTTTTCTAAGTTATTTAAAATAAAATCTTTAGTTTTTTTAATTTTTTTCAATCTGTTTTTTTAGTTTAGTTTAGATTCAAAATTTAACACCAGATGCCGCTGATGAAGTGAATGTAATTAGAAGCCGTACATTCACAGAAACAGTTTTCTGTAATTTGCATTGGGATTTTAAATTTCAGATAGCTGTCCGGCTTGGCTATATGTTTAGTAATATAAGTTAATTATATTCTTTACGCTCTAAATTTCTAAATTGCAAATGATTAATTGAAATCTTTGCATCGCTAAACTCGAAAAGCATCATTTGAGTTTGGCCATTTGATATATATATATATTTTTCAGGTCCACTTTTCTTAAGAAACTAGAAGCATTGTATTTCTTTTTATATTTCAACCAAGATGATGTGAAGTATATTAATTTTCGATTTCGCATTTTTTGTGTATATACAGTAAAACCCCGATTATCCGAGTTTCCGCTTTAACCGAGCTATCAAATATCTCTAGGAATTTTTTTTTTTTTTTTTTGATTCTACATTTTTTATTTTTGAAACTAACGAAAAAAATTCTGAACTTGATCTCACCAATCAACGAAGAGGATATACGTGACTGGATAAACGCTGACGAACAACAAGACATTACTGATGAAATGATCGTCAATAAGGAAAATGAATCTAGCGATGATATGAAGACAGTGACGATGAAAACCGAGTTATGAAAATCTCCCATTCAGATGGACTAAAAGCTATTGAAAGTGCTATTGAATATATGGAACCACAAGAAGAAGCGACACCAGCAATCCTGTTATCCTTAAAAAAATGGTGAAGCATTGCTGCAGAAAAACGCCAAAGTAACGTAAAACAAAAAACAATTTAGGACTTTTTTTCAGTAAAAGAACTCTTTAATTATCGTAACAATTTGAATTGCATGTGGTGTATCTGTATAACTTTTGTATTTGTTAAAATATACATTTAAACCTATACGATTTATTTTATTTACAATTTTCGCTTTAACAGAGTTTTTCGGTTATCCGAGTTAGTCTTGGTCCACATTAACTCGGATAATCGGGACTCTACTGTATTTATATTATGTTGCTGTGCTAGCTGTCTACGTTGTAAGTAGCTCTTTAACATAGACAAAAGAAAATTACCTTACGAAACTACAATACTTATATTATTTTGGTTTGGATAACTCTTGCAATGGTTGTATTGATGTTTATTTTTCCTTTCATAGCAATTTTACTTATTTCTTTAGATGTGTTGATGTTTTAGTAAGAACTACACCTGTAAGCTTTAATTTGAAACAATAGCAAAACTTTTATTCAGACAACAATTAAATTACAATCGTTTTTCGCAACTTCAATATATTCTAAGTGACAAAGAGATATACAAGGTGGCCATAATTAGAAAAGGCACGAAAGACTCATAAGTCTTTCTTTGTAGCCTGGCCGCCTCGCTCCCCGGATTTAGTTCCACACGAAGTTTTGCGTGTGGGGTTACTTAAGTCCAAGGTCTATCGTGGCGGGATCCAGAACTTGACTACCTTAAAGGATAACGTTTCAAGGTCTGTGATGAACATTCATTCAGACATGTTATGTTCGTCTGTATCAATGTTGTGCATAGTATACAATTTCTGATACACCAGAATGGTGGCCACATTGAGCCTGGAACTCTTCTCTTCTGAGAAATGAATGTACTGCATAAAAAGTAACGTTTTAGTTCAGTTTCGTTGTTCGTTTATCTGTTTATCGCAACTCTTTTTTACATTGAACAGCGTTACATTACCCCTTATCGGTGATCTTGAAACTACTTTTTTTTCACAGAATCCCTCTTCCCAGCAGCAACACTTGCCTCACACTGTCGTCTGGAGGACTGCCGGACACTCTCAAACATGACTGTGGCGTAACACTTGTGTTACTGCTGATGGAGGCCAGGTCGAACACCTAACAGCTGCTACGTGGTATTACATTCATGCGCCATTCCCTGAAATGGTAATTACATTCCGTCCAAAGACGATTAGCGTATTAATGTGTTAATTAAGCAAGATCAGTTGTTATATTATTAGTATTATTGTAAATTTAAGTTGTAAAATTTATATTTATAACGAATTATTAAGTCTTAGAGGAGGTAGAAAGCTGTTCTTTTCCTCAAGTAAAACCTGAAGAAGTTTCTTGTTAAAATAAATGAAATATAGCTAACAATAATAAAGATAATATTTTTGAAGATAATGGTGTTCTAGTAGATCGATTTGGTATTTCAAATAATGATTTCAATATTCCCTTTTTTTTTCTAAATAAACATTGACAATTGAAAATTGAATGCAAGTAAAAGGCTTTACAATGCATTGAAGAAAGTATATTCTAAGATATAACCTACTTACATCATTATTTTTTTTGACGGTATAATTTACAAATAACTTCTCCAATTTCTAATAATGATAAAATATTGAAACCTAAAAATATTCCTAAAAATCCGCATATTTGACTGAACACCAAAAGAAAATTTAGATTATAAAATTCTTTTACCACTAAGAAAATATTATTGCTTATACTTATTGCCAAGAACACGAGAGGATATCTGTCTTCCAGATGAGAAAATAAGTAATCAAATACATATCTTGAACATTTTTCGGGACAGTTACACCATTTACCTGAGTAATTGCGAATGAGTGAGAAAGAAGCTTCCATTGTAATATTAAATTCATCGGCTGATGAGCAAGGCTTTAAAGTGTGGTTTTTCATGAATGGTAACCTGTAAAATTGAAAGGAAGAATGTTTGTGAAACAACTGACTGTTCTTTGTTAGTGAATTTTATCTCTACTATTCGTTGATTAAAATGACTATTTCTTTTGCGAATTATAGTTGCAATGTAAGGTAAATGAACAAGTCCAGTGGACACTCTGGACTTAAACATCAAAAAACAAGAATTAAAGGCGTTCAAACCTTTTAACTAAAGAGTTTTGGTAGTCGTCACCATCTAAGGTTGATTTTGAAACTACGTCCATCGAAAGTATCATAGGAAGTATGGAGTAATTTTTTTTGAAGGTTACAAACGGTGTCTGATGTTGTTTAGTGAAGTACTTCTATAAGAGAGTTTGTAAGTATTAATACTTTTTTTTTTATCGTTACCAATTATTGAACACAAATTTGTTCAACAACTCATTTGTGAGCGAATTTAAGAAAAGTCATGAATTTAGAGGCAAGACTTCATAGAGGCAAAATTAGACACCTGAAGACACATTAGTCTTAAGATATTTTTACCAGTGGAATAGAGAGTGGAGTCAACTAACTCCAATCCACCTCAGTGAAGAGTAGTTCCGTCCGATCCAGTCTCCCTATCAATAGTGGACTCTTTCAGAGTGAAAGGGAGGCAGGCGCAGAGGCTGCAATTGCAGATCGTTTGTGGGCAGGAGCCCAAAGAGAGAGTTCTCCACCCGGAGACAGAGAGTAGTAGAGTTCGTTTGTGGCAGATAGCCACGGAGAGATCTCCAGTCCGGAGATAAAGAAGAGAACCTGTTACCGAGAGAATCCTGAGAAGACCGCTTATCGTTAGAAGGCTACGGAGAAGACAAACCATAGCCGAGCGAATCGCACCTGTTACCGAGAGAATCCTGAGAAGACCGGTTATCGTCAGAAGGCTACGGAAAAGACAAACCCAAGCCGTTGTAGATGCACCTGTTGCCGTAGAGTTCTCGAGACGCCCCGCTTGCACTTAGACGACTACGAGGAAGTTAACCCTAAGCCGGAGAACACCATCCATAGATTGAGTAATCTGTATTTGGATTTTAAGTTTGGAAAATAAAGTCTCTGTGCTTTTATTACCCTGCTTTCGTCGTATTCTGTACCCCTCCGCCGCTGAACTATCGTGCGAACAAGAACGTTCGGTAGCAATATAACCATTAACATCTTGAATAAATCAAATTACTTCAAACAAATATTCCAAAACATAAAATTCTCACCGTAATATTTTTATTTTTCATTTTATACTAGCTGTACCCGGCATGCGTTGCAATGCCACTCAAAGACAGAAAGGGCTCGTGAGAAGGGGCCGTAAATATAAGGTCCCAGTGTCGATTGGGGGTGGGACACTTAGGCCCTTGTGTCGCCATCCCACCCAAGTGTGGTGGACCTGTCCCCGTAGGAGAGTGAAGTTTTCCCTTTTTGCAATTGACTTGGGGGGGGGCGAGAAAGGGCCCTAAATATAAGGTCCCGATGTCGATCGGGGGTGGGACACTTAGGCCCTTGTGTCGCATCCCCCCACCCAAATATTGTATCCCTGCCTCCCAAATTGATATTGGTACATTGTCAGGTGCACATTCATAAGTTGCCGTCAAAAATTCGTCATGGTTTAGTCCAAAATAAAGACGAAGGAGCTTCTCAGTTAAACCAACTTTGCGTACTGGAATGAAGATCCATACGTAGTATCCAGATTGGTACCTTACAAATCTGTGACGGAATGTCGTATCGGCGTTTCTCGCCATCTTATAATTATGGCGATTGTTCATATACGAATAACCTGGCGAACCACTTCTACACATCTAGGTAGTTCAGCAGCGTGGACGTCTAGTATCTCCTCTGACAGATGATGAGACGGTATACTGTCCAGGATGTTGATAACTTCTCGGTCATGAGTGAGGTAGAGTGGAGTCAAGTCTGCCTTCTCTTATTTATAAGTGTTTGAAGGAGGTGTACATCACAAACAAAAGAAGATTGTCCCAGTTCTTACCTCCTCGTGGTGGGGGATGGACAACGCGAGGAAGAGATAGCCTGTGGGAATCCCCGGGAACTCTGTAAGCGGCTAAATTTGAACTGGTGAAGAGGCCGGCGGAAGAATCAATCTTTGATCAACGGCGACTTCTTAAAAGATGTTGGGAATGCAACGACCTTTAGCTCTGTGATGGCGAAAGAACAGTTTGTATGTCAACGGCAGCACAGAACAACTGGGAGGCAGATGAACCAATTAATGGTCATTGGCTGACAGACCGAGCCTAGTAAGATGGCTATTGCAAACGTGGAAAAGATTGGGGCCTTACCACGGAAACTTCCCTATAGTAAACCATGGAAATCATGGTCGCCGACCTCCTGGATGGAGATGGCACGTGAAGAAGAAGAAGGATAGCAATCTTCCAATCCGCTGGAATGGATAATCGGCTGGTAGAATTGGTTGTAAGAGACTGGTTGGTGTTTGTAGTATGGGACTAGCAATCTGGTATCCTGAAACACTTGACGTTTCTTTGTTAGCTTGAATTTGATTGAATTGTTGATTTTGTGGGTTTTTGTTAGAGGATGCTGCGTATTTGTTACAGGCATATAATCTTTATTCTTACAATCAAAGATAGTCATTTGGATTGCTGTGGTAGTTTAACACGTTTTATGCCGAGAATAATGAAAGCTCAGAAAAGTTAGGTTGAGTTAAATAGCAACTTCGCTATGACGACGTAGCCAAGCGAACCACCTCTGCTCCTAATGTTTCTGACGACACAGGAAGCTAACATGGGAAAAATACTCACAAAAACATCAAACAACTCGAAAACGGTAGGTTGTTGGACCCCAAAACCAGTATATTGAAGTATTTCGTGAGTACTTTCACCTCACAAAAGGGCATTAAATTCTGTATTATACAACCCGTGTCCTCTCGTTTTAAAAATTAGAAAACTTGTAGCAGTTAAATATTTATGTTACTACATTTGTCTGTTTTTCTATTTTTATAAGTTTCTGCAAGTGGACAAATTTTCTTAAAACTTGTTGTATTCCTTATTTGTTTCCATCTGAAAATAATTCCACGTTTATATCGAATCCCCCAAAAGTCTCATCATTCCACTTCAAAGCGATGTTTTAATATTGGTCGATTGAGTTCCTTTAATTTTTTTACTAATGAGTTACTCTCTAATTTGAGAACGATTATTTTGATCTTCACTCACCGACACTATTTATCAAAATTGCCACTTTACTACATATCGATGCGCAATGCCAGCTATAATATCTCCACTGAAGATACATAAATATACATTTCAATCTTAGTCAATTACTGATACCGAAATATTAAAAGGTGATAGGACCGCTTGAGGCAGACCAGTCACAAGTGGAAGTGTCCCGTGCACTGAACGCGTCAACCAGCATCATCTCTCGCTTATGGAGACGTTTCCAGCAGGATGGAAATGTTGCCCGACGCTACAGCAGAGGACGTCCACATGTCAAAACTCCCCAGAAAGACCGCTATCTGTCTCTAACGGCGAGACCGAACCTCCGAAGCACGGCACGCCACCTTGCCTGGGAGCTGGCAGCAGCAACACAGACCACTGTATCCAAACAGACAGTGTACAGGCGACTCCAAGCAGTTGGTCTGTATGCCAGGAGACCCAGGAGGTGCATCCCCTTGAGCCAAGCTCACTGGATACGCTTTTGTAGAGCACTGAATACGAACCATGGACACAGACACAATGGAGCCACTGCACGCCAGAGTATCAATGTTGTGGAATGAGTCTTACGACTGACCTGCCAAAAGCGGTCCTGTCACTCTGACTCTCGTTTGCAGGTCCAAATGGACACGATGGGCCATGGGTAACAATTGACCTACAGTACTGTACAATCAGTGATCAAAATTGTCGCACAATTCGTCCTGTGTCGTAATCGCACTGCCACTACATAGGTGGCGATTTCTGAATTTTATTTATTCAGACATAACGGGTTCTACCAATTTCTATTTTGTGTGGGGATGGTATTGGGAAGATCTTCTGCACCCGCCTAACAAATTTGTTCGCGACCGACAACCAGTACACCCAGAAGAAAGTTCATTCTTCAACAACCCTTAATTTAAGGACATCAGTGTAATTTTGTATTCATCATTAATTAATGATTCTCTTCATTATCAGGATCCAAACCACAGAAAGGAGGAATACACGTAATGAATCAATCAATGAATTAATGAAACAATCACTGATGAAATAATTTTCATCTTTAACCCAAAAGTGTCTAACAGACACAATCTAGCTCGCCTGCAAGAATAATTTTCCCATCCGTTGAAACTTCCGATATCTACATTAATTAATTAACGATCGTATGTCGTAATTAATGATTTTTTGGTCATCGGATAAACTAAAAAATTTTTCAGTTCAAGAGTGTACTGATACTGACTTCCGCTCATTTTCATTCGATAGTAGATTTGTTTTGTTGCCAAGAAAATAATGACCTTTAAATCTTTAATTAACAATATAAAAAATTAAAACAAATAATAAAGTTGATTCAAGTATTGCTAAAAGTTTTCAAATCGTAATTGCAATTTAATTTATTTTAATATTTCGGTATCAGTAATTTACTAAGATTGAAATGTATATCTATATATCTTCAGTGGAGAAAATATAGCTGGCTTTATTAGTACCGATAGTAAAGTGACAATTTTGACAGCTGGTGACGGTGAATGAAGACCAAAATCATTGTTTCTCAAATTAGAGAGAAACTTAATAGTAAAAAAATGAAAAGATAGTTCAGTGCAGTTAAGCAATTTTGGGGCCAAATCTGGACATTGAAAATATCTAAACTTCAAAATTAAGTAACTGAAAAAATATTTACTAAGCAGACTTAGGCCTATTAGGTTATAATTTTTTAATGTAGTTGAACCAATTAAAAGTAATGGAATCAGAAAGAAATTATTTTTTTTAAAGTTTAATTCGGAAGAAAGTGTATACAAACAGTACTAGTATGCTCAAGCAAAGTACTGATGTACAACTGACCTTAGTTAAAATAATCCATAGTACAGGATTTTGGTTTCATCTTTTGTACAATGTTTTCTAAGTTTTGTAGTTTCTGAAAATTTAATGTTCTGAGTGCTTCTGCTTGTGTCACAGCTTCCCTTTCAGTATCACTGTAGTTATCCTCACTTTCTAATGCATTGGAATCTAAAACTTGCAAAACAATTTCGGAAATCGAAGCTTGAGAAGTGGTAGCAATTTCATCTTCAATTCTCACATATTCACTTTCCCTTCTATAGCACAGCCGCGATTTCTGAGATCTTGTATAAACCAGGTAAAGGAATGTCGTTTTCATCATCTTTTTTCCTAGAATTTGAGGGGATGAAGTGCTTTGTGAAAAACCTGTCCCTCCGTCAGTAGGAGAAATGACGCCAATCAAAGATCGTACCCAGGGAAAAAATCTTGGAATTGAATCAGTGTGGCACTGAAATCACAGACAAAAGTGAGCTTATATGCGATTACGATATTTAAGACCTGACCATATATCCGATAATCCATATCAAAGAATTCCTATTCAATGAGCCGGGACTTTAGAAAAGTGACCTTATATGCAGGTGACCTTATATGCGGGTGACTTTACATCGAGGTCCGACTGTACTTAGAATGCCATAAATTCTAAAAATTAAACAAAAAGACATTTATTTATTTTAGAAGAAAGATTTTTTGTGTAATATATTAAGCTTGTGTATTGGTAATTTAAATAATGAATTAGGCTCGTAAATTGATAATATGAAATGAACGTGATTAATGTAACGTTCACTATTTATTCTTGTTCTATATTATTATTTTGGATTTCTGTAGTTTAGGAAATCAAGAGGGTTTTTCTTTTCCTAAGAAATTTTTATTTATGGTTCGAAGAAGGCTTTGATTAAAAGACAAAATATTACCAGCCGGGTTGTTGCAGTAATTTATTTAAAAGTCTTTAATGTTTAAAAATTCTCCAAATTTTTGAAACTGAAAGCAATCAAAAATTAGATCTTTAACGCCATTGTTTTTCAAAATTTAATCTTATTTTCACTAACTTTTGCACCCCTGTAAAGAGCAA
>JAFIDM010010028.1:34690945-34701992 GCA_023159025.1 Thereuonema tuberculata | reverse complement strand
AAACGTTGTTGTATATATTATATGCTTTTAACTAATGGATATGTGTTTTTAACCGCTAGCAGTTTTAATTATTATAACAACACGTTAAACGGGTTTTAATTAAGAATATCTATACTTTAACACAGTTTCGCGCAAAAATGGAAATTGCCAATTTTGTTTTTAGACCCCTCATATATAATTACAATACATAATATCACTGCGCTGTTCCGGTATGGCCTTGTGGTCTAGTTGCGGCGTGGCATAGGCAGATATGACGGAATCTAGGTTCGAGTCCCGGCGTGGGGTTTGATTGTTTCAGTGTTTCTTTCTTTTCCGCGGATATAAAAGCTGGTTCGCCTCCTATGATTTACTCTGGGTCATGTTAAAGAACCAGCAATTCAGACAGCCAGACAATTGTCTAGATCTCCTGGCTAATGAATGCCATGTGGTACATAATAGATAATTTAAATTTTCTTTCTTGTCTTATATATTCCAGATCTGAGATATCCTTTTACAGTCATAAAAAAAAATCAAAATGTAAATAAATAAAGTGTTGTTTTAAACTTATGTTCCAGCCTAATTTATCGTATGATGTAAAAAAAAAAGTTTTTAACCGGTTGTAGTTTTCTGCTTTCTTATTTCCCAGAATCATTTTTGCCAAAAGCTTCGTAGCATTTCAGACATCTTCTTATTACCAAGGACATAATTTTAATCTTTTGAAAAGTATTATGTTTGTGGCCAGTGAAACTGCATTCCTGTGTGAAAATATCCCTCAGTGAGTTTTAGAAATTTTTTCTTGAAATAAAAGAAAAATTTAAAAGAAGAATCTATAACTATCCATAGCCTTAACAAATCTTTATACAGTAGATGGCTTCATAAATCCCAATTTTTGTATGCAAGAGGTAACATAATGTTACTAGTCTCAGTTTGTGAAGTGTGTTGGGAATTTTTTATTCATGGATCGAGTGACGATCTTTAAAGATAAGTATCTACAGTGTAAGGAGAAGACAGTGCTATACTCTCACAGTCACAATGGAAACTGCAGAATTTGTTATGTTGCATTTGTAACAAAATAGCATTAGCTTTTAAAGCGCCATAAATCTGCCATTAATACTTCTCGTAGTTAAAGATTCTATAAGAATCTATAAGATTCTATAAGAATGTCATTACATGCTTCCTTCATATTAATTACATAGGCTATTGGAATTGGTAATAATCTGGTAGTAAGTAGCACTGCTTTCAAACTCAGCTTTGAAGAATCGTCTTCGGTCTTGAAGGTTAAGATTAATTTTAAGTGAGTTCGTTGAATTATCGATGCAAAGGTTGGAAACAAAATAAGTTGGTTAATCTTTTTTTTTTAATTAATAAACAGTCTTCAATCGAACAATTCTCTCTTATTTGTTGGTAAATCAATCTCTCTTATAAGATCATTTAACTCTTTTTATAAAATTTAGTGTTACTGTAAATATGACATTACCAATGAAGTTATGAACTGCTGATGTGGAGGGTTCGAGTAATTCTTTTAGGTCGTTATCTACTCATCATGAGATCCTAAAGCATAATCAGGTGGAGCTAAGAAAGTCACGTCAAATACTGTAAAACTACACAACTTTTGATTTGTTCCAGATTTATTTTTGTTGCGAGATTAAGCCAGAACGCATACTTGAGTAGCAAAGCGCAAAGCGAGAGTATAGCAAGGTGTTTTAAAAAAATTTTGTAAAAAATTTAATAACTGAAAAATATAACTTATTCATAAATATATACAATATACAATGTGGGAAGGTGATCACTACTTCCTTAAATCAATAATCTATAACAATACATTTCTAGTATCAAGATTATGTATACTTTAAGTTTCAACAATACTTTACTATCAGTTCACATTTAGCTTAAACATCGATACTTTAGTTATAAAAATCACTATGATGATTAAATAAACTAAATGTTCAATAGTCCTGCTTTTCACTAAAGTTCGATTAGAACTTCGTAATTAATAATTAATAATTACTTCTTCTTAATGGATACAATACAAATCAAATTTTACTCTTTGATTTAAAATAATTATTTACATTCATATAGAATTTCTAGTAATGGCTTTTCACTAGTATGAATATAAGTAATACTATTCTGAGAATAATAAATCTCCCTAGTTTTAAATGATAAGCACAAACTATCACTGTATGAATAGTAACATCAAAAGAATATTACTGCGTGAGTCATTTCTATAATTCTTATCTTCATTCGCAAAGAAATAATATAAATAACACTTACAGTTGCTGTCTTCAATGTAGTACCTACTTGAACATGATTCTCCACTTGCTTGATACATACACCTTAATAGGAACAAACTAATTTACTATCGAAGCACTTAGTTTCCATTTGAAACTATTCGACGTCACACTGGTCCTTTACACTATGGTTCCGCACTTCAATTTCAACTAAGATGATCGCTTCTCACCTTATGTGAAATAATACGAATACGTATCAGTGACCAGTCTTATATCCGAACTGAATTCTTCATTAATCCTTTTAATGACGGTCAACTTCGGATCTCTTAATCGTACGCCTTCTTCGATATACTCAAGTGGTCTTCGGGTCTTCAGGATCTTCCCGTTCCTTAACAAAGCAAATCGGTTCTTCTTCTATATTTGTCCATACAAAAATAATAGTTCTCGAATAACTATGTCTATTAATCTCAATCACAGTCTTCGAATTTACTGCAACGGATAATTGAATTCAAATGAATCGAATATCAAATTAATCTTCGGACACGTTAACTTCCTCTTCGTCTGCTTTATTACAAATCTACTGTAATTAATTCTTCTGCCAAATTACTATTCTTCGTATCGATAACTTCAGTTCCGTTATCGTTAACTTCTGCGAAATAAACTTCGTCTACTCAATTACAACAATATTAGTAATTTAATGGTAAGTCCCTTTCCATTAACTTCCATTTCTCGTCTTCCAGAAACGCTCGCTTTGGACTTCTTCTTCCCTCGAATAATTAATGTATTCGTCTTAAGGAATAGCCTTCGCATATAATTAAATTCCGCATTAGCCTTCACTTCAATTTCTTCGGAGCGTTTACAAGATTCCACTATTCAGTTGAATTATTCAGAATAAGAATCTAAAGAAGATAATACTTATAGTCAACTTCAGTTGTAGTAGACGCAAGTTATTCGACTTCGTTACATCAGGGAAATTGGATTCATTACTGCCTTCTCCCTATAGAGACAATTCGAGTCTCCCGCATGTTTCTCGGAGCAAAGACGATTGGACGAACTCCGTCTCCTTCAAGCTCCAAGCTTCAACTGCCACTACTCTCGACTCAAGGACAACTGAACTGTGACAAGTCAAGTTTACATTACGTCATCAAAAATTTGCATATTAGAAATTTGTATCACCGAGCTTTGCTCATTATTTTAATTGAAATAAAATAAATTTATTTTCAAGCAATATTAAAATGTTTCCTTCATATTTTTTTTTCTTCTTTAAAACTTCAACTTCATAGAAATAAATTTCACAGGGGTTTTTAAATAATACTATATCACCAACAATTTTCAAGTTTTAACTTTGCTTGTTTAATAGAAGTATAGAATATTTTTCAATTCGCCTTTTTTTGTGTTTTTTTGTGTTATTTGTGTTACAGGGTGTTGTCATTTGATACTTATTAGTTATATTAGTGTAAGTTGAGTAGTATATACATACATATATATATATGTTGGATCATTTTACTACTAAATGCTGGACCATCATTTTTGTATATAATAATGGCGACTAGTCCATATAGAAACTCCCTTAGTGAATCTTATATCACACTGTCATTTGCAAGTATATGACATCCTGACATGTTATAAAATAACGGTTTTATGGAAACAACAAGCGGTAAACTTTACCGAAAATTTACAATTTAGAATATTACACCGTAGATAACCATTTAAAGAACAAACATTAGATAAGATTTTAGGAAATAAACGGCTAAGGAATAATTATTATTAACTAATGAAATTCGGTATGAAAATAGACGCAGAGGGTTTTATTTTTTGGGTTTCCCCGATCTATCTTCCTGCTGTGGCATATGATATAATGCCCTCTTTTTTATCATTTTCAATGGATTTATTAAGAATTTAATATCCTTATTCGGGTGGAAGATGCAATTTGCTTTTTCTGGACATTTGCAAGACAAGCCGTAGTGTGACCTACAGTTGATGCATCGTTTTGGGCATACTTGACTTTCTCTGGCCAGTATTCACCTTCATATTCGACCACTACAAATCGCCTGGCATGGCCTTTCAATGGAATCCCCTCTATTGGAACATTCAATGGAATCTCTTCTTCATTTAGTTCAGAGAGGACTCCGAGGCATATGGAATTTCAAATTCCCCAACTCCACTTTTACTATCACATTGCAGCTCCTTTCTTAGTTTGTTCTTTTTGTCCTTTGAAGTGGAAGGTAAATACATTTGCAGTAATTCCTCTGCAGAAATGCTCATTCCTGCCGCAACGTTCAGCCTCTTTCGATCTTTACTCTTACGCTTATCAACAATTTCCTTTCTTTTATCTTGGAGGTATTGCATAAACGATTCTGAAAGACCAGGATCTATTGGTTTTTGATGACAGTTAGATACACTCCATTTGGCGGTAACTATACATCTTGTAAGAACGTTCGCCTACCTTTCTTTGAGAAACTTTATCATGCGACATGAAATCATGGAACAAAATAAAATGGTTTTCAAGAATGGTCCAACAAACATTTGGACTGTAGTTGAAATTAGAGTACTAAATTTCCAACTTCTTGTTATAAATCTCGAAATTACCATAATTATAAACCTAACTATATCTAAAACACATAATAGTAACATTACTTTTTGAAATATTGCAGCGTCAATACTTCAGATCTTTCAAAGTAATTTTTCTGAATAAAGTATTTCAGATGATAGGACAGACAAAACCTCATTTGTCTGACGTCAACGACTACACTATCAAAGTAATCGGCACTATCTTCTGCTGTATTCCTGAAACTAACAGTACCATGGACTAACTACCCTCCGTACAACTCACGTTAACTAGATGTCACTAGCATTTTTGTTTCAAGGAGCATTTGGACCATAGTTGTACTCTAGGACTAGAGTTGTGTAGTTTCACGATTTGATGTAATTTGATTTATAGTCGTTTGTAAATTAGATACAAACCCAGTTATATATGTGTGTGCGGAGTTCTCAAAATGCAGTTCGAACTCCAATTTTTGAATTATCTATCGAATTCATAGTATGAACCAACAAGGGTTTAATAGAACAAAAAAAAAAATCAAAACCAATTGGTACAAATGTAAAAAATGTGCTTACATGTAACGTCTAGTAATGGTATAAACACTGCTGCCAGGAATCACTGATACTTTGATTGGTATAATTTTGCAATGAACACCCATCAAGCTCGGTCTTTTATCAACCATTCTTTGGAGCAATAAGCCACAATTCCGATGTGGCGAAGTGCTTAACAAATAAAATATTTATTGTTAGACGCATACGAATCCTTATTTCTACGGTGTTGAACAACAGACCTACTGGTCGGTTAACATTTGTTGTGGCATTTCAAAGGACAGACTTGTTGGGCTTTTGTTTTACGAAGGAACATTAACTGGACTAAGGTACTGAGCTGTTACAGGGTACATAAACTGACTGATTAGATTACGTTTCTCTGGGAAAACTACACTGCACAAAATTTAGGGGATATTACGAAATGAATATAATACTCCCCCAAAAACATTTGAGGCATTTGAGGTTTGTTTATTAAAGAACATCATCAGAGAAACAAACGACACGAAAATGCAAGTGGTCTGAATAAGCAAATGTGATGTAAAACGTTATTTGCATGTTTGTCCATAACCCTGCATAAAGAAGCTGGTGCTGTTTGGTTATCTCCACTTTCCTGCATCAACAACAAGTGGCAGAATCGTTGAATGTCACCTGACAATGTCCCAGGAACGTGATGACAATGGCAGCAGCGGTTGGACCTCTCAAAGCCTGATTACCAGACTCTGGAATCGCTTCAGAGAGACTGGCACAGTATGAAGAAGCCACGTGCCACCACTGCAAGAGATGATCGCTATTTGACGCTAATAGCACGAAGTAACCGGCGAAGCACCGTGACTGAGCTGCGGGGATAGTTTCTCGCTGCTACTGGACGACCGATGTGTACTAAGAGCGTGCGTAATCGACTCCGTCATGGTGGACTGTATGACCGACGACCAATGGTATGCATTACATTAACTGCTGAATATCGCAGAACTCGCAGAACTCGCAGAAATTGGGCTGAAATGCATCTTTCTTGGACCTGTCAGGAATGGTCAACGGTTCTCTTCAGTGACGAGTCAAGATTCAACCTGCAGCCTGAATCGTGCTCTGATCTGGCTTGAACGTGGAACATGGGAGAATCCATGTTTCGTGCAAGAAAGACATTCCTTTGGTGGAGGTGGAATCATGGTGTGTGTAGGCATTATCCTTGGTGGTCGTACCGACCTCCATGTTGTTAGAAATGGAACGGTGAATGCTGTAAGATATCGAGATAAAATTCTATAGTGGTATCCGCTGGAGAAGTTGAGGCCAACTTTCTTTTTATGGACGGCTCCCACCGTGCGCATCTCGTCAACAACATTCTTCAAGAGGCTGGATTCGAGCGCATGGACTGGCCTTCACGTTCTCCAGACCTGAATTCCACCGCGCATGCTTGGGATGCACTATGAAGACGTGTTGCCAGTCACCAATCAACTCCCATAACACTTCCTCGGCTGGAAGTTGCCCTGGTTCGCGAGTGGCCACGAATCCCACTGGAACTGCTGCACACTTTGATCCTCTCCATGCCTCATAGCTGTCAGTGTATTGTAGCAGGTGACCATATATCCTACTGAACAGACAATATGCGACACATTTTTCACGTTTGACATGCGAATTTTAACCCCTGTCCATGTGTCACATCCTGCTCAATCCCGATAAATGGATTCTACATCTCATTTGCATAATCAGACAACTTCCATTTTAGTGTCATTTGCTTCTCTGATGATGTTCTTTAATAAATAAACTCAAATGTCTCTGTTTTTTGGGCTGTCTTATATTCATTTCGCAATATCCCCTAAATTTTATGAGCATTATACCTTTATTGTGGTTCTAACATTACGGTGCTCCACAACGCTTATGGTAATCGCTTATGGTGGTCAAATAAAGTGAGAATCCCGATCACTCGACCTAACTCCAATGAATTTCGTTCTCTAGGGTTATCTGAAAGAGAGAGTTGTACATAGTGGACGGAACGACTCTCCAATATCTGCGACGTAGTTGCTGCATTTGAAAGCTTGACACAATTCAGGTGAACGTGTAACACAAATTTCTTTCCCGCAAACATTTCTTTTCCGATTTGCAGTAGACGATACATATATTGAACATTCTCTACGTTAACTAGAGGTTATGTACATACTTTGGAATGTAATGACATTCTAAACACTTAGAATCTACCGCTTTCTATTTGCACAATTCTTTCAGTAATATGTCAATTCCTACTGATTCTGTTATATTACATTTATTTTTTTCCGTATCTCTCATAGCTTCCGAGACAGGATTACTAACTTTCATATTTTGACGCTTGGCGCGTTGCCATTAGTTACATCTGATAGCACATGGTCGCTTTCCTATACTAATACCTAACTTCCCTAACACCAGCTACCTTTGTTCAAAAGTTATTTGGGTGACTTAGGACTTTCCCTTATATCCCATATGTTAAAACACAAAAATTTTAAAGCTGAAATTTTGAAATACAGATACTATTTTTAAAATTAAAAAAAAATCCAGAGACTTTCACTGGTAAACGATTAAATTACAAGTATCAAATCCATATTCATTCTTCAGTCTTCATCTCGTATTCATAATTCATACAAAAATCCATCTTGTCTTCTTATTTATTCAGATGATATAAAAAAATAATATAAATTTTCGACAGGAAAAACTGTCCTTTCTTTTTCAAGTAATCCATTTCAGGCTACTGAAAGACGCCTTATATCCCCAGTTTGTCTATCTGTAGACACATATCCCACAATGCTTCTGAACCCTATTTGATTTGAAAATGTTAAGATAGATTGAAAATCAAATTGATGCGATAATCATTCAGTAAATAAGCAAATTGCATTTTTTTTTACTTACGTGGTGAGAGATAATATTCAAATGATAAGATTCTTGCAATTCCAATTGAAACAATAAAACGTGAGGCTGGTCAGGTGACGCGTGAATAACAATACAGAAGTGCACGGACCGTGTGCTTGGATGTTCTGTTAAAATTATTCTGGGAAGGGAATGATCTGAGACACCTTTATCGAAAGGGTCAGCTTTTTTCTGAGCTAATGAATTCTGATGTATTTAAAATACGTTTTAAGGAAGTAGTTTTAAATGCAAAACTAAGTAATATTTATGCGAGTAATGAATCATTTAAAACTAAACTGATCACGGTGCTAGAAGCGAAGATAGAAGCATAGGACTAAAACAAGATCCGTTACTGGGCAATGCAACGCAGCCTTCAACAAATGTTTGGAGTGAAATAGAAATTCTCAGGATGGGAATAAAAGGCCAATGTGTGGTGCATCTAAAGGAGAATTTTGGACAATAAATGCTCAACGGTTACTGTAAGTAGAATTTACTTGATCTTCATTTCTTTTCAACAGAGAGTTCAACGCAGAAAAGATATGTCGTTAGGTTAGGCCTATTGTGAGAACGTCTTCTAGAACTTCATCGTATTATGGTCAAAGAAAGATCAGACTTCATTTGAAATTAAAGGGAATGTGGACAATACCTTTAATTCGGATAGAAGTTAATTTCCGTGGGAAATTTTTTAATACTAGGTGAAAAACCAATTGTTATCCGGAAGGTGAAAAGCCAGACGGACGTAGAATTATTTTTGTAGCTCAGAATAGTGCTAGCTGATTCATTTAATAAATGCTAAGTGAACTATTAATTACTAGGTGGAAAACCAATTATCTTACAGAAGGTGAAATGCCGGACGGTCATGGAATAATTTCATAGATCAGATTAGGCTTAGCTAATATATCAAGAAGAAACTAAGTGAAGTAGCAAGGCTTAATTTATATAAAGTAACTTTGTTAGCACATCATTTAACTAAGATAATATTGATTTAAGAGAAGGATAAATGAACTTTATTTTTCAGAACTTTTCAGAGATATATCCGGGAACAGAAGATTAATTCCAGAATCTTTCAGTGAAGTATCCGGGAGCAGAAGATTAATTCCAGAATCTTTCAGTGAAGTATCCGGGAGCAGAAGATTAATTCCAGAACTTTGAATATGTGTATTCATTAAATAAAGAGAGATAGATATGATTCTCTAGAACTGTTAGTGAAATTAAGAAATTATAGGATCTTAAATTGATCACCTTTTGCTGAAGAAGAATTATATTTTGTAACCCACACTTAATATAGATACCTGATTAAATGATGTTTGTTTAGGGCACATGGGCTCTGTGTTTATTTGGTGCTTTCTTTAGTAACGTCTAGATTACACCAAAAGTAATATTTTATTATTAATAATTGTTTATATAACAGCTTCGCAACGGCTTCTGTTAGCTCAGTTGGAGGTGGCCTGAATGTTGAATGTTGTAGGTGGCCTGTTAGCTCAAAACGCGAAGATCGGGGGTTCGATCCCCTCATCAAGTAAATTTTTTTTTTAAATCATTATTATGAATTAGTGTAGTAATAAGGTTTGAGTTAAGAATGATGATTATTCCATATAAATAGGGGTGGGTAAGATACCAAGGGGTCGCAAACAGACTCGCGCGCGCAATCTATTCTAAAGTGAAGGTGACTCAGAAGCCGTTGCGAACCACGGCTTCTGATTGGTTTAGTAATCACTATCCCTACTTTGTTTAACTGATAATAACCACTTTAAGTGGTTGGTCACTAATTATTCTCTAATATTTCGAACAGCATGAAAAATTAAGTTTCCGAATTATTTTTAAAGGTATTTCAGTCAGATCAAAGGAGTTTGTGACGTGATGGAGCAACGCGATGTGAGATTAGTGATTTTGCACTACTTCAAACTTGGACGAGGCTGAGATATTTACGTTTCTTCTTTCAACTTTTAAAAAGCAAAAGCTACACAGTCCTGTAAACAATTTTGGCCGACGCAGCAAAAAAAAAAAAATTAAAATATTATTTTGAACTACCAACATATTTGGGTCATTGGACAGCAAAAATCAGACTTTTTCAAAATGGTCGAGCAACCACTATTGGACAACTTGGTATGGAATGACCCTATAAACTACATGTAAGTATACATAAGAGTAAAGCATACAAAATACTAATATTATTTTTTTTTTAATTGCGATCTTTACTAAGCAGTTACAAATCCATTCATTTTCGTTCATTAAAATTCGTATTCAAGTAACATTACATTCAATAAACTACAGCGAATATAAAAGCAAAGACAGAAAATTTTAAATTCGATTAATTCAAGTTACCAACAGTGTGTAAATCCGCAGATGCGAGATGGTTTCATTTTCAGTTTCAATCAGGAGAAGAATTTTTAAAGTGTTTTTAAATCATTGTTACAAATACTTTCAAATAAATATTAAAAATGTTGAAGTAAAAAGAAAAAATTAAGAATAAAATATAATCACCCAAATATAGAATATATATTATTCTTAATACACTCAGATTTAAAGGATTTTATAAAAATTAAAAACAGTTATTTGTTCCAAAGCCTGCCTTCCGGCTCTGTTTATCTGACAATTAAAATTTGAATTAATCGAATAATTTAAATATTAATGGGTCATTCCATATGAAATCAACCAAAAAAAATAATAATTTTGGACCTTGACCCCTCAGAAATTGATGATTTTTTGCACACTGATAATACCTATAGAGAGTATAAAAAATGCAAATTTTCAGATTTTTTGGGCTAATAGTTTTTGAATTATTGAATTTCAAAAACTAAAAAATGCTTGATTTTGGCCATGTTTTGAAATTTTCAAAACACTGTAATTCAAGAACCGTTCAACCTACTGAGCTGAAATTG
>JAFIDM010010028.1:34663903-34685945 GCA_023159025.1 Thereuonema tuberculata | reverse complement strand
AAATTAAAGGCCATTAAAAACTGAACAAAATGACATCAATTTCAGCTTTGTGGGTTGAACTGTTCTTGAGTTACAGTGTTTTGAAAATTTCAAAACACGGCCAAAATCAAGCATTTTTTAGGTTTTGAAATTCATTAACTCAAAAACTGTTAGCTCAAAAAATCTGAAAATTTCCATTTTTTATACTCTCTATAGATATTATCAGTGTGCCAAAAATCCTCAATTTCTGAGGGGTCAAGGTTCAAACCATTGGTTGATTTGATATGGAATGACCCTAATGTAAAATATGTTAGCACGGAAGAGAACTCTGCAGATTTGCTAACAAAAGCTTAACCAAAAGTCAAACACATCAACCTCACTCCTTTGTTAGGATTAGTGTGAAGTTCAAATCTAGTTTGTTTTATTTTCTGTATGCTTTTGAGGTGAGAAATTGTGGCTAATGTGAGAAATATTTCCCTTAATCACAAAATTAAAAAACATAAAAAAATAAAAAAGTGATTTTTTTTTTTTAGCGAAAATGTGTGCACCGAAAGTTTAACAGTGAACTTATTTTTCACTTATGTTCACTAGTTTTAACATATACCTCGATTGTTTCCCACGAAGTTTTGTACGACAATGAAAAAAAATGGTGGCGATCTCGACGTTGATGATAAAATAAATAAAATATACATAGCACATTAATCATTATATAGTATATCTTTTTTTAATTTTAAAGTGAGAATAAATACAGTAGACTCCCTCTTAACCGGCTTAAATGGGACCGAGGGTAAGCCGGTTAAGCGAAAATCTGGTTAAACCGGAGAAGTGAAAACAATTAAAGTTCGGATGTATTTGTCTTATAAATAAATACACAATCAAAATACAGTATTGGATTTTATTCAATGCATTAAAGTATTAAAAGTATAATACCATTAAAACAATGAGTAACCTTTTTTTGTTGAAGGCAAGAAGTTCGGCAACTTGCCGAAAAGTTTCGCTATTTTTTTTATCAGCATCACATTGATGGGAGAAGCTGATGACTGCTGCTCCACATAGCATAATGCCACTTCTAATGCTTTCATTACATCCGTAAGAGATACGAGTTTTTTTTTCTTTTCGCATAAGTGTTTTTTTTCTTATTTTTAGCTATTTTTTACATTTAAAGATAAAAAAAAAATCGGCCGGTTAAAACGGAGATCCGGTTAAACGAAGTCCGGTTAATAGGGAGTCTACTGTAATTGATTATGTGTGGAGTTACAGAGTTAACAACTTACCATGAAAGGAACGCCAATCAAGTTAGTTAAATAAGTTGTGCCAAAGGAAGTTTTTCGAATTGGAGATTCAAAGAAATTCTAATATGGAATTGTGCCTGCCATGGATACTCATTAGTACGAATTGAAAAGCCCAGAATGAACGCTTATCCTGAATTAAAATGTAAAATATTCTGAAATATATTTAATTAAGGTCTATAAGCCAGAATCCACAGGAATTTAATGCAATATCAAAGAAGTATTAACTTTTCGAATTGAAAGAGTTAATTATTAATAATCCGGAAGTTGTGATTTGAGAGAATTAAATATCCGGCAATATAGATAATATTTTTTTAATTGTATGATGGCAAGAAATATAAATCTAAATTAAATTTTTATTGTTATTCAGAATCATGTAATCATTTCACTCAAAATACTTGAGGTATAAATTAAATAAGTACAAGTTATACATTCTATTACCTAATTTGTTTTGATTGTGATAAAGTGTCATACTTAAAAATGCTCAAGAAATACAGTCATCATTATGTAATTACCCCAAAAGTTCGGTACATCCCGTGGAGTGCGACCTTTCACTCCTCTTGCTGTATTTAAAAGCCAGTCTCCCTCCCCTCCGCCCTCTTTGACCGACATACTTGCCTATAGATCCCTAATCTTTCGCTTTTCTGTTTATTTATCTTTTATCTGAAATGAAACATGGGCCCAGCATTTCGTTGTAGAATTATGCTTCCGCTGCCTTAATGGAAAGTTACAATTTCATACAACTTTTTACTAACAATCATCTTTCTACTTCTCCGTCTCACATTTACCAAATGCTATTTCGCAGAAATTGCAGTGCTTCTTCAGGCGAAATCTTACTATCATTAATTGAACGGTGTTTTTAAAGAAATACCACGAAATTTTCTAGATAACAATATGCATCGCTTATAATAGGAGAGCGATGGAACTTGTAATAGACTATAATATCTTAACCTTCAAAACTGGAGACTCTCAAAGATTCTTCAAAATTGAGTTTCAAATAAGTGCTACTTCTTAATGGAACACATTATTACCAACTCCGACAGCCTATACAATTAATAGGAAGGAGTCATGTAATAACTTTAAGCTCCTTATAGAAACTTAAACTAAAAGAAGTATGAACGGCAGAGTTTTGGCGATTCGCTTTCTTTTCCGCTTATGACCAGCCGCCAGAAGGTTTGCTCAGTCGCCCGCCATTTCTTGGGTTTCCTGAGCGTCGGCTCTCGATCCACTTCTCCGTAGACTGCGATTCACCTGCGTTTACACCTCTCTGTTAAGGTGTCAAAATCATCTCTTCTTGTCCAATTACTTCGACTGCGACTCATTCATCTTGCTTCTTCACCATCGAAGTGACAAAACTCCGGATCGCTCATCTTCTCCAACACTTCAAATGCGATATATATGCTTTAATCTTTCCGCTAAGGTGTGAAATATCCAACTGTGCTGATCGCCTTCTCTTTTCTCCAACTCTCTCCTTTTTCCAGCCGTTTCTAAACTTTCACTTTCCTTGCCAATTAAAACACTGTTGCAAGTCATGTGCTCGCCAAAGATGAGCAGGAACCTAGGACCAGGAACCGAGTTCATTATTTAAAGATGATTTACTAACATTCAACATTTGCATTTCCATCTGATTTCCAGTGATTTTGTTTGTATACTTCACCACATGGTATTTGCTTTTTGTAAATTCCGCTGGGTGGCGTGACAATCATTTCTCACCCATTGGCAAATTCAGTTTTCGACAATGCGCTTTTTCTTCAATGATTCTATTGATCCCTAAGCTCCATATATTGACTGCTCTCCTGTTCTTAATCATTTAGTGATTAAAGCCAGTTAACAGGTTGAAACCTAGGTCTGGTTTCTCTATTACATGTTTTTAAAAGATTTTTTAAAACAAAATTAAAAAAAAAATATTTTTAAGCAAGTTTAACTTTTTTTAATCGTCCATATCTCAGGATAGCTATTTCATACTCTTTGGAGATCATAAGCTGAGAATTGTAACCCAAAAAACAATAAGGTCTCAGTACTAAGATGATTATAATGTTAATTATTTACCTGGTACGTACACACCGAAGTGCGAGCTTCGTAGCGAAGCATCCGTGCTCTAGGGAGCGCAAGTGTTCCCAATATGGCGAACCCCTAGCAGACTCCGAGAAATTCTAGGGAAAGATACTGAGATGGTTTCCCGTTGCCTTCCTCAGGACGCCATTAGGGAATTACGTCAGACCCGAAGAGAAAGTGAAGAAGAGGCTGACAAACACAGGAAAGGAAATTTGAAACATTCATGCTTTCGACCGGGATTTGAACCCGGATACCGGCACACCGACCACAAGGCAGACACCTCGGGGCACAGCTCGTATACAATATATTGTCATCATATCATATCAACGTCGAATGGAGCAACTAAAACGGAATATTTTAAAAACGTTAAATGGAATCTATTGTCATTTGTCCTGTACTTTTACTGGATTAAATATTAAGAATAAAGCAACTTAAGTATTTAGGATATAATTTAGTTTTAGCAATTGATAATTCCAACATATTTTTTTTATTGGAAAGATAATTGTAATTTAACAAATACATTGATTTGTATGATCTTTCACGACTTAAAAATATAGAAATTAGAAAAAAAATGTAATCTTTTAAAGCAAAGGGAGGAGCTTTTATTTTGTTTGTTCATTTGATTTGTTACTTTTGATTGTAAGTTTAAGTTTTCTTAATTAGTTCATATTGAGACAATGGAAAGACTATAAAGAGAGGAAATTTTCACATAAAGTATTAAGTTTCATATTTTTAATTACATTGAATAGGGGAACATAAGTCTTCTGCGGCTGGGCAAAATCATCGTCATTTTATACCCTTTCGCTATTTGATAAAAAATTGGAATTAAAACTGGTTGAATTTAATCAAACTTAATGATCTGTAAAAAAAACTGACATCGGATCTCGATCCAGTTCAATAACCCAATTCAGAAGTAAAGTTATATGTGGATGTAAAGAAATAAATAAGAACGATTTCTTATTGATCTTAACATTGTTGATAAATGATTGTAATAGTCCTTTATGGAATGGACTTCTTAAGTGAGAATCATGTACAAAAACATCTACAGTTAAAACTCTTAAAAATGTTAATGTAAATATACTGGAAACAGAAATGTCAGTAGTAAATTATTAGAAGTACTACAGTACACAAAGTAATTTATAAAAATAAAAATTAAGTTAGTCTTTATTTTTGTTGTAGCTTTTTTTTGTAAAGTTTTCTTAAATTTCTTAATAAGTTATTATTTGAAATATTTTGTCTAATGTAAAAATAACATTTTGGGAAAAAAAATAAAACTTTTGAAATATAATTTTTGTAGTTAAAAAGTCAAATTAAGATCGATAATAATAATATAATAACATAAATATTAAAAAAATACATGACATGTTTCGAAGCTTTTTCAGCTTCTTTATCAAACGTTACAAAAAAGGATAACATTAGGCTTACATAATTTATACAAAATACGGATAACAATATATGTAATGGAAGATGACCATTTACTAATTGGTTATTTTATTTGTTTTGTAACTATATTCATTGTTACTTATTATTCAATTTGTGTGGATTTCATTATTATTGGAACCTAAGTTTTTATATTGTTATCCAATAACCAATTGTAAATGATCATCTTCCATTACATATATTGTTATCCGTATTTTGTATAAATTATGTAAGCCTAATGTTTTCCTTTTTATAACGTTTGATAAAGAAGCTGAAAAAGCTTCGAAACATGTCATGTATTTTTATATTTATGTTAATATATTAATTTTTACCTTATTAGTGTGTCTGGTCCTTCGTGTTAAAGTTTATAATCCACAACACAAATAGATGGAGATTGAAATCGATAATCTTCTGTTTTCAAAAAAAACAAAACAAAACTTTATTTAAATCTTAATAAAATTGATTTTTATTTTTATAGATGAAGTTCTTGACATTCGTTTGGACTGTAGCAGTTTTATGCATTGGATTTGAACTACAAAGTGTTTCTTCTCAGTGTACTAGTGAAAAGCTGAAGCCTTGTGATGGTGTAGATCCTAGTAAATGTAAAGGCTATCTAGCACCAAATATGGAGAAATGCTGTTATGAAACCTGTTACCCTTATCTTGGTAAGTAAGTTACAAATTACAGTATTTTATTTTTAAAACTTGTTCTAAAATTTATAGAATACTTTTTTCCTTCATTATAGTTTTCCATGTTTCAGCAAAGTCATGCACAGGACATTCAAAGTGTAGCTATTCAACTTGAAACTATTCTTATCTGTTCGTAGGTTCAGCCATTGAAAATGGCTGGGCCGACGTCCTTAAAATTTGGTACAATATTTATAATTGATGATTATTCTAACCCATACAATTCCATCCCACAAATTACTCTTCCCTATTCCATGGTAAAAACAGATGGACTGGTTTTCTTAAATTTCAGTAACTTTATTTCTAGACAAAATTATAATAAGAGGATGATTAATATGGATCTTCTTCCTAATCTTTCAAAAATAGACATGGGACAGTAATAACGAGATTTTCTTAAAATTTCGATGGTCAAGTATGGTTCAATATGAGTGTGATGTCTACGGCTGTTCATAATTCTATGGTGGCCTTTTTCCCCCTTATTATAAAACATCTGTATCAATTTTTTTGGGAGATTCTTCGTGATTTGTAACATGATTGGGATTGCGATGAGACCATAATAACTTTGCTTAGATTTTTATGTTGGAGTAAAAAGAACATCATTTCAAATTTTAAGAAAACGGATCCAGTCCGGAATGAGATACAGATCATTCAAAGGACGAAGTGGTGTAGAATAGTGATGTGGTTGTTCGTCTTTTACAATGAACCATTAGATTAAAAACATGAATTTGAATGAGAGGAAATCTTCTGGTTTTAAAAATTATGTATACTATTTGTGGCAACTTTAAACGAGATTGATACTGTGCCATTTGAAACATTTGCACTTCCATGCCTTGTATGTAAAACAAATTATTCAATTGATTCTGAAACCAAACTAAAATTCTTGGCAATGTCTAGTGCAACTGAGTTATTGTTCAACAACGAGAGGGACGCCACCCTAGTTTATGTACATAATGCATTTACATAAAATTTAGATTGGTTAATTGTTTTTAATATATATATATGAACTTGTTTTTAACATGTATTAATTCTCGAGGACGACGAAAAGCCCTTCACAAGGGCTAGAAAACCGGATCCCACTGTAATATATATTTCTTAATAAATTTAATTTATTATTTTAATAAATAAATGTGTGTTTGTTGATTTTCATCTAGTGTAGAAAATTTAAACTACAATGTAATCAATAAGCAATCATTTAGAAAACCAATAACTCTTACAAATCGATGGAATTCCAATTATCAATTTCCCATTTCGAAAGTTAATCACAATCAGGATATTTGTCTTGCCCTTCAAAAGTTTTAATTTATACGAGAATTTCGGAGGAGAAATTTCGCAACTATGATATTAATGAAGCTATGCAAGCTAAGGGTATGTATTATATATATTTCTCTAATTTGAAGAATAGAAACTGGCATACAATAAGCTAAAAATATTCCCTTTCTTTAAATTTACATTTACGACAGTATGACTTATCCTTAATTAAGAATAATCTCATCAGTAAGATTTCCAAAGCAGATTTAATATTTTGGGCTCAATATATAGTTTGTTAATAACGAGTGGCTACCTTCACCCAGAAACGGAAGGATTTATTAATGCCATTCAAGATCAGGTGATAAGCACAAAAAATTATCAGAAGTTTATTACCAAAACATTGGATGACGACTCTTGCCGAAAATGCCATTCAGCTTCGGAAACTATAGATCACATAATTGGAGGCTGCTCGATGCTGGCAAATTCATATTATTTGAATCGACACAACCAATTTGCTAAAATTATTCACCAGCAATTAGCTCTCAAATTTGGAATTTTAACTTCTGCCCCGCCATACTATAAGTAAGAGCCGGATCCAGTTCTTGAAACAGAACGGTATCTTCTCTACTGGGATAAACCGATTGTTACTGACAATTCTGTTGACTTCAATCGTCCGGATATTGTTTTGGTTGATAAAGTGGAGAAACAAACATCAATAGTTGACATTTCTGTCCCACTATCCCAAAACATTTCCAGAACTGAAATTGAAAAATGTACAAAATATGAAAATCTGGCGATTGAAATACAGCGACTATGGAAGCAGCAACGAATTCAAACAGTACCATTAGTGATATCGGCGACCGGAATTGTGTCAAAGAATTTTATTGATAATTTAGAAAAAATTGGACTGCAACAAAATCTTGTCAAAAATATTCAGAAAAGTGTATTATTACAAACATGTCATATCACCCGCAGGTTTCTACAACAGATGGCTTGAGATGAATTTCTCCGCCTACAAGGCTTCCGGACTTTGTCTGAGATAAACACATGTATAAGAAAAATAATAATAAGTTTATATGTAGTTTATAAATCTTAATATACTGGATATAGATGATCTGAACCACACTGCACTTATCGCAGTTGTGTTTAGGTAAGGTCTAGAAATAGAAGTTTAGAAATACGAGAATTCAGTAATTTCATAAATCGTATGATATATTTCCTTATCTCGCTATCTGGCATCTATGTTCGAATCCCGGCGTCGGATTGGATGTTTACTTTCTTTCCTGTGTTTGCCTGCTTCTTTTTCTTATTTTCTTCCGCTGTCTGTGGGATTGAAGGGTGTGAAAACTTGTTAGAATTTAAAATGGAAAAAAATACCTTCACAATTGCTGACCTTTGTAGGTTCATTGTGATAGATCCGCAGTGAATGAAAGCACACGTGGAGTGAGACCACGGTCTTACGCCGAATAAAAAAAAAGAAAAATGATTGACTGGAATTGGAACATAAAGAAGGATTGTGCTGAAACAGACTGATTTCAAGCCTGAGGTGGTAAATTCTTGAATACATGCCATGTATTCAAGAAAATCATCTCTATAATAGATACTTTAATGTTATTCCATAACGAAGACTTTTCAGTCAATGTCAGTGATTTTAGTTTTCTGGTAAGAATCAGGAGACTAATATTCCCGTTTTGTCTGGGGACAATTATCATTAAAATGACAACAATCGCAAGAATTGCGTCTTTCACAACAATCACATTTATAATAATAAGGAAAGTAAGGCAATATCAATTATATTTTCATAGATGTATCAAAAGACGTTGCGAAGCATTGTGATTGGTTTACTAATCGCTATCCCTACCTCGTTTCTAATAATTCTCGTAACTAACATAATGTTAGTGTTATTTAGATCAAAGATATTCTAAATTTATTTCTTTATTTATTTATTTATTCATTTATTTATGTATTAATCGTATGACATTCATAAACCAGGAGATCGAGACGATTGTATGGCTGCCAGAGTTGTTAGTTCCTTAGTGTAACCAAGGATGCACCACATGGGACGAACCAGCTTTTACACCTGCAGAAACAAACAAAACAAATTAGAAGAAAGAATGAAACATCCAAGCCTCGCGCCGGGATTCGAATGCAGATTCCTATATTGCCGCCTCACAGCAGACCGCCATCTAGGCCACAAGACCACGCCGAACGTCAGAGATTCTAAAGATAATTTGCAATAAAGAATCCAGTCGTGGATTACTAACGGAGTAGATAAGAGAGTCGATTCAAATCAATTTGAGAACAATGTTGTCATTTATTTTTATTGGAGCTTCACAAAAGAGATCCAATGGAAACATTAAGAAATCTAAGAACAAAAGTGTAAGTAATGAATGAATACGAAATCGTACAAAATATTTTGAATATTGAAAGAATTAATGGAATTAGAGGTTGTGCACGTTGCATTTGAAGGCATGTCCGATTTATACAGAATATTACAATAATGTAGACATTTGGCGACGTTACTGAAATTTCAGTCTGTGATCGAGAAAACAAATTATGAATATCCCCGTATCAATATGATGAAGAAAGATAAACTTGAGAAAGAAGAGAAGTTATTTCAAGTTTTTTGCATACATTCGGAAATTCATGCATCGACGTTGTGAGGAGTGTATTACTGTTGGTGGAAGGTACTTTGAGCAACTGATGTGAACTTGCAAGTGTACACCTTATTGTCATATTGTATACGTAGGGTTCATAAACATGTTGTTTACCTTACTTGTTGTTTTTTTTCCCAACATTAGTGTACTTTCTAGTATATTCTGGTGGCGTTTCGGACATACGTCTCACTATAATTACGGTTTGTTTATGTATGCCTGGCCTTCTTTAAAGTTTGTACAGAGAATTTTGAACCACATTGTATGTGCTGCCATTTACTCACTGAAAGAGAGAAAGTTGGAATGGTGAGCCACATTGAGACGCAAAGATTGTACAAAGATCCAAACCTAAGGTTTATTATCATTAGATACATTGAATTTATCAGTAGCTTAAGGTATTATCCATCTAAGATCACTGAAGCACCTATGACACAAGATTGCGGGCTGCGAGATTTTTTTTCTGTGTTTCCTTTTCCTCCAGATGCATCCTGAATTTGTTTAACCCTGAGTAATATGGCTACCAGGGTTTTTCCAATATATTGAAGAGCTGTAGGAATGGGGTGACCATCCGGCTTCAGCTTCTTCTGAAATGTCTTGAACCAAAGGTTCACAATTGGCTGTATTGGGATTTTTTTATCTTCATTTTATATATATAAATAGGAAGTTAGTTTGAGTGTCTATTTGTTTGTTTGTTTATACGCTATACACTCCTAGGCCCTTTTGACCGATCTCAACCAAACTTTGCAGAATTATTCTTTAGGACCTGCGGGGGGAAAAAAAAGGCTACAAAGAAACCTGGACATATCTTCCCTTCCCTCTGATTTAATCTCCTTGACACTTTTGTATAATTTTCAAGTATTGGCTTATTAACTCATTTAATGTCTCTATAACGAAAGTGTTGGTGTGGCGCAGCGGTTAAACGCTGGCCTTTAGAGTTAGGGTTGGGGGGTTTCAAATCTGCTTGAAGGCAACAACGTGGTTTTTTTTTTCCTTTTTTTTGTTTTTTTTAATACTTTTACTTTCCTTTTTTTTCACTACTTTTACTTTCCTTCTTTATTTAAAAATGAAATTTTCTTATTTTTTATTATTTAGATTACAAATTAATTCTTATGTCAATATTTGCTCAGTATATGAATTCATTCAATCAAGAAACCTCAAGCTCCATATTTCCTTTGTCTTGAAAATACGTCACAATTTCTCAACGGATCTTTAGCGAATACGGCACAGAGTTTCACATGCATTTCAGAATAATGCACGAACAGCAAAAACTCGGATCCGAACTTAGAGATGTAAATGTTGGGGACGGGGCAAACGTTCTAGATTGAGACGTATAGCTCTGAAACTTCTTTAGTTGGAAATTTCAAAGTTAAAGTGTTCTTTGTCAAAATTATATGTTTTACATTAAATACATTCCTTATATTTCTACAAATTTACCCACAAAATAAAAAGAAAATAGTGGGAGGTGGGACAAGTGCATCCCTTAAATATTAAACAATGAAGTAGGTGGTTCCATCGGCCGGAAGTGATAAATGGAATGCTAGAAGTGGTGTTATTATCGTTGTAGAATGCCACAACTCCAGTAGAGGATAAATAAACAATGGAATCGTAATGCTTTGTTATCAACTCAGCTGTCGAGTTAGTGAATGCTATGTTATCATTCCTGCTGCTGTTGACTTGAAGTTATGTGATTTTATTCAATAATAGCTATACTCACATTGTTCGCAATTTGTTTTAATTGAATACGTACTCAACCTTTTGATTATGTGTGGGCACTTCCCTCTTCAATTTTTTCTCTTAGCCACATTTCTCTCTCTCTTTCTTGAAATAGTGTTTATTATTATTTCATCTACATTACAGTTGATTATTTCCTTTCAGGCAATACTACGAACCTAGTATTCTGTTAAGTTAGGAAAATCAACCGTAGTTGTAGAATAGTTATGATCCGTTTATTGTTAAAGCTTTGAGCTTCTGAAAGACTCCACTGAAGGTTGTGCAAACAAGCCCCATAGAATATGGATCTTGTGATGATCAATGGTCTGATTGTGATGGTGTGTCAATTGTGATAGTGGTCTGACAAAGTTAAGGTTTATTAGCTGACGAAAAACTAGAGATAATATGGAAAGTCAGACAATCCAAGAGAATGTGCTATAACTAGAATAAATTCAAATCCTTTTTACATACTCACATGTTTAACAGAATCTAATTTAGTGATGTACAACCTAACAAAAGGAACTTTCAATTGAAAAATACATGTTTTCAGAACTCCACTTTGGGTTGTCATGAGAGACGATTTCATAAAATTTATGAAATCAATTTATTTCAAACAATGCTATTAATTTGTTAAGGTATTACTTCAAATTATCGTTTATTGTAATTGTGATTGCTCAGTTAAATCTAATACGTCCTGACTATAATCCAAAATTTATCAACCTATTCTTTACTAATGTGTATTTTATTTTTCACTTTTAATTTTTTTCTGAAGCTGGATTAAGTTAAATCTAAAAGATCTTAATCGACATTTGATCAATAATAAATATAAAATTACATTCAACAGAAAGTAGGATTCTCGATTCTTCTGTATTTTGTTTGAATTTTCTAGAAAATAGCGAACCCTACATAAAATATTCAAAATAGATATCAATGCCAGGCACAAAGCTAAAGTTAGGATTCGCACCTTGAGTTGTCATCGGGAAGAGACTGGGACGGACCGTTTCGTCCTCATTAGGACTCCTCAGCCAGCCAAACTCCTCCGATGACAACTCAGAAAGTGCGCGAGGTGTTAGTATCCCAGTTCTCGCACCCGAGAATGGGATCTCCCATCGAAGAAATCCTAACCAAAAATTAAACAAGATATAAAATACAAAATTTCATTGTCCTGCACTCCGGCAGGCACAAAAGGAATTTAATGGCGGCAAAAAATTTTCGGCACGTTAAACTTCTTTTACCTATATAAAATATGCAGTGAATTATTTGCAGGGTGTAGATAATTATTATTTGATACATTTAAGTTGACTTAATATTATTCTTATTTCTTACTCTTGGTTAGGTCTTTACAAAAAAATGTAATTTCCCATCATTAATTCCTGAAGACTTCGGCCCGATTTGCAAACCCTCCTATACATGTTTCCTCAAAATGTGTAGGTTGTGTGATAATCCTAAATGCTCCGGATTTAGAGCGAGGCAAGTGGCATGGCGAACCAAAGCAAAGATTTTGCTAAGCGATCAGTAGAATCATGATGTCGAGTAACATAGTTATAAAAATAAAACTTTCATGTTTCCATTTTCTTTCAATTAATTATTTGCATAAAACGTGACGATTAAGAGAGGCACATAAGAAAAAGAAAAAGAATGTGAGCCTAACGTCTAAATCTGGCTGAAGAGTTCTAAGAAGAGCGAAACTGGCTGTCCCAGATTCCTGTCGATTATTTTTTGGGAATTTTTTTATTTTTGTACATGTATCTCTATTAGTCGTCTCAAAATTAAGCACGTTAAAATCCTCTTTGTAATTATTTTCAATTTTAAACTATATGTCAATAAAGAGCAATTATGAAAACGATGTGTAGTTTCAGATTTGATTTAGAACGGAACAATTAGTCAGATACAAACTTCACCAAACTCTATTCTATTTTATAATATTCATTAATCTCTTCAAAATTAATGAAGATCACATTACTTATTTTTGAAGTATTAAAATTTATTATCCAGGAACTTAATTTTATCTTTAATAATTTTCATGCTTTTAACAATACGATATCTTAATTCTTTTATATAATTCATGTTATCTTATTCATGTATTTTTAATAAACTTTATTGAGATTTACCCTCCGCCGAGGCCGGGAATCGAACCCTGCCCCTACAAACTGCAGTTAAGCGTCCTTATCCATGCGGCTACCGGGCCCAGGTTTTTCAACTTTACTTTATGCAATTACAATTCAACTGTTTCTTAGCATATAGATTAAAACGTAATTTTAAGAGATTTGGAGCTGAAATTTTTATTGCTAATTTTCATATTGAAATAAGAAATGCATTCCAAATATGAAATGGAAAGATTTCGAGAAAATATTATTTTTCTTATAATGGCAAACGAAGAGTACTTCATTTTCAATGTATGCGTTTTTAACAAATTAATAAATGCTAACATTTTCTTTTCTATTTTTTTTCAAAAATGAAATTATGAAGGCTGATGTTGTGCATTATCCCATTCAGTTATTACCGGAAATCTTGTTGGATTATTAAACTCTAAAAATTTGTCTGTTTTCTTAGGTCTGTACATTGTACGTCTGTGTATGTGTTTAAAGTAATAGAATATATCTAATTAAAGCTTATCATTAAGACAAGAAAGAAAGACCCTTTTTTTTAATTAAAAAACATTTTAATCTACATATTAAGATGCAGTTAATTCGCCATGAATTCCTGTTTAGCAATTTCTTTGAAGATATAACAGTTATAAGAAACTTTCCTATATAATTGATTCCAAGCATTAAACAACAAAGCTCTACTGGCATGTACTAGTGCATCCATATCAATTGTGAAATGCTTTTTAAATTTACATGTGTCTTAATTTTATGAAGAAATTGAATTAAGGTGAAAACATCTGCCATAATAACTTTTCAAGGAGTGATTGATTGGTATTTGGATTAAATTGTAATGAGCGTAATTAATGCTATTGCTGAGTATCAATTTGTAAATTTCCAGGGAAAAATAACAGTTTTAAGTTTTCAGTTATCTTCATTCAATCAATTTTTAGTATTTTGATGCAAGAGGGTACATACAGTCAGATGGTTCTTTAACTCTTCACACTGTGATAGGAAAGCGATGAAGGCTGTGATTGGAATAATTTCTAGCTTTTGGAGCACTTAACAATGAACATCTATTGGCATGTACTAATGCATCGATATAATAAATGAGATTTCATTAACAGATAGAATTAAGATGACAATATCTGAATTAATAACGATTGATTGTTTGTATTTGAAGCAAAGAACAATGAGAAAATACCGGTATAAACTGCTTAATTAATGGGTTTTGATAGGATACTATTTGCTTTTCTATTGAGATAATTGAATGTTTTGATTCTTTAACTCTTCACACTCTAATAATGACGAGATGAAGGGATGTTCTGCTTCCCTGACCTTTGTTCTTTCTACTTTATGAGAGATAAAAATATTAACTATTTCTATGAAATTAATAACTTACATTTCCGGTATTTTCATGAAGAGAATGTAATTTTATAAACTGCCATTTGGCAAGAAAACGTTAAAATCCATTCCAATCAAAACATACAGACCACAGACCACACGGTTAATGATTATTAGCTGTGTGGTCCGAATGTATGTTTGTTTGCTCAGTGCAATTTTATCCAAATTTACAAATATCCTTTGCATCCGCCCTTGGTTTAGTCTTATTTGATAACACTTTTCAATATTATTTTTGTCTCAAGAAAAATAATAGATTACCTTCTTGGAACTTTGTATGCTGAATTCAAATATATAATTAGAATTTCCCCATCATCCATAGTTTTTTGGTGACAATGACATTTAGAATGAGACTTTTTTGTGTTTTTCGTCGTCTTTCCTACTTTATTAAGTGAAAGTTATCTATTTATTGTAAATGCTCCGTAGTTCTGCAGAATGGATAGTTTTGTTTGGCTGAGAGAAGGAATGAGTATCAAACAAAAATAAAATCTTAAAAGATTTCTGAGATCGCACATTTAAAATCAGAATTGCTGTACGTACACAAACTTTCAGACTTCTTTACAGCTGAAGCCAACGTCACAAAAGTCACAAAGTTCTTTAATCTTGCTTCTTTGAACAAGCTTCTTTAAATCTTCAATAGTAAAATTCTTTACTTCTTATTATATTATCAACTCGATATTAATACTTAATTAATAATTGTAACTCTTCACAAACTCTCTGAATGTTATGAAATTAAATACTCAATTAATTTCAGTTCCCAGTTCCAGTTATACGCACGCTTCCTTTTAATAAACTTTCTAATTACGAAGCATTAATCATTAATCAAATAATTACTTATAACTTTAATCTCCGTTCCTTTCAACAAGCGAATTCAGCTCAAAGTTCTAAAATACTTCTTTTTGAAATAATTAATTAATGGCTTTATCTAATTCACCTGTGTGAATTTCCTTCCGCTAAATAATTAATGGTTTTAATTCAATCACCTGTGTGAATTTAATTTAGCTATATAATTAATGGCTTTAATTCAATCACCTGTGTGAATTTATTTCACTTATATTCTCAGTATTACCGTTCTCTAAAATTCAATCAGGTTTTCCAAACAACTTTCACTGGAGTACTTTTCCGCTTGTTCTCGTAGAACGCTTTCCCTCCAAAATGGAAATAAAAGTTCTTACTCACAGTTTAATGCAGAATACTATAGGCTTTCCACCTTGTTGAGTTTTCTCTCCTCGAACCAATCGGTAGGAATTCCCGCGTCGCCTCTCAGTAGCTCGGAACGCTGCTTGATTCCGTAGTTGAATCCTGCTTGCACGCTTCAACATGGCAACCGCACTTCTAGTCGACACTGCTCCCATGATGCCTTGTATTTATCGTCTGCTTCCAGTCGGCAAATGGTTTGAATCTATACGGCGCTTGACATCCAATGGCCTTTAGACTTTTCACCTGAGTGAAATTAATTCGGCTACGATTCAACTCCGCTACCAATGGAAATTGAATTCTTCTGTCATCAGACTTCAGTTCTTCTCTTGAGGTAATTCTTTAGTATTCTCCAGTTTCCGTTTACTTCAATAGTTTTGATAGTTTTCCTTATAATCCCAATAGTCATATTTCTAGTGAATGTCTAATCGTTCTTGAGCTCCTTAAGTATCTCTCCCTTCGTTACGTAAATCACTAATTTGAATTTACTTCTCCAGTACAAAAAAATAAATTTCTTTTCAAGCACAAAATTAATAATATGAATAATATTAATTAAATTATATTTTATAATTTAATTCCTCTACAGTAAATATTATGTGGATTTTAAATACTCAACAGAAAGATTTGTATTCATACTTAGTAACGGAGGGACATGACATGTGCAAGTTTATTCATGTTCTGACATGTAGGGACATGTTTAGTGTAGCACTGTCCTATCGTAAGAGCCAGCAGTGATTTTACTGTGGATGATACATCAGCAAATTGTTTAATGTTATAGTTAGATTTATGCCGAGAGAGTGTTTACACCACCTCACAGTTTCTGTAATGTGTATGATGAACTAACATTTAAGTCTCATAGGCTTTACTTCACTAATAAAAAAGTGTTATGAACTTTATTTTGGGTGTAAAGTGGGGGACCAAGAAAGGGCATGGGTCCCGCACATTTGCTGTGTATCGTATGTTACGCTCGTCACTTCATGGTGAAATGGTTTGCACCACACCCCCTATGTTTGCAGGAAACCAAAAGACCACTCCTCTGATTGTTATTTCTGCTTAACAAACATTAAAGGGATTACATGTAAAGCAAAGCATACAGTGATTTATCCTCATTTACCATCTGCAATGAGGCCAGTTCCAGATAGGAAAGAGCTATTCATATGTAAACCTCCAGAACAAATGACAAAAATGATAGCTCATTCTGATGGAAGTTATGTAGAATAGGAAACAGACTTCTTGGGTGATGATCCAACATTCGAAGCAAGCTCTTCACCTGAACCCCATTTATTAATTAAAAAGATCTTAACGATCTTTTAAGAGATTTGAACTTATTTAAAAAATAGCCTGAACTTTTAAGTTCCCGGCTAAAAGAATGGAATCTTCTACATAAAGATAACAAAATATGCTATTTTCGTAAATTTAAAGATGATTTCTTTAAAAAAAAATGGTTTAGTATTTTCTAAACATGTCTGTTCTATTACGGAGACTCTTAGTCATGAACATCAACCAACAGAGAGGCGTTTGTTCATTGATTCCTCTAAAGTTTTGTTTGAAAGCTGTGTTTCTGCATAATGATAATAAATTCCCCATCAATACTACGCTGATAACATGAAAGACACACGAAAACATGAAATTATTGTTGGAAAAGTTTCAGAGTGAAAAATATGAATGCAGTTGCTGTGGTAATGTGAAGGTTATTGCACTCTTACTTAACCTACAACTTGGTTACACAAATCCCCTGTTGCTTTTTGTGTGAATGGGATAGTAGAGAAAATAATCTCTACATTAAAAAACAATGGCCCAAGCGGTAAAACGTGTTCCTGGACAGAAAAACATTTTAAATATCCCATTACTCAATCCTGAAAAGGTGTATTTACTTCCATTGCATATCAAACTAAACCTCATGCAAAATTTTGTCAAACCAATGGACAAGGATAGCTCTGGGTTCACGTTTTTGAAACATAAATTTCCCAAAATAGCGATGCAAAAGTTAAAGAAGGAATATTTGTGGATCCATCAATAAGAGCACTAATGCACGACGACAAGTTTGACGAACATTTAAATTAAGCGAGAAAAGCAGCTTGGCAATCATTCAGAAATGTTACTAATAATTTTTGGGAAATCGAAAGACAGAGAACTATCCTGATGTAATGATTGATCTTCTGAAATCATATAAAGTTGTGGAATGTATTATGCCCTTGACATATATTTGTTGAACTCGCATATAGACTTCTTTCTAGAAATCTCGGGGCAGTCAGTGATGAGCACGGAGAACGCTTTCACCACGAGATTTCTACAATGGAAAAGAGGTATCAAGGCAAATGCTGGCTGATTAATGTTAGATCATCAGGAGAAATGCTCTACAAGCGCAATATTGCAGGAAATCTCACGCTTTCTAAATAAGGAAGAAGATTTGTGTGTTGCACTCTTTAGTATTATGTATTAATTTTTTTAAAATTTTAAAAACCTGTCTCTTGAAAACCTTGTCTGATGAAAAAAAATCTAAAATCATATTTGATCATATATGATCTAAAATCATATTATTTTTGTTGTCATATTTGAACTGAGGATTAAAAATACTTTCGGATTCATCTACTGAAGTTCTTGAGACAAAAAAAATTACATTTTCCCTCCAATGTAATTGTGTCTATATGAAGATGAAATGATTTTGGATTTTCGTTGGTACTAACGGAAATGATTCGAAGTTGCAAAAACGGATTTAATAAACCGTTGTATGGAAGGAGATGTTTATCTTAAAGCTTATAACAGGAAGAATATTTAGGATTATTTTAATCTTTAATCATTGTAATTTCTTAAAACCGTTAGGGAAAACTTGAAAACAACTTAATAAGTATCTAAGTCCTGATTTAATAGGCATTTAAATTGCCTGGTCTGACTAACAAATGTAGAGTTTTCTGAAGGTTTATGTCTATGAGGAGTTTGCAATATTTATTGGTAGGAATCTTATAATGATGATAATATTTATATAATTCATATTTTAGAAATTAGTGTTATCATTTAGATCTGATTACATTGCACACACCCATTTTAGGGTATAATTTATGTGAGGGCCACTGAAAATACCTACAAATTAAAAAAAAAATGCACTTATCCTGTAGGCTTAAACCAATGTTTCTGAAAATTTTTGAGTTAAAAAACTATTTCTCGAGATTTCTTAGAAATTTAAAATGATGAAAATAAGTGATAGGAAATGGAGGTAGATGTAACGATACCTCGGTCGTTACAAAGTTCATGTAAAAACTTGAATTCTATTTTCCTTATACCTTGGAGTTTTGTTTTACATTATAAAAAAATACAAAACATTCCAAATTTCTGTTTATTTTCAAATTATCAATACATCAGTTAAAGACAACAGTAGAATTTTTCTTATTCTAATGAATTGTTTAAATCCAATTAATTTTCAACTAGCAAAAATATTAAGGAGATTAGAAGCGGAATTAATGTCGTTTGTACGATATTTTCGGAAATTTCGTTTCAACGTTTGGTTTCTAATGCTCTTCTGTGCTACCTTTTTTTTTATCTTCTGGCGCATATTTAACTAAAAGGAATCATTTGGGAAAGATACCAACATTAAAGTTACATGTTCTTAATATGGAAGTTTAGTTTTAAGGTGATCCATCCTACAGGTTCAAAAGTTATATTTGTTTTATGTTATTTGTAATTTGTATTTACAAACACGAAGACTTACTGATGTTTCCGTAGACTATTGGAACGAGACTAATAAATAAATTTGAAGAAATAACATTCAAGAAAGTAGGTTTTTACGTTATTTGGAACTTCTTTTCTTCTAAACGAGGAATGCAATGATTTGACGGGAATTTTAATTAAATAAGAATGAAAGTTTATTGAAAAAACTAATTTTTGTAAAAACGATAAAGAGAAGCTGAAAGAAGATTCATCATATACAGTAAACTTCCTGTAATCCGGCACGTTCGGGATTATGAGGCCTGCCGGATTACGAAATATTCCGGATTACAGGATGAATATAGGAAAAAACGTGAATTACACAAAAAATTGACAGTAAAACATGTTTTTTATGTATTTAAACAGCTTAAGTAGAATAAAAAATTAAGTAATAATGTAAAATAACTGACCTATAAACAAAAAAGTGCACTGCAGGCTTACAAAAAATTTAATTCGAAGTTGAGCAAGACGGTTGATCGAAGCCCTTAGGATTGTTCTTCTTGGTAGAAGCAATCTTAAACAAATTTCGAATCTCGATTTGTTTTTTACTCTTTCCTCTTCATTTTTTTATTAAGTCATTTCGTATGATGTGGAGTTTCGTAATTTCAGCATCATTAAATGAACTGCTGCGTTCAGAAAATTTGATAAACGTATTCAAGGCATCAGCTGCTCGATTCCAAGTGATGTTGTTTGACTCGTCTACATCATCTTCATCTGACTTCACGTCTTTGGGGTCTGTTGGATTGGTAACACTCTGTATGATGATCTCATCCGTCAGAATTTTAGAGACATTAACTTTAGGACCTCCGTCACTTGTCAGTCACTATAAAATCACTCAACACATAATCAAGCTCACCAAAACACTAAAACACAATATTCGACGTTGATATAGCAACCTGAGCATCACACTAATTAAAATGGCGGGAACTGAACGTGAAACGTAAAGAAAGCCACAGTGACGTCCAGAGAACAGGTGGCTACCGAACTATTACGATATAACCCGAAGTCGGCCAAAGATGAGCGCCTTGTAGTGAGGTGGGTTAAAGCTATATTGTAAGATTAGCATTACCTGGCGGATAATAGCAACAAATTTGGTATGAAGGTACCTTAGGGTATACTAATAAAAGTTAGGCTAGGAGCCCTCCGGAATTTCTGAGAATTGGCATGGACACTGACAACAAAAATGGCCAACAAATATGACAAAATATCACTTTTAACACAATTTATTATGCTATACTAAGTACACTATACATATATCTTAAAGTAGTCTATACCAGGGCTTTGGAGCAGACAAAATTTGCAATTGCTCCGCTCCAGCTCCGCTCCGACGTGAAAATACTTGCTCCATGCTCCGCTCTGTGCTCCGCTCCATGCTCCAAATACATTTTTTAAGTCGTATTTCCAAAGATCAAATATTAAAAACAAGCAGTTTTTTTTAACTAAATTTTATTAATCATCATAATTAATTCTATAAAACAGAACAGCTGACAGTAAGTCATCTTTCAATGTCTATCTTGTATCATTGACACCAATTTTAAGGCAGAAAATAATTGCTCGACACTGGCTTGTGTAGTGGGCATACTCGATGCAACTCGACAGGCAGCTTGAATTCGGTGTGGGTAACCGTCCATAGTTTCAAATGCTGATTTTACTTTGAGTCTACCCATAATCTCAATTACATGACAATCTTGGTGAAAAATCCTCTCAAAGTCTTCTTCGTTCGAATGTTGCATTTCTGAAACTCTCAGATGTTTTTCCAGCTTGTCCAGCTCTTTTTCAAAATCATCATCTTCTGAAGAATTGTCTGCTGAAATCGAAGTATTTGTTTTTCCTTTCTGTGATTGTTGAAAACTTAATATTCGATATGGCTGCTCGGATTCAATTATTGAGGATTCGATTCCAGCCTTTCACTCTCTTGCCTCATATCAAAACGCTTAAAAATCTTTAGTTTTTCGAGTCGCCGGCGATATCCTTCTTTTGCTTTTGTCGTTTGCGACGAACTCAGTAAAATTCTATACCGAAGATCTATATAGACTCCGGCAAGAAAATGGGTGTTTTGGAAAAGATTTTCGTCACATTTTCGCATGGAGGTCAAAATTCCCATAGCAATTTTCCGCCATTGTCTTTGAGAAATTTTGCAAGTTTTTGCCACTCCTTCATGTAAACTCCCATAACAATTTACTTTAAAAATTATGTAATTTTTAAAGTAAAATTTGGCTTTGTCAGGAGATCTCTTATATTCTTAGTTTCGTGCCATTCAAGCTTTAGTTAATATCATTTCTATGGCTCCAGCTGCAGCTACTTGTTCACAATAATGCTTAAAAACAAGTAGACGATCAACCATTGCGAACGTTGAACCCCAATGAGTCACAGTATCCAAAGGTTGGGTTAGCCCATGAGTTTTTAGAAGAATACTGCGAATATTTGGGGTTCGTAATTTGATAAAATTATTTAAATAATGAAGTTACACAAAATTTAAATAAAAGACAAGTATCAATAATAGCTTTTATAGACTTTAGCAAGGCTTTTGATAATATTGACCATAAAATTCTATTAAAAAAATTAGAAAATTACGGTATAAGAGGAGATTTTCATGATCTTATCAAAAATTACTTAAA
>JAFIDM010010028.1:34636962-34663803 GCA_023159025.1 Thereuonema tuberculata | reverse complement strand
AAGAAGCAGCATCTATGAATGACACAAGAAAACTCTACGATATCACAAGGAAACTTAATTCGAGATAATAATGGCCGGCACATACCAAAACGGAGCAAACCAACTAACAATATCGATAGAACAATCTCTCTGAAATAATAAACAAAGATGATAGACACGCCATTGATATTGAAAAGATAGAAGAAAATGAACCCTTAAATATAAATATAGGAAAAATTATTAAGTCTAAAATCATTTTGATTCTTAAAAAGAATTAAAAATGGAAAACCCAGCTGAAAATTACAACATAGCTGGCAAATTACTAAAAGCCAACACAAAGATAACAAATGAAATGGTATATATACGTACTAGGATCAAACCCAGCATACGTCGCCTATCTCCTCAAGGAATCCCATTTTCCACGCCCGTGCTACAAAACACGTGGTTCCACGGGATTCCATCTATGGGAATCTTTCTCAACATTCAGCTTTCCCATTGGTTCTTTTATCGTATTTCTGTTTGGCAGCAACTCACTATGTACGCGTTTTAAAATAACCTATCAATTTATTAAACTTAAACGTTGGTCATGTAAAATAGTTTCCTTAATTGTTTAATTAAATTCTTAAAGATTAATTCAGGTGTACCGGTTTCGTTACTGCTTACAATGATATTCATTGCACGTAAAAAAATATTAATTAATGAATATATTAATTAACGATATTTGGTAAAAATAAAATTGGCCCAAATGAATTATTTTAAAAAGAATAAAGACAGAAAGACATCTCTCCTGATGAAGCCACGTCTTACTGTTTGTGAAAGCTAGGCCTCCTGTTTTATAACCTTTTTAACTTTTAAATTTTTAATGTAATTTTTAATCTATGTGTGCGGGCTGGACTTTTTAACAATAAAAACAGAAATAAATAAAAAACTAAGATCCGAACAGTCAGGTTTCAGAGCAAATATGTTCTGTATTGACTAAATCGCAATACTAAGAATTATTTTAGATATTTTAGAATATATTTTTTATATTTTAGATATAAGTGAGCTTAATTTTTTTAGACTTCTCAAAAGCTTCACTGTAATTTTCACTATAATCTGGGTTCGGCACTATAGATAAAAATAACTTATGGAAGTTACTGAAACTATATGGAAGGATGGTGGATCCATATTATATTCTATTTTATCTTTAAGAGCTCAGTGTTCTTCGCTTTATTCATAATTTTCATTCATGCTTTGAATAAAAAGACAGTATGTAGTATCGTTATAGTTTTATCTATGTAGTGGTCTGATTTTAAATTTAATTTTAATTTATTTATATATTTTATTTTATTTTTGTTTATATGTTGTATTTTTAAAATAGGTAATAAATTTAAATACAATCAAATACCCATGTGCTGATGAAGACCTCGTGGAGAGATGTATCGATCAGTACATACATACTCTAAAGTTCCATGCAGGTAACAGTTATTCGTCATACTGTACAATTTACTTATAATATTTATATCTGTAGCTTCCTATGAAAAGTAATAATTCTGGTTACTGAAGAAATAGAAGTCACGACATCTATCCAATTTCTTTTTTGAACAAAAATAATCAAATATTAAGAATTTAAAATATAGATAATGTTTTCTATTAGCTCATGTATTTAGAAAGTGAAGTAAAGGATGTAATAAATTTTCTTTTTGAATTTCATTGAAAAAAAACAAACAAACGAAAGCCAATTTATTCATGACTTTCTTTAGAATCACTGACCCCTGACCATTTATTCAGAGTCTCCCAATGGTACAAATTGTGTGGAGTTCCTTGGTTTTGCTCTTACTACAAAACTGACTTGGTTTGTGTTTTTTGAAAAAGTTTTTCATGAAAATACAACCATTGGAGTTGTATTTCTATACATGATGTCAGAGGTCCTCAAAAATAAGTTTTGTTTATTCTTTGTTTGGTCTTTGTGTGGTTGTTGCCAAATAATTCAAGATTGTTCTTCTTAATAGTTTCTTTTCAATACTGAAGTAAACCAACGAAATCTACTGAACTTTTATTTGTAGCAGATAAATCACTAATAGTCTTCATTTTTGTAAGTTATTTTTTTCTTATAATGAGATTTTTTTTTCAAAATACAGTCATCAATAAAACTTCTCCATCTTTTTTTTTTCTGAAAGCGTTTTATTTGCAAAAGACACAAACTTCGTGGCTCAATTTCAAACTGCTTTTAAAACAGTTTTATTTTAATGTTGGAACCGGAGTCGTCTATATAACTTCAAATTGGTTATTGCATCAAGTTTGTTCGGAGGTGGAAAAACACGTTTACGGATGTACTTCATTTTATTAGTTAAGATTTGAAATATTTCCATAATTTTTATCGATCTCATAGAGATAAGGTATGAGATTTCCTGTATCTGGGTGTGTAGCGCTTCCATAGCTTAAACTAACTCGGAAGTCGGAGTCCCGTGAATGATTCGTCGCTGGACGTTCCGTACTCTGGAGATTTTGCAAAAAATCTGACTTCCTGTCCAAACTATATTCGATTTTAGACGGCCGCTGACCGAGAAAGAAGTAGTGATAATTGAAAAAATTTGTGATCTTCCTAAACTCCATCGATTATGCTGAGAACGAATATCAAGCCCTTGACCCAATGCTAATCCGGTTCAAAATGGTCGCTGACTAGTTATTTTCCAATTTATTAAAAGAGGAAAATATAAATTGTTTGATTGGAGTTGAACAGTTCTTAACATAGTGTCAATTGAAACAATGTTTCATCGTGTGTCTTGAAAACTAAATTAGATAAAATTACTGTATTGTCCGGCGTATAAGACGACCCCCAATTTTTCCAATTAAAATATAGAGTTTGTGATTTACTCGCCGTATAAGACTATCCCTCCTCCAATGCACACCAAATAAAAATTAAAAAAACATCAGATTTGATTTCAGTACGGTAATTTTAATTCAAATGCTTATGACATGCAGATACTCAGCTGGAAAACTGTCACTTATAAACATAACGCTGTTTGTCATCAAACATGTGAATATAAATCAGTGCAAGTGGATTAAACTTTTCCTTTAAAAGCGATGTACCTTACCGGCGATTGGCTGGTAGTTGTATACAACGCCTGCTTGGATTGGTCAGCTCTTTCTGTCTCCAAGTAACTGTAGCTTTGTTTATTCTGGTGCATTATTTTAATGCTACATTTTTTAGAATTTCACTAAAATCATAGTATTTCTTAACTGTAGTCTTGTTTATTCTGTCCCCGCTCTATCTCTTTTTTCCATACCCCGGGCGTCCCGGACGCCTGCAGCTTGCTCCGTCCTTCACTTACACCTTCCCGGTGAGGCATCCCCCTCACCTCGTCATCGGGACCGCGTTAAGTCACTTCTTTCCACGAATCCTGGTGAGTGGATTTTCTTCTACCGTACTTGTACAGCGCCGTCCTTGCTGCTTTCATACGGTTGCCGCATACGGCAGGGATGCGGCCGTGGCCTTTTTGAGCTCCCCCCACCATATGTGGTGACCGCAGATTCTCTAGTCCGGCTCGTAAGTTTCAGCACCCGGTGTATAAGACGACCCCCGACTTTTGAGAAGATTTTCGTGGTTTAAAAAGTCGTCTTATACGCCGGACAATACGGTAGTTTAAGGGGATATAATTGTGTACATTTATAATCTGTATATTTTCTGTTGGGTTGTTAATTAAGTAAATACACCTTTTGATTCGAGCATTCTTGTTCTCATAGTTAATAGGTTAGCTACTAATTTAAAGTGAATTATAAATTTAGAGATATCTGAATAATAACATTAGTGATTAAGAAATTTCTTGTTTTAAAAATATTTTAAGTTTTTGATATTCTTAAACAGAGTTGTTTTACTCTTAGATTACCCTTTATGATGAATTATTCGCTCGATGATTGTACAGAGCCACATCTTTTTAAACAATCTTATGAAATCTCCATAAATAATGAAACAGACTGAATCATGTAGATCCCAATGTCCACGCAAATGTCAAGACTCTTATTTAATCCTAAATGGACAACTGAATGGCTTCGGAGGCATATTTACCACTACTTGTCGTCTGTTGGATTTCACAATCCCAATCCTCAGAGAAGAGCATTGGTACACCTCTTCCAATCTATTCGCCGACGTAGGAGGAAGTTTAGGATTTTTCCTCGATGTCACTCTGCTAACTGGATTTGAAATTCTAGAAGTAACGATTGAATTCTTCACGAAACATGTAAGTATTTTAAAAAGAATCACCATCTTAAAAAGTAAGGAATTTTAGCAAAATCAAATAGAAATGAAGCATTTCATGTTATGCAGGAAAACCATCTGACAGTTCTCCTAGCTTATTATAAGCTTATCATAAGCTTATTATTATCTCAACATTAACAATTAAAATAGTATTTGACGAAAAACAAAACAACTAATTTTAAATTTGTAAAAATCATTTTCTTAATTTAGGTTTTAGCTTTAAACTTTACGACTTTAGTTAAAATCTATTTTAAATTGAGACTTTTTAAGCTAATAAAAATCATATTAATCATTTATGTAATATTCATATATGTCAGTTTCAATTTTCTTTCCAACTTTTTTAAAAAAAATTTTCCGAAGTCACAGATAAAAGCTTAAAGAAAATATGAAGAAAAAAAATATTACATAAAGGTCAACCCATCCATCCATAGTATTCTGTCCGGAGACAGGTCCAATTCTATGGAATTTGCTAGAATTCCCAGAAATGCCTGGGAAAGATACTGGAGTGGTTTTAAAGATCAACAATGATGAACAAAAGAAATAAAAAACAATATTTCAAACATTTGGATGGTTTATACTATATTTAAATGTTTTTAAAAGCCATAATTTAATTTCTATTTTTGTTTTCTTACGAATCTCATTTTTTACTTAGACGATGATGTATATTACGAAGGGTTGATGCGTCGTCATATAGTCAAAGTTAACACTCTCACCTCCTACCTAAATCCTCCTCTACAGCAGCGATGATTTTCGATACACGTCCTGACGTCACACAGCAACAGTTTTCATTGTAGAAGAGACCTCCGCAGAAATGTCATGTCGCTTTTCTACCATTCCTCTTTGCAAACTTTCCAAAGACCCGTAAGCGTTGTGCCTTTACCTTTACATCAGATACCTTTACATCAGGTACCTTTACATCGGCGCTTGCATCAGGTGATTTTAACGAGATACGGGTGCACATGTCTGTTTCCGCTTCCATCCAAGATAATGGAGAGTACTGCGTGAGAATACCATCTGAGGCACTAAAGAACTTGGGAAAAGGTACAATAAGTAGATTGACAAATTTGATCAATATGATACATGATACAGGTATTTGGCCGGAAGAACTGCTTAAAACTCTTTTGGTTCCGTTACCAAAGAAATGTAATGCCAAAGATTGTAAAGATTACAGGACAGTTAGTTTTATATGCCATACTACAAAAGCAATAACAAGGATTATATTGAAAAGAATTGAAAGGAAGATTCAGGAAAATTTGGGAGAAGATCAATTCGGTTTTAGAAAAGGAAAAGGAACTAGAGATGCCATAGGATGTTTGAGAATGATGGGAGAAAAAATGTTAGAAGTGAATAAAGACTTATTTGTTTGTTTTATTGATTGGGAAAAGGCATTCGATAAGGTTAATTGGTATATACTACTGAGAATTTTAAAAGAAATTGGCATTGATTGGAAGGATAGAAGACTAATAAAGGAGATGTATTGTAGGCAGGCAGTGACTGTAAAAGTAGGAGATAATGAAACTGAAGAGATGGGTATTGGAAGAGGAGTTAGACAAGGGTGTTGTTTTTCACCAGTGCTTTTTAATGTATACGCAGAACAACTCACTGCGAAAGCTTTAGAGGAAGCAAGAGGTGTTGTGATAGGAGGAGAGAGATTGAAAACCATTAAATATGCAGATGATCAAGCAGTGTTGGCAGAATCAGAAGAAGAGTTACAGAAAATGATGGACAGTATAATAACAGTTGGGAAAGACTTTGGAATGAACTTAAATGTGGGAAAACCCAAGGTGATGAGAATAAGCAGGCAAGAAGGTAGTGTGAATATCTCCTTAGAGGGAAAGATTATACAGCAAGTAAAGGCTTTTAAATATTTGGGAAGTCTGGTGAGATGGGATGGAAGTTGTACCGAAGAAATAAGAAGTAGAATAGCAATGGGTAAAGCAGCATTTGAAAAGGTAAAAGCATTGTTAACAGCACAAGGCATTTCAATAGAATTAAGGAAAAGGTTTGATAAATGTTTTGTATGGAGTGTGATGTTATATGGTAGTGAATCATGGACTATAAAAAAAAAGGAAGAAAGATTTCTAGAAAGTTTTGAAATGTGGCTCTGGAGAAGAATGTTAAAAGTGAAATGGTCGGATAGAGTAAGGAATGAGGACCTTTTAACAAGAATAGGTGAAAAAAGGAAATTGTTAGAATCCATACGCAAGAGAAAAACATCTTGGTTAGGACATGTGCTACGAAGAAATTGCCTACAACAAAGAATAACAGAAGGAAAAGTAGAAGGAAAGAGAGGAAGAGGAAGAAGAAGGATTGGAATGCTGGATGATGTTAAAAGGGGAAGAAAATATGAACAATTGAAGAAAGATGCACAGGATAGAAGAAAATGGAGAACGTCCAATTGAAACCTGTCGTAAAGACAGTTTACACCAGAGAGAGAGAGACTGCGTGAGGTATGACAAGACACCTAGTCTTGGTGGATACAGACCTTATGTGCATCAATACCGTACAATTTCGGTATTTGGCATCGATAAATATCACCCAACACATGGTCTTGATAGTAGGCTGCATTTACCTGGGCATTTGATGCAGTTCTGGAGAAGTCCAATTTTCCGTTATACGAGTAGCCTGCAACGACCATGAAGCCTTCGGAGAAACTCTCTTAGCAGCCGCGGATCCACTGGCATTGACCTTTACCATCTTTCTCACGATATGCAATTGCTGAATTTTGAAGCAATCAGAGAGATAAACCCATGCCTCATCGAAGGTTAAGACAAATACCTCCATTTGTCACCTGTCAGAAACGTTTCATACAGCCGTCGACAGTCGCGTCTCCTCTCAGCCTTATGTCGTTGAAGCTGCCTGTGACCACCTGCCTTATAGACCTTCCGCAGATTTAAATGTCCGAATACAGGATGCTGTACGGTTGATTGGTTCACTCCAAGCCTGCTCGCCATAGCTCGCTGCATCAGGGTTTATCCCTGGTTGCCATTGTCTTCAATCATGCCAGCATTGGATGAGCGAGCTGAGTCATATATTGTTTTTTTGGGGGGATGTTTTCGTGGTGATGCTGCAGCGACATTGACACCATTCATATACCGTCTGATAACTTTACCAATGCAGGCCTTGGAAATCTTCAAAACCATCCTTTGAACACTTTCATCTAATGCGCTCATGGCTATACTTTGCCCTGGAAAACCCAATGATATACCTTTCCAAAAAGAACTCAATTTCGGAGGCATTATTACACGAACACCTTAGAGAACATATTGTATTTTTAGAGAATTATCTCTTCAACACATCTACGCTATGTCATAATTCAGTGTTTCGTGAAGGGCGAGATATCATTTCGCATTTGATTCCATTACAACACATCAACCCTCCGTATTTTCAAAACATTTTGTTATTAATGTTGATTCATCTATTATTGTTTTATCATCATTATTTAGTTACTAATATAATAATATAGCAGATTATCTATTATTTGAATCATCACTTATTTGAAACGAAAAGCAGTGGCCTGAATCGATCTTATCTATCTTACATCAATATTGGTATTTCTGGATGCGATCGCATCCCCAGGAAGTGTTGTAGTTTCTACCGCAAGGGCTTATGGGTAATATTCCTTCTCCTGTGTTTGTCAGCTAGTTTCTATCAAATCATCGATGCAGTGAATGACTTTACCTACGGAGACCCTAATGTGAAGTTAATTATAGAAAAGAATAAAACTCTCAAGTATCCATCTTTAACTCTTTGTCCTTATAGACCTTTTGAGCATTGGCAGTTCTTTCACCAGATGGGAGACGAATACATGGACCTTCATAATCTGTTTCTGATAAAGACATCCCTTTGTCATCACTGTTTGATATTCCAGACAATTATTTTATGAACTTTTGGGATGACTCTTTTGGAATCAATGAAGGCAATATTTTGCAAGTAGAGGTGAATGTAAGTATAGAAACATTCTATTGTTATTTATTGTTTTTCTATCAACTCAAAGCCCATCAGAATGTATTGTGTTCCCCAAAATATTATCCGGTGTATTTAAGTTAAAAATTATATGCAGTTCATATATATCTCGTACTGTTAGGTCCTCACTACATTCCTAACAATTTTCAAACTAAAGATAATGATGTGCTTTTAATTTTTTTCCAGTTACTATTTGAAAACTCTTCCAAAGCACGAGGTTCCTTAATTTATCATCTTATTCTCACATTAGCAACGAAAATAGGTTAAATTAATGAAACGCAGCGTTTTAGAAGTCTGTAGATTTGAAGTTCTAATATTCTGTAACAACTCAAAAAATTAATATGTGAAAAATATTGAAAGGTGTGGTGAAAATTGAAAAGTCAAATTTCAATTCTGTCTACAATGAGCGGCTCGAGTGTAAAACTTGATAACTCCCACTCTGTTCAAAACTGAATTAGTGGACACATGACGTCATATCCACATGTTTTCCAGTGTACTGAAGGCATTATGGCGGCAAAGATTGAATGGCTATTCAGAGGTCGGGAGAAATTACGTTGTTCTTGGTCAGTTCGACGCATATTTATCTGTATTTATGTGGCGGAGACAATGGTAAAAGTATCGTTTACGGTATGAGGTGGGGTTTTTTTTCCGCGTCGGGAAATATGGCAATTTCCGAACTATTTTCAGAAACCGGAAGCAGAAGTTGACGTCACATGTTCAATTTCCGGATAAAAATCGAAACCGAATACAAAAAAAAACTTTCTCTTGCTAAAAGGGGCCATCACCATTAGACAAGAGAACAACCGCTGAATATTTACGAAGTGTCCTATTGGTTAGTACTGTATTCGTTAGTATATTAAAACAACAGAAATTTGGCGTACCTTATGTGACTGTTTTGTGGCGGATAAACTTGAATAATGCCATCGATAAAGTTTTCAAACATCAATATGATCCTTACAGGAAAGGGAAATTGGTGGTTAGTTCCTCAGGTGAAATTGGTGATGCAGTGGCTAGCAACGGTGTTACGCAGACTCACGGTCCCTACACATAACGCACGCCGAAACCTGGAACGAATTGTCCTCGCGGACTACCGTCTAAATAAACCGTCTCTCTCCTAACAATATCGAACGTGTAGAGTTGACGACAATTTCGTTTTGACTCAAAATAAAATACAAGCTCCCTAACGTTATAGGGAACAATAAAATTCTTAACACCAGGCAGAAAAGTTTATCAAATTAATCAAAAAATCAAAAGACAAACAATTAAACCAGAAAAATAAACAAAGAAGAAACCTTTTATGATAATTCCACGCAACACCGTCCCAACACAACTGCATCTTATCACCAATTTGATCCTGAGCAACTAACCACCAATTTTCCCTCCTTTAAGGGTCATCCGCCAAGGATCGAACAGATCGACGCCAAAGGCTAGCTTCCACGAGTTCACCGTAAGCACCCAGGTAAGCCTCGTCGAATGCCGACATAGAATTTAACCCGTAATCGTCCGCAACCGCATCTCCTTCAACAGCCATGTTGAAACTGAAACAAACGTGGGCATGTGAACACATGAACAAACATTACGTCATATATCCTTCTTCAGAATCGTATGCCGGATACAAAAAAACGCCCATCAGCAATGAATACCAACAAAGCATCCTATTGGCAAACATATTTGAACCGAGACAATTTAACAAGAACTACAAATCAATGTTCCAAAATTTCATGCATCATATCATTCAAGTATATCAGCCACAACCAACGACACCGTCATAGAAGATAAGCCTAATTAGCTTCGTCAGGTAACAGTATTCATCCATTGCAGTTATGTTTCGGTTAGATTAAGTGAGGCATCCACAGTTGCAGGAACAGCTGTTGCTAACTTTTGAAAAACAGCATCCCTAAAAACACAAAATCGCTCTTACATCCAAAAACAACTTTCACCAGAAGTTCAAACATCCCTTATCAACTTCTGGTTCCTTACAAGTAGTTCCAAAGCGGCCATGTTTCACAATGCGAAAGAAAAAAAAAAAAAACAACCCACGCCCGATACCGTAAAATAAACTTTTACAAGTAATGTATTTTCAGAACCTTTCCAGAGATGTTTATTTTAACGGTTAAATTATTGAGTTGAATAGAAAAGATTAATTTAAGAGCATACATCGAAATTCGAATCAATAGGCATAAGTTTCTTCCTATCATACTAGATCAAGATAAACTGATTCCAAGAAATGTGTAGAGAAGAACTTACCACAACAAACGAGTCCAAGAATCTTTTTAATAATTTTCAAAGTAACAGCTATTAACTATAATTCTTTTATAATCGACCTAATTATTTATTAAAGAAGATTTTTTATTTTCAGTTTATGAAAAAAGAAAGTTAGACGAAATATATTTGATATTTACTTCAAGTTGTTAGAAATCTTCATTTCCTTTTGCTAACGTTTCGAAATTCTTTATAAGACATGCTTTCGTTTCGAAATTCTTTATAAGGTGACGCAGAACTTTTTATTAAGATTATTTTATGAAATTCTAGTGTTATTCATTGACAAGATTAGAACCCAATGAAGAAGTGTTTAATGTTAGTCTCATTGGTGAAAACACAATAAATGGCAGATGTCTAACAATCAAAACAAGTAAGTTACACTACTTCATTTCCATTTAATGTTTTCAAATTGTTATGACTAATTATAAGACCCAGATACTGTCGTTTTTTTTAAATTATTATAAATTATATTTCATTCTTAACTTTTTCACATTCTTAACTTTAACTGTGAAGAAAAGAATACTTCGATATTTAAGCTTGCGTAATTTTTATTAAATGGCATATATAAACTATTACCAATTACTTGAAGTAATATTGTTATTTTTTAACTTATCTTGAGATATCTGTCAGAATTCTTTATTATCAAGATAACTTAAATAACAATAGTCCAGTCCCTCAATGTAATAAAACCTTAGTTAATTTAGGTATTTTGGTTCCAGCTCCAGCTGCCAGATTTCGAGGACCCTCGACAGCATCTTGCATTGGATTAAAATCTTTCCCACCCACAACTGCAGAGTATAATATCATAGTAAGATTATTCTCTTTTTATCCTTCTTTCTTAGAACTCTTTCTTAGAAGTTCATGAAATTAGTCTGTAAGTGTATATGTGTCTCTCTCTGTGCGTAGGCCCCACCCTTTTTTGAAATCCCTCAAAAAAGGACCTATATAGTAATTAGGTCTATTTCTTCTTCTTCTTCTTCTTCTTCTTCTTAGCCTGGTTCAGTCCACTGCAGCACATAGGCCTCCCCCAATTTCCGCCACCTTCTTCTATCTTTTGTCTCTGTCCACCTTCTTGCACCCCTGAATTTCTGTAGGTCATCTCTCCATCTCTTTTTTGGGCGTCCTCTTTTTCTTTTTCCATTTCTTGGCTGCCATTCCGTTAGTAATCGAGTCCATCTTTCATCATTCATTCTTCCCAAATGCCCTGCCCATCTCCATTTAGAATTTTTTATTACTTCTGTAAAGTCTTTGATTCCTGTTTGTTTAGGTCTATTTAATTCTTTTTATTTACAGGGTGTTTTGAAATTCCTGTTACAAACTCCCAGAGGGAGTCCCAATAGAGGGTACCGAGCAGATAACGTTTTGAATAGGAACCAATTAGCGCCAAAAGCAAAACAAAATCACATCAAGTATTTAAAAATAAAATTATTTTCTTTCTTGAAAGAGCGTTACTGACGTGAATGCCAATTCCAATGAAAAATGTTTCTAGTTTTCCTGATGTTTTAGCCCATTTCCTGTCATGTGAGATCATTAAACATTTTTCATTTTTGTTTGTCATTCCATCTTTGTTCACTACAAGTGCTGCTCGATGTGACGACCACCAACTTTGTTACAAACATTGTACCTGGGAAGTATGTTTTGATATATGCGCTCAACAATACCTGGTGTGTGTTGAATCTCTTGTGCCGCAGCCAGAATTCGTGCTAGCGGATCTTCCTCCGACTCTACAGGAATCTCGTTAAACTGTACGGTTATTATTATGCACAATAATGTCTTAGTAATAGAAAAGCAATAATGAACTAACTTTTGTAAAGCAATAATAATCAGATTCTCAACTTTTGTTGTTTGAAGAAACAAAGATCCTTTTGTTGTTTGAAGAAACAAAGATAGTAGTAATGAATTCACTATAGCATAGTGAATTCATTACTACTATCTGGAGTGATTGTTTAAAAACAAAAAACGTAAATTGCAACGAAAAGTTTGGTGTGTTGTTCGTCGAGTTACCAAGCTTTGGAATAACGGCGTTTTTTCAATGGACATTTTCTAAATAAGAATATTGGCTTGTAAAGAATTGAATACGGAATATTTGATATTCGATTCTTGGAATTCATTTAACCGAGATATTGTGCGAATATTGCAGAAGAACTTCTACTAATAATTAATATTGTAGTTTTGTTCTAACAGGATCGCCGGAAGTTGAATTGATCGTCAATGAAAACGTTATTAAAATGGAAAACTGATAGGTTATCGGATTCCAGGAGACAAGAAAGAACGGTTGAAATGTTCTATAAGAAAAACGCATAATACAATGGATACCAAAGGACGTTTTCGGAGTACAGCGTTTGAACTGTGTATTTAACTCCGAAGCTCTGGCTATTGTGTTATAGAAGATTCAAAGTAAGTGTCTTTTGAGTTAATAATACATATTTAAGGACATATTTAAAGTTTAGTTCAGAAACACAGCGTTAAGAATTAAGTGAAGATAAATATATAAGACTCGATTTAAATTCTTATGTGAACATTGCTGTAACTTTGAGTTTTATACCAGAACAAACTATTGCATAGAAATATATCAATAGGCAAGGAATTTTTTTGTAACTATTGAATATATGAATTTTAATAATTATTACAATTAAGTGAATTTTGTAGTGAACTGTATTAGTTTAGTGACCAGAATTACTAAGAACTTTGATGAATCACGTCATCAGTGATAACAGATTTGTACTTGAATTTGTAAATGTGAAGAAGTTTTTTTTTTAGTACTAATCTTTTAGTAAGCCCAGATTAAATATTTGTTAATGAACGTTTAGAACAAGTTTTAAAGTTTCATTTTATTGGTTGTAAAGTGTACTCTTATTTGATTTAATAATAACCACGGTCTGCTACAAACTTATATATATATATATTTAAACACAAACGACTCTTCAGGTGGCCCCACAGGAAAACGTCAAATGGAGTTAAATCCGACGGGCGTGAAGGCCAAGCAATTGGACCACCGCGGTCTATCCATCTTCCCTGTTTGATCTCGGAGGGCAAGTGCAAATTGATTTTGGTTTGCTTGTGGCGTGGTGCGTTTTGGGACAAGCGAAACATGTCCTATTTTTGGATATGGCATCCTGTTCATCCCATTCACGGTGCGTTTCGGTTTGGTATTCAAAAGCGTTATCTGCTCGGTCCTCTCTATAGGCTCTGGGAGTTGTTGTATTTCGAAACAGCCTTTAAATAATAGTCTTTAGTAAACTATTTTTAATGATGAATTTACTCATTCATTGAAAGTAATTTTAAGTTTTCATAATGTAAATATATAAAGCGGAATAACTGAATCAATATGGCATTCCTGATAAAGATTTATTATAGGAACCAATCACTGTTGGGTTGCAGTGGAATTGTTAAAAAAAATCAAATGAACAAATTATATTTTAAGTTAACGTTTTCAGTTAAATTAAAAATCTTGTCTGATTTCATCATATTTTCACCTCTTAAATTTAAAAAAAGGTATCTGACTTCTTGTTAATGGGTGAATCTACAGAAAACCTGCAATTTCAGTCAAAAATGTTTGAGATTTTAAATTTCAAGATTTCCTTTTCAAAAAAATTGAGATGATTGCTTTTGACGTTCTTACATCCATGATATATGTGGTTCAGGTTATTTTGGTTATTTAAAAAAAAAAAAAAAAAAATGATGGTAGGCTATGTCCTCAGAAGTGACTTCTGTTAATAACGATGTCGAATTTTAATATAAATTATATTCGAAATAGTGAATTTACGTGGGAAAAACTATGAAATTATTATTATTATATATTATAAAAGCATTATTTTGTCTGTCATAAGACTTTACGTTTTTCCAATTTTGTGACCAAACTATAAGAGATAAGAGTGGTCATGTAAATGGATAAAATGTAGATCTTTTTAAGACAAACAAAATGCTACAAAAATCTTTCGAAAAAAGTTTTTGGTTTCCAAGATGGCGCCTTTTAAAGGGTCAAATTTTCACTTTTTCTCAATTTAAACGAAAAGTATAAAAGATGGAAGAGAACATTATATTGAGAAAATGTTGGTATTTGAAAGTTCTATCGAACGATATATCACTTATTCACAAACGCTTCAGCGTTTGCAAGATATATGCAAAAATGTGAATTTTCGGTGTGTGACGCCGACCCGCAATACATTCGAGTTATTCGGAGAAGCCACAACGGGCTGGGAAGTTATATATTCTCCGACGATCACAACATTAATTTGCTAAATAGTTTTTTTTTTTAATGCTATATATGCAAGGGTTCCGGAGCGAAGCGACGGTACCCGGCTATTATTATTATATATTATAAAAACGTATATTATAAACCGTTATTCTGTCTGTCATTCTGTAAGCAAAATGCTAAATTACAAATTACTAAAATGTTACTGAAATAGAGAATCTATTCATAAAAAATGAAAATATATTAAACAACTGTCCAACTATACTGATTGGCGACGTAAATATAGATATTTTCAAAATGAATAAAAACAATGTAGTACAGAAATACGTAAAACTTATGTGCAATAATGGTTTCAAAAATCGTCTTTACGGAACAACAAGAAACTGTACAATTCATGGAAATACGAAAACAAATATAGATCATATTTTCATAAATAAACATGATATCAAAACACCAGAAATAATATGTAAAGAACGAATCGGATAACAGTTGAAAATGAGAAAATAACACATCCAAATATAATCCATAAAGAACTAATCAATGATGTTAACAAAACAAAATTCACGAAAATCTACATATATAAAAAGAAAAGTCCTGACTCACTCACTGATTCATCAACGCCCACCCCAAACCCTTGGATCTAGAAAGCTGAAATTTTGCACAGAGGTTTCCTTTATGATGTAGACAAGGAATAAGGCCGGATTTTTCGAAATTCGGGATAGGGAATAATCTGGCAAACTGACGATGAAGTGTATGGCGGCAACCCCAGGTGTGTGGCGCCAACCCGCAATACACCTGAGTTAAGTGGAGAAGGGCACAACGGGCTGGAAAGTCGCTTATTCTCCGATCTCAATATTAATTTGCAAAATTAATTATTATCAAGTTGTTTTTTTTAATGCTATATACGCAAGGGTTCCGGAGCGAAGCGACGGTACCCGGCTAGTAAATAAATAGAAGACTAATTTATGAATTAAAAGAACTTTTTATCAAAAGAGGAAATCATGTACAATAAAAATGAATCAGACTTATGAATCTTAAACGTCTATAAAAATGTAAATATATAATTACACATATCATATATTATATTATATACACATTATATAATTATAAATATCCTTATTGGCATTTAACAAAGACTGGAAGTGAAAGACAAGTCTTCGTGAAAAACACAGTACCCGCTATTGTTGATGATTCTCACATCCATGGACCCCAAAAATATTTGAAAAATATTAAAAAATAAAGCAGTTTGGATCTTTAGAAGCTACCCAACTGTAGCTTGTGACAGTCCACGGAAGTGACGAATCACCTTCTGTGGACAACTTTTTTTTTGGAAATTCCATAAAATTTAAAAAAAAAAATTATACTAAATTACAGTATATTTTGTACTTCAATGTGTGATTTTGAAAAATGACAAATATTTTCAATCATTTTCAATTTATTGCTCTGTGACACGAATTGCAGGTTTTCCGTAGATTCACCCTAATAAGCTTTTCTGCATTTCTAAATATTAGTTCTCAAATTTTGCAATTTCATAGAAGATTTTAAATGTTTGCCTATGAAATGTTCTTTATGTTCTTAGTTGTTTCTTCACAATGATTATGAAGATATTAGGACTCTTGATTCGCATTTGGGAATTCCACTTAAATTAGCTATAACGGGAATGTGGCCAATAAACACTCGTAAGGTAATAAAATTATATTTATTTTACATTATTATTTAAATTGATTCTTAAATTTCTTTTTGAAAAGAGTAAAACATTGACACACACGTAGGAAACAATGTATATTAAAAATTACGAAAAAAAGAATACATTACATAAGTGAGCTTGAGGGTTGGACGTTTCGACATCCTAAGCTGATTATCATTCTCAATGGAATCGTAACTGAAAAGAAAAGAAAAAGTTAACAGTTACATTTTGAATATTTTTGTAATCTTGGGAAGGGGTATTTTCATCCTGGAGTCATGAGGGGTCTTCAGTTTGAGATGAAGATCGGTGGTGAGGTCATAGGGCGTGGGTTGGTCCGTTCGGTGTGGGGCCAGTGTTGTCCGATGTTGAATCGATTATATTAGGTTTCTATCTAATTCTACAATAGCCATCTAATACTCCACATATTTTTATGCCTTTCTTTGATTAAAATCCGAAGACCACCATCCTTCGAATACAACCAAATAACCCTTACCATCACCCAGCACCAATAACAACGTAAACATAGGACGGTCAGGCAATTTGGACAATAACGAAATTTAATTTCCTGTTAAGTAAATGTTTTAGTAGATGTTGAGTTGGAAAACACTGTAGCACAATAAAAATTTTTGTTCTTTAATATTGTTAAATTTAGTTTTAATTGTTCCATGGTCATCCATGATCTAATAAGTATCAGAAGATTAATTTTCCCATATTGTCTGTCCGTCTGTGGACGAGTATCATTAAAATATCATTAAATTATCATTAATCGCAACAATTATTACAATCAAAATAATCGCAACAATTGCACTTTTTGCATTCGCAACAATCACATTTTTAATAATAAGAAAATTAAAGCAATATCAATCATATTTTCTTATACCTATCAGAAGACGTTGTGAAGCATTGTGATTGGTTTACTATTCGCTATCCATAGCTTGTTTGTATTCGTTTTGTTTAATACTACGAGTGTATAATACGACTGCTTTTAGTTGGCAGCAGAAAGAAAGCAAAACAATTCGTAAACTATTTTGTGTTTTAATGAAATAGAAACTGCAGTGTGGAATTTTAAACAGTTTCAGTTTTCCATTCAATCTAATATTTTTTTTAGTTTAATTGAAGGAATGTTTTAAATCTTTATGAACACTACCTCCATTAAAGCATGAATAACTGTTTGAAAGAAATCGAACAGTGTATTTACAAAAAAAAAAAAAAAGAAATCTTCAATTCTTATGATACTGCCGGGTTTCATATTTGTAGGAAAAGATACTTTTAGTCATTAATTAATTCTTAGTTATAGGATAAACGAGGATAACCATAAAATAAGTATAAAAATCAAAGTAAAACAGTCTTTTACTTTGACCTTCTGATTTTAGGGAAAGCTCTCAAATACGCAAATGCTGACCCGTGCTTGTCCAGAGCTTTTACAAATATGGATTATTTCATAAATCCGAGTTGATGTATATAGGAGCAATATACACATTTTGAGAGTTTAGCAAAGGTTTACAGGACACATTAATTTTTGTCTGAAGATATGTCGCTGAGGCCACTCTTTACATACATATTGAGCTTTGTTATCACGACTGTCACACTTGCATAAAAAACAGCAGTACTTAGTGTAACTTTGCTGAATACAAATTAACAGATCTAGTACCTTCAAATCTCTATACATCTTCCACTTTTACCTATCAATGCAATCAAGCAAAATGCGCTTGATAAAATTAAGCACTTTAACTGATAATTATATGTTCTCACTTCATTATTACACTGTAGCTTATTTCGATTTAATCTATTTAATCACACAGGTAAATAGTTTACTAGTAATAACCTTTCCACTTGTATGCACTTATAAATTTACTAGGAATAACCTTTTCACTTGTATGCATTTATAAAAATTACAATACTTTTCTTCTATTGTAATTCACTTGTATCACTTTTACTCACTAAGCAATACATTCTAATACGAGTATGCCATTTTGGTTTTAAACACCTTATGCGAAATTGAATAATATTTCCAATATGATAAGTCACAATCCGCACGTCACTAATTAGGCTTCACTTCTTTCTTCAATTTATCAGGTATTTTAGCCCATCCAAAATTGAGGTAATAAAGAGTTCGCTACTTACAAATTGATGACGCTTGAAGTCTTCACCTTTGAAGTACTCTGCGTTGCTTCGTTGTAACCTCTTCACCTTGTAGATTACAGCTGTATAATTCTGCAGCACTTTTAATCCTTGAATCAATGAGTCGAATATGGCGGGTCGCTTGCTCGTCATATGATGTGTCGTTCCCACAATACTTCGCGAGAACAATCTTTGACTTCTAATAATTCAAACTTTAATTTATGTAAGTTCGTTTCTTCTTACAATGAACGTAAACAAATAATTAAAGTTCGCACAATAAACGTTGACTCTCCTCGACGTTATTATGCTCTCGAACCGAAATAATAATCCGTTGAACTAAATATTTCTTCCTATAGTTCAAAGTGCTAATTATATTTAGCGACTATTTTAATTTAGATTAGAATATGATATGGTATTTATTACCTTTAAATAAACAGCAACAATGTTCAATTATTCGCTGACTTTGAGAATAATTCCTCTTAGGCAGTTCTTGGCATGGAGCATTCCACTTCTATGAAAGGGTTCAGGCTTCTCGGAATAACTTCAATATTCGAAAACAGTTCAAATAATTATTCGACGAATTTTCTTTTCCACTATATCACAGTTGCGTTAATATTCCTTAATTTCTTGAGGTGTTAATTTACTCTATCATTTCTAATTATTTTTCAAATTACGAAATCTTCTTGAAATAATTTTTTAATTATTTCTACTTTACGAACCGTTATTCAAAAGTTCCTTCGGACGATATATTTACTTGTGTTCTAAAAACTTCTCTTCTTCGTGTCATCTTTAGACCAAACTTCTTCCAGTCCAGGAATTTAGGTTCAATTCAAATTCACACCGCAATAGCTTCTCACGAAATTTCGTATTCGTGTTCCCTTTCCATTAAACTTTAACTTCTAATAGTCTTACTTTCGATAGGACTCATTTCACTTGAGTTCTCAGTTCACACTGCCCAATACCCTTAATCAATGGTTCGGTCCATTTTGGACTAACTGCTACCGGCTTAGGAATCCAACCGTTCCTAATTGAACACACTCTCTCGTGTGTTCTACAGCAATCAACTTCGCTCTCCAATACCAAAGCAACAACTGACTTAACTCCGTGTCATACTTTTATGACGTCACATTGACTTCCCATTACACACGCCAAAATTTGAATATTTAAATTTTCTATGGATTACTTCCATTTCAAAATAATAAAAAAAATTTCTTTCAAGCAATTTTCACATGCATATTATTTAAACAACTTTAACTCAAAATGATTAAATTATTTTATTTAAATAATTTAATATACCACAGCGATATTTATACATAATGTTGCCATTGTGATGGAGTATTGCCTTTAAACTCAGTTTGGAGGAGTCAATAAACAGCATGCAATGTTCTGGGTTGCGAACTTGGCCCAATCTTTAAACAAACCAACTTTATCATTACAATATACAACATTGTCGGAGAAAAACCTTTCAAAATCAAATTGGCGTCTCCTACATGAATTGACTCTCCTATATGAGTGGCACTGGGCAATACCAAACACACGAGGATAAAATCTACGTAGCAATCGTTCCGGAGCATTGTATAAATATTCAATAATTTGATTGTTTGTCGATACTTCATGTAATCTCACCATTCCTTTCTTCATTTTCTTTGGATTTTCTTCTTTATTTTGCTATCTCGTGCTGTTAGTCCAATTTTCTTACAATTGAAACATTTCTTGCTTTCACGCCTGCAATGTCCTTCTTTTGTCCTTTGGGATTTATTTAAGTTCGCTTTTACATTGAATTTTACCTCATCCTCAATTTTCCTAAGATTCTATTAATATCGGAATCAAAATTAAAATTGTTTGCGTTTAAACCAAATACTATGCTTTTTGTGCATGAATCATAATCAGGTGTTAAATCGGAAAGTATTATCTAACATATTTCTTGATTATCAATATTTCCTCCAATTTGTTGTAATTCAACAAGTAACAATTTTATTTCCGTGATTTTCTTTTCCAAGTCTTCTTCACCGGAAAATTTACTTATTGAATATAATTTCCTCTTTATGTTTGTTATTTGAAAAAATACTTTTTATTCATCAGCGGAATTTCAGCATTTTGATTAGGGGGGAGGGATGAATAATGCTTGTCGACTTATATTTAGTTTGTTTTTTTCCTCGCAATATTGGGTTAAAGGCCATAGGCCAAATTCCGTCTATGTTTTTATTGAAGTTAGTCTCCAGGTCTTGCAATAGTTTTCCTGGATGTACGTTTCTTTTACGAGAAGTAGGTGATGATCATCATAATTGTCTCAGCATTTTTTCGTTTTTTCTAACATTTTTTTTTTCATAATTATTTTCCCATGATTCAGTTTCTTCTTTAGTTGTATTGGCCGCTCTCCAATGACTTTCTTTCTGAAAATTTTTCATGTATAGTTTCCAGATAACATACTTCTTGTCATTAAATCTTTTATTACTAGCACTTAAGTACTTTAAGTATTACTAGCACTTACAATGTTACTTGCCATGATTAGAATTAGGTAATTGAAATAGTTCAAACGTGCAGTTTCATTATTGGCGAGTTAGAGGGTGTTAGAAATATGTTGTGATCTTTAATGCGTAAACTTCCTGAGTCCCGACATGACATACTGGTAATTGGAGCTGCTGCTGTTCGGTATCTCCATCTTCTTATAAGAGTAGGTTTGCGACGAATTCACTTGACGGTAGCCAATGTTATAACCGAGTATCTCACCAAACCACACATCTTTTTTGGGCGACATCCAGGTGACTTTTATGGTTTCCGAATCCACTGGTGTCAACTGAATCTTTTGGGGAGGACCACCCGGGGCTTCTTCGTCCGTTGAGATGCTGATTACTTCGCTAACGCCACTTTGGCCCATGGAGTTTTCGGCAATCACGCGGAACTGGTAGGTAAAGTCTGGTTGAAGCCCAAGCACTGTGACTTTAGTGTCTTCGCCAGGAACAGAGACACGGCAATGTTATGATCTTTAAAAGTCCTTTTTTCGATGTCATATGTGATGATGAACCTCTATCTAAACACCATTCTTCATTTTGTTCTCTGACTGCACTGAAGGATACAGGAATTTCTGTTTAGAAGGTAGCTGTCTCTATCTTCTTGCTTAAGTCATTCAGGAGTATTGCCTCACATTCCTTAGTCTTGTGCCCTTTCTTCTTACATCGATTATAGTTGTACTTGAACACATCTTCAATCGATTCTAGTTTTTGTTAAATTTCTCGTGACTTTACACATCTGTTTAACTCCGATGGGCTAATGGCGAGGATTAAATCTGATTTTGTTTTTTGATCTGCTCTAACCACTCTGTTGCAGTAGTAGCAGTAGTTGTGTTTTTTAGATCTATTCTCGGCCGCTTCATGTCACCACTGACTTACACCCAACTGTCATTATTCACACAAATAGCATCTGCCTGTAGTCTCCACGTATCATAATTTTCACTATTTAGTAGTTCGATCTTATTTGTGAACGTTGCCGTATTTACATGCACTGACACAGAAGTAGAACAGTTTTATTTTATTTATCTTTTCCCTGATAAAACAAAACTTGCACTCCTTCAGTCCACTAGTCTTAGTCCACTAGGCCTTTTTCGTTACGCAGTGATTGGCAGAGAAGAAAACATTCATTATTTACCTTGTTGTTCAACAGCGTTCCTGGGCCCATACTTTTGGCCACATAGTGTATGTCTATATGGATATATAAAATTACAAAATAATGAAATACTTATTTGCTTTGCAGAGGGAGTTTTTAAATCGACCAGGCAATCCTTGTTTGGAAGCTGAAGAAGTGGCCAAATGCAGAAGCCAGTGTTATGAGACATTAATGACAGAAACCGAAGGAGTTTGCAGGTACAACCAATGTTTATTTTGTCATTTGACTGATATTTATATGCCTCTCATAAGCCAAACTGATCAACTCCACTTTTTCTAAGTAACACAATTAATTAATAGAATTTTTGCACTTGAGCTCATGATTAGTAGAGGAGGTCCAAATACAGGCTACCACTTTTATTTATGAATTTAACCAAGAAAAAAAATAAGGATAATTAAATTGTATCAAGTTAATTAATATCTAAACTGAGTTTATTTTATGATAAAAGTTTGAAATAAACCAAAAAACAAAAACAAATGCTTCAATTTTTTTTTATTAAAAAAAAAAAGAGATATTTTTAATTGTGATCTAAATATGGGCTACTAACAAAAAGTTATTGTAATCGATTTTTGGGAATTTTTGGGAAAAATTGCTGCAACAAGTAAACTAAATTTGAATTGCCTATTTGCAACAGTCACAAATATAAACGTCCTTTTCACATAAAACACTGAATACATTTGATCAAAAACTACCCCCTGGAATCTTAAGGAAAAGCCCTTCACAGAAGATGCAAGAAGCGTCTTGGTCATCTACATAGTTTCCTTGCTGAAAAAGCTATCCTTCGGATAAGAGGTGCAGCATCGTATTCAGAATCTGATGACTGAGGTTTTTTCTTAGAAATCTTTTTAGCAGTACGCTTGTTGGTTCTTGGACCTTGGGCGTTCTCATCGCCCTTACTGCGAGGACGCCCTTTAACCTGGAAATTCAATTTCTTTTTTGCCCTTTTTGGCAGTACAGTTTTTTAAAGACTCAACTAGCGATCTTTTATACGGTGATCCCGTGATCATACTGGCACCTGCATCCTTGCGACCTCGATTTGTATTTTTTTTTCTGAATGATTGGAGCTATTTCAAAAGGACTAACTTGTTTCGATTTTTCTGGAAGAATGTGATAGATATCTGAAGTTTGTGTTGTAGCACAATATTTTATCAAAGGAAGATATGAAGTCTGCGGTGTTTCATTAGAACATGTCTTTTCAGCTTCAATCTGAGATTCTATGAAATCATCTTCTGAAAAAAAGTCTTTATTAAACGGGAATATTCCTGTAGCTTTAAACCCATTGACAGCAATCTCGCCTGTCTGTACACGGGGATAGGCTTTAACGATGAGTTTCATAATATCATAAGGTGTAAGAGAATGGTTTGAATGTTTAAGCCAATGTCTTATCTCTTCGCTGTAGTATGCTTTTAATGGACCCATGAAAGTTTTGTGAAGGGGTTGTAGCTTGTGCGTTGAATTTGATGGTAAAGAAATATTGTGACATGATTCTCGCCCTGTCAATTACGTTAGGATTCCGAACATGCCTCTAATGCCCATCTAAAATGAGTAAAACTGGTGATTCTTCTCTTGGGTTGACTTTCTCAATAAAGTGAGCAAACCACTCTGTGAAAAGATTGCCTTGATCCTCGTTTGGTTCGCAAGTACATGTTTTTTGAAGATTTTTAAAAATTTTTTAAATTAAAAAAAAAAATTATATATATATATATATATTCAGAAGGGTGATTCAGAAAGTAATGCCTCCAAGGTGATATCTTGGCAGATAGCACCGATACGTGGCATCATTTTTCAACATAGTCCCCGTTACGGGCAACACACTTGCGCCATCGCGAGACAAGTTTTTAAATGCCGTCGGTTAAGACTTGTGATGGCTGCTGGCGACACCATTGCCGAACTGCTGTTTCCATCTCCGCGTCACAACTGTAGCATATATCCTTCAGGTGATCCTTAAGTTTGGGGAAGAGGCAAAAGCCGCAGAGTGCAAGATACGGACTACACTGCAGTCATACGGCGATGAATGTTGCTGGGCGCACAACCTTCCGCAGTCAGAAATTCGCTGACAGTCCGTTTCATTGAAACCGAATTGTTTCAACCGGAAATCACCACTGGATGTCATGGATTGCTCCTTTACTCTGGAAAGAGAAGAGATAGGAAGGTGAAACAAATGACATTCTGTAGCTTAAAGATCAGTGCAATAGTGATAAAAAATTCAGATTGTTTGTAGTACTATTGGCCAAGTAGTGGGCTTGGAGGCATTACTTTCTGAATGCCCCTTGTATGTGTGTGTATATATTTAAAGTGTGATAGCTTTTAAATTCGTTTTTAACTATATCCACAGGTTAGTAGTTGTCGAGCAAAACATTCCCAAATTTGCGGAAGCAAATAGCCAACTCTAGTTTTTTTTCCGAATAGGCAAAAATTCCTAGATGTTTGGGACTGTGAAAATGATGGTGAAGTCCGTTTGCCAATCCGACCTTCCGTTTGGGAGTTGGTAAGGGAGGACAGACACGGACGGACAGGACAAACGCAATAGCTCACAAATGTCATTAAAAAAGGTATTTCGTAACGTGTAATTAGACCATTTGGTAAGAAACATTAAGATCGGTTTCCGCCATTACAATGTGGTTCTATTAAATAAATAAACTATACTACAACAAGTTTATAATGCCAGAAATGTCATGCATTTTAGAAATCACCTTTTGGTTCAATAGAATTTAGTTAAAAAAATAACAAAACTTATCTGTTAAATGTTTCAAGGTCATGAAATAGGTTGATTGACACCCTATTACCACTTTACGTCTGAACAATTTGACTGTAGGCGACTAACTGTTCCACTCATTCTTACTCTTTGTTACTCAGACACATTTTCACTTATTTCCAGTTCGCGGCAGTACATCCCATTCCCGAATACTTCAACTAGCCCGTATTTAGACCCTAGCCTATATTTGGACCTTCTCATCTGATATTAATCAGGACATTATTTCTGGTCAAGGAGAACAAGCCATTAAGCCGTACTAAATTAGGTTTTTAAAAATTAGGTACTAAAAATGTAATTTTACACTACAATTCAGAAATGTATAACAAATGGAGTTGATCAGTTTGGTTGTGCGAGGCTCAGACTTTTCTCGGATATTATCACTAAGTTAACAAAAAAATATTAGTTACTAAAAAACAATTATTTCATTCAGTTTGAAATTCACTTTAGTGAAGTAAATTTAAACTTAATCTAAAAAAATAAAATTGTCCTTTTTTTATTTCTGAAGATTTTATTCAAATGAGTAAAATTAAAGATTTTATTGACTAAGAAAAACCAAAAACAAAAAAGGTATTTTTTTTCTTCTATTTCACGTAGTACGAATATTGTAGTAATGACAAACTTATTTCTTTTCTTAAGAAATAAGGCAGAAAAGAAGCCAAAAATTTAATGTGCTGTGCAAAGTATTTGAGAAACAAAAGACAAGAAACAAAAGAGCAGCACTTAAATTAATTGGAAATTGCCTTTCCAATTCAATTATTAGGAGAGGAGTTGGGTACGGCCGTTTCGTCCTTCTACGGACTCGTCAGCCCAACCCTGCCTCTCCCGATAAAAAACTCGGAAAGGCAAGATCCTTAAGCTGAGAGCCACCGCCAAGTGGAAGTGACCCCCAACCAAAGAAAGACAAGAAAAATAAATAGTTGTGCTTGTCAGCAACAACCAAATCCTTTTCCTACAACTCGTAGGGATGAAAGGATTTTAATAAAAGAGCAGAAAGCCCAAAAAGAAAGTTATTTTAAGAAATAAGGCAGAAAAGAAGCCAAAAATTTAACGTATTAGGGAATAGAGCTTGCACAAATAAACACTAGGTCCTCTTTTAATTTGTTTACTATTTTTTAGGCAATTAATTTGATGCCTACAGAAAATCCATTTGCGGCCAGCGAAGTCTGGTCCATGGTTTTCTATTCTTTTCTTTTTAATGTGTTTTTTTTTATTTCTTGTTTTTATGTTTGGAGGTTCCACTCTTGCTCCCTCATTAACCAATATCCACCTCCGTAATGGGACCTAGGGGTTTTATGCTCTGCTTCCCTCTGATGATCGCCATAATAGCGTGAAACAGCTGTTAGGGAATAGAGCTTGCACAAATAAACACTAGGTCCTCTCTTGAAATACTAATGCTGTTTGTAGAAACCGAAAGCATTCTGTCATACGAAAGGCCAATGCAATAAATGTAGATCCTGAAACATATTCAAAGATACTCTTGGATTTCGTCTATCATCCAATTTGAAGAAGCAATCACATAAATGCAAAAATATTTCATAAAAAGATAGAGATTATCGTAATTAATTGTATTTTATTTGGGATTAACAATAAATAAAACTTATACATGGTCAAATCATATCAAAAACTTACACAAAAAACTTAATGTTCTCTCTTATATATTTCTTCCACATCAAAGATAGTTTACCCACCAAGATTAAAATGATGATTTACCTTGCATTCTTCGACTCATTAATTAATTATGCACCTCACATTTGGGCTAATACAACAGATACGGAATTAAAAAATATAAATACACTACAAAATAAAATAATAAAATTAGTTCTTTCTGAAAGAATTAGTAAGAATAAAGAAACTAGAAAAGAACTAATGTTGAAATATGGAATCTTATCGCCAAAACAAAAATGTCTACATAATTTATTAATAAAACACTATCCAGAAATCAAAACTGCAATAACTGTTGAAGGAAAAAATTATAA
>JAFIDM010010028.1:34598213-34620473 GCA_023159025.1 Thereuonema tuberculata | reverse complement strand
CGACTAAATCTCTTTGGCACAAATATAAAGTTATCTCCTTCCATGATTTCTACAACTTAGAGTTAGCTCTCTTCACCTATAAATTACTTAATAAAAATATCTCTTCTTCTGTTACACTAACTACTAAGCCACAGTCACATCTTTACAATATAAGAACCTCCTCAACTCTATTCACTCCAAGAATCGCAACAAATTATCAAAAAAGAGCTCTTAGCTACTCTGCTCCTTCTCTGTGGAATAAAATTTCCCCCAATATTCGTGAAAGTCCCAATTTAAAACAGTTCAAAAGAAAACTGAAACATCATCCGCCTGCACTAACTTGTGCTTTATAACGCAGATTAGATGTAAACAAAGATTAAATTCATAATTCATCGAAAACAGTAAAACCTAAATATTACTATTTATTTACTTATTTTTTATATTAAAAAACAACTATAACTCACTCATAAATAATTCATTTAAAAAAGTTTAAATAAAACATGCTAAAAAATACGATACATTAAAAAGTTCCTAGGGCAGTTTTTTTGCTGTCCTAGGAACTTTTTAATGTATCGTATTTTTTAGCATGTTTTATAATATAAAAAATACAAAATAAATAGTAATATTTAGGTTTTAAAGTTTTCGATGAACTATGAATTTAATCTTTGTTTACATCTAATCTGCATTATAAAGCAGAAGTAAACTTTTATAAAAATAAATTATTTTCTTTGATAAATTATGTTTTGTTGAAAAGAAGTAAATCATTGAAATAGATATTACACATTTTGCATAAAAGATAAATATTACATATTTTATATTTTAGATATTATATATTTTTATTCTATAAAATGTTTATTGAATAAAAGTATATAATTTATTTATTGATGATAAATGAAGGTAAAACTGGAGTGAGAAGTTGCTACTTTTACCGTATTGTCTTTACGGGTAGAAATTACTGATGACCATCCGGTTCTAACTCTACAGGGTGTCCCAAGAAGAAAGGTTGATATTTTGGAAGGTGATAGTATCTTAATCTTTCCATTTATATTAATTCTGTTTGTAGAAGATGTAGCTCTATATCTGGGTATATTCTATATCTTGGTACATATCTGAGTTCTATATCCAAATAAAATAAATGCAGTAAACTCCCGATTATCCGCGGGCCTCTCCTGTTTCCATTTTTTTTTACTGTACAATAAATTACGGAACACATTTTTATACACGTTGAGAAAGAATGCATGAGTTACGATCGGCAGTGCAGCATCCACTTTTAGCGACGCGACGTCCAAGTAGGGGTTTTCGTGTTTCGGCTCGAAAATACGACAAATTAACCGATTTTTTTTGACGGGCCCGTGCTGAGGGAGCAAGTGTTAAATAAGTTACCTAGTTTCAAAGTTTTATTTAGAGAAAGACAATTTTTCTAGAAAGATATCTTGAAATAAAATGATTGATTAAGAGCCAAACTTTTTTCTTGAAGCGCTCTTCGTACTTCCAATTAATATCAAATATAAAAGTCCTAAGAATCATTTATATACTCTGATAAAAGAGAGCGAACCATTCTCAGTTGATTACTATGGTTCTACTTCTTCATGCTAAGCCGCAGATTAAGTAAATTCCTGGTTTTATTTAAGCCTAATTCCGTTCTTATTTTTTCTGCTTATCTATTTCTTTCTGAATTTTTGAATCTGCAGGATTTGCAGGAACGCTTAATGTTTGTGGACTCTTAAATGACTTTTCTGACAAACTAGTAAAGGTTTGTGATGATTCTTTTCTAAATTCGTTCTTAATAAACATATTTGCTTTAATTAGTAACAAATTTGTGTCTCTCGAAACAAAGACGTTGTTTTCTGAGTCAATGATTAATAATTTTTTCTTTCTCATTGCAAACTATTTCGAGCTAAGTTGTAATTTTAAGAGATTAACTAATACAGAAATAAATTAAATAATGATAAACATACATGACTAGGTTTTCAAACAATACAATACAATAAAATAACAGTAGGATAAAAACAAACACCTCTGTTATTTATTGTCTCTTGGAAAAGCTCCGATTACAGTGAAACCGGTAGTGTTATGTATTTTTTAAAGTGTATAAATGTCTCTTATCCTAGTCATGTGTTTAAATTATTCTGTTTAAATTATTATCGAAAATATAAAACGTGAATATTTTATTCAATTCAGAAAGTTGCGCAATTTTATATATTTTGATATTTCAATGATTATTTTTCTCTTTTGGTTCCAATTATTTGTTTAAGGATAAATAATAGATTAGGGATTTCCAAGATTTTGAAAGTGCACTAGAGTGTATTGCTACAACATTTAAATCCTCTTTATCAATTGGATATATTTTACTGTATCTGAATACATGAATATTCTTTGATACAGTTAATGTATGTTAAATTCATATATTAGATCAAATTTACCTACTTTCATTGCTTCAGGAATTTAAACCGTATAGAACGACCTAAAACTACATCAATAAATAAGACTCCTGTATTTAAGGATTTTTTTTTCTTTGGAAGATGAACACACAATGTTTAATTCTAATCAATGTCTCATATATGACGCTGACACGCTCCTCTCTTTATAGAATTTCACAAATGCACAATTCTAAACCCGATAACCAACTAAAATTTAATATATTACTTAATATTTTCTCTATACTTTAAGTCTCAAGATATCGATCTCAGATATCTTCTAAATATAGCATATAGCAAATTGTATGGTTTGACTTCGATATTGATCTAGATTAGGTAATATCCGCATCGGTTTCATAACGCTTTGGCAATCGAAGTTGCTTCCTCTGGATATATTATTCTTTATTGAACTGAATTCCGGTTTATGATCCAATTTTTGGAGAAGATTGATATACAAATGATTTAACTTCTTACTCTGTTAATATTCTTTTAATGATTTGTGGTGAGTTTCTTTGTTACGTCATCAATAATACAACACTTTGAAAGATCATCATTCTTCATCATATAAAAAAGATATTTTGATATTTAATCATTGAAAAGTAATCCTTCTTAAATCCTTGTGAATCATTAATAAGACGTGATTAAATGTAGGAGAAAATCTTAAAAGTCAAATGTTTTATCGTTTCTTAAAGCAATTTCATTTCTGAATCAATGAACAATGAGTAAATAAGTCACTTGACAACAACTTTCTTCAATCCATCACTGAGAAATCCTGAAACCAAAGATATCAAAATACATTCATCCTTAATATAACATTACCCTATTTTAAATCTTCTTCCTTCAATATTCTGGTAATATTCTGGGGATATTTCGCGAAATTACATCATTTCGCTTTTTCAAGCCTTAATTAATGTCATAAGTTATTAATACATTCATCCAATTGAAGGATTGGCAAAAAACGAAACATCCTGTATTTTGCAAAATTTATTCAAGCCACAGAAAATGTTTTCTTTTTTAAAAGTTTAACGTGAATATATATATATATATATATATATATAATAAAGTGAAGAAATCCAAGGCTGCACCTGAGTAAACAAAAAATTCTCGCACCCTGAGCTATCATGTCAGGGACAGCCGTTTCAGCCTTATTAGGCTTCTTCAGCCAAATATACCCTTGATAGTAGCTCAGAATGCGAGACAAATATGCGAAAACCATTTCAGCTCTCCGAAATGGCCCTCGAGCAAAGTCAACGCAACAATAATAAATAATTTTGTCTCGCACTCTGAGCTATCATCAAAGGTATATCTCGCTGAAGAAGCCTAATAAGGCTGAAACAGCTGTCCTAGATTCCCCTACATGACAGCTCAGGGTGCGAGAACCTTTTGTTTATTCAGGTACAGATTTATATTTCTTCACTTTATTAGAAGAAAACGAATCCATTGTTATTTCACTTTATTAAATTACTGAAAAACATCATTAAGTTTAATGTCAATCTTTATTTTACAGTTAAGCCTACAGTAATGACTTACATGATGACATCTGACATGTTAATGTTAATTGATCACCATGGAATTCTATGAGTTCTGATTAATTTCCATGTTATTCATTTGTTCATTAGGAGATGAAGTTTCCACTTTATCAAGATTCCTGATCTCAATCTCTGAAAAGATTAAACAAAATCCACATTACTCTTAAATCCTAATTAGTATAAAAGCTTTAAATAACATAATGTTACGAATTAAATTAAAATCAAACACTAGTCAGTAATGTACATTGGAATGAATTTCTATCTTCAACTGCTACCAATCTTTTCTTTTTATTATTATTGTTGAAATTCATAAACGTAATTAGATTAAACACAAACTTAGCGCCAAAAAATTGCAACTATAACGATTTATTGTTATTATTATTATTCCTTCCTTTATCGAATTTGGCCAACTAGGAACCACGGAACTAGCTCAACCTGACAATGTCAGGACGAAGCTAGTGAAAGTCAAGAAGTGGGGACGAGATTCACATCCCGTCCAGGATGTGATGTGACCAGGCATTATTATTATTATTATTATTATTATTAACAATGATAAAGATCAAATGCATTATTTTAAATTTATACATTTCATTCTTACTCCCGATGTAAAAATAAATAATTTCTTTTAAAAATATGTAAATCTGAACGATTAAATGATGAATTTTAATTGTAAGAAAAAAACAAACAAAACTAATCTTTCTTCATTATTTAACCCGATATATTTCTTCGTGAGATATTTTCAATCTATCTTTTCATTTTATTCTATATCTATTGTTACTTCATATTAATTTTCAAATCCAATTCTTAATTTTATCAATGAGACAGACAATAACCAACAATTGAAATGCAAAAATAAAGCAAAAATGAAGTCAAAAACATTCGATTCCTTTATTGACCACAAACCTTCTCGAAGATCAATAATGTGTCGTAGATTATCTTTCATTGACAATCAAGAAAATGATCAAAAGGTCAAGTCTTATTCTATAATAAAGAACAATTAACTAATTTCCGAAATTTTACATTAGAAAATAATTAAATAAAACAAACAGACAAACATGTATTTATAATAATATACTGGAAAATGGTACTCGTAACGTAACGATATAACGGAATGATTTTTTGATTACCGTAACGTAAAACCGTTAACGAAATTTTTCAAATAATAGAACAGGAAAAGTAACGAAAATGAAAAAATTAATTTCGTCTTAAAGAAGATGCATTGCTTCTATTTTAGTGGCGGGTTTCAATGAAAAGTAGGTCTCCTGTATGTTTTTTTATCTTTCACTGTCACCTCTTCTCCAATATTTAAAAATTTGGAAGAAGGCGAAAAAAGTAAATAAATAAATAAAAATAAAAAGACAATTTTAATAAATTGTTAATGAATCGGAAACATTAATGTTATTGCAATAATAACGTTAATATTAATTAATATAATTCTTTATTTAATGCCTTTTAAATAATTTGTCTTCCCCAATCACAGAATGTTGTGATGTAAAAAGATGTATTCAAAATAGATAATTACTCTCTAAACTTGAATGAAAAAATGTATTTATTTATAATGATAACAATAAATAAGCTATTTTTAATTTATAAATAAAATATAAATTTATACCATAATAAATACAGGGTGGAAATGTATTTCTATTACAAATTCCTACTAAATGAAGGGGGGGGGGTGATAGTTGATCACTTTCCGCTTATGAACTTACCATATATGCTCCAATAGAGGCCCCCGGCGTTTATTTGCAAAACTAGCCTCGGTTCCCGGCGCTTAATAGAGACCGGCTGCTATTAGAGGCCGGTCATTATTAACAAAAACCTTAAGAACGCAATATTTTTACACATAAATATTACAAACGGCTAATATTACAAACAGCTTCTTTATTTGAATTTCACTTGCTACATACGACTGTTAAAGATAAGTAGCAATGTCTTTCTGTACCTTTCGCTGCTATTCGTCGTCCGAATCAGCAATGACGGGCGGCCGCCTCACCGGAAGTTTCTTTCGCATATTCCACCGCGCGAATCTTTAAAGGCAGTGTCAAATGACCGTTTCGTCGGCATTTTATAAGGCAATATACCGTAAGGTATTACGCACGACTATAAAGATATGGACGCTTACACTAGTACCGGTAGGCAAATATCAAAGACCCGGCTACTGTTAGAGACCGGCTACTATTTGGCCGTGTCCCCTCTGCAGCCCGGCGCTTATTAGAGACCGGCGACAATAAGAGCCTCGGCGTTTATTGGAGCATATACGGTATATCAAAAACACTTCCCGTTATGTGCAACATGTCCGCGACTACCTCAACCAAACCTGGGTAGGAGGGTGAATAGAAGAGGAGGGCCAGTGGCGTGGCCTCCACGCTCTTCGGATTTAACCCCCATGGACTTATTTCTGCAGGGCACATGCAGAGCCTTGTTTACAATATGACACCTGTCGCGTCTGCCGACGACCTAGTGGCACGGATTGCGGTAAGTGGCGCCTGAGATCCAAACACAGCCAGTCAGATTTGAATGGATCCAACAGCACATGATCCGGAGGTGCAATCCGACGTTGGAGGACGTCACTTTGAGCAACTGCTGTACCCCACGTACTCAATGCGGGCTACATTATTGTAACGTCCAACGAAAAACTGACAAAACGTAAATGGAAGTGTTTCTTGATGTGAGTTCATAAGCGAAAAGTTATCAAATATGACCCTCCCCCTATAGGCATCCTAGGAGTTTTAATGGGAATTAATTGACACCCTGTATATCGAATGCATATTTATACGTTAAGTAAATTATTTATAATGAATAAATAAATAATATTCTGTCTTATTTCACTCCCAATCATTTCGTTATAATGTTAAACGTAACGGAAAACAAAAGTTAGATTTCAAAGCAACAAAACACGTCTCGAATCATCATTTTTGTTTCGTTTGCCAGCTGTGACATACACAGTTTCACGTAGTATTCTTAAGGTAATACTTAAGTTCCAAGATCAAAGCCACCTGAAAGATCAAACTTTGTTGTTGTTTTTTTCTTTGAACCAATTCGCACAAACGTCTTAAGAAAATTAGATACAAAATTATTTGGTTAAAGAAATAACGAAGAGAATAATCATATCAAAGAATTACTACTACTAACTAATAAATATCTAGGATTTAATTTGAAATGTTTTAAAAACATTTGCATTGAAGAATTGAGCTAAAAGAAATTAAACAAATTGCAAGGGTCCAAGCTTAGTAGTAACGATAAATCATGGAAATAAACTTCATTTACATTAATTTCAATCAGTCCAAAAATTTTACACCCTGGATCAAAAAAAATCTTTAGATGATAGAGAATTATAAAAAATATTGAACAAACTAGTTGATTTTTTTTGCTCCAAAAGTTCTTATTACAGATACGATTACGACATGATTAAATGTTGTAGCTGCTCTAGTTTATCATGTTTGTTAACCTATTTTTTCGAGGCTTATAAAAATCAGTCAGGCAATCGTACCTGTATGTGTATCTATCCTTCCATTAATGAAAAGCAGTGAATTGATTTTATTGAAACATTATATCTACACCTAGGCGGAGATCATTAAATTTTTATATTTACTATGTTTTCCTTGTGGGTTTTTGTCCAGAATTCGAGTGATTTGTTTATGAACTTTCATTACCTCAAGTAAATTACGAATGAAGTAATTTTCACCGAAAATGGACAATTTCTACTGTTTTTATTCAGTAGATGCTACACAGATAGTCCCCGTTTAAGACCATCGACTCACGGACATTTAAAATAAAAAAAAATTATTTAAATAGAAATGTTTCCAATTTTCTTTTAAATATTGTTTGCATACAGAGATTTGGAAATACTATTCGTTTGTGTTTACGAGAACCTTCAGCGCTTTTGCGCATGCATCATATCTCCTTCGATTTCATCAAAATAAGGGTGAGGAGAAATAAAGAGGGGTTATTTACTTTTTATTAGTGTAGCTGAGTTCTATTTGCGCTTTTCCGTAAAGAATTATGGAAAGAATAAATACTATTGCAAAAATGCTCCTCCGTTATTTTTTTCGAAAATGTCCAAAAGAATTTCTTAGGAAAGTGCCCATCTCATCGTATCACCCCTCTACAGAGTAAAATCGTCCGCCAGTGATAGGTCTGGCTTTTGAAAACGAACAGTATCTAGAACATGAATAAACCATATATAATAAACATATGCATATTTATAGACCGTTACCGTAGCTCCAGTGTTCCTTCCATCTCCACTTTTTCAGAAATGTTTAGGCTACGTCTACTAGAACTAAAACTAGATGGCGTTGGTGGAGGTGGGGATTCGCCGCTCTCTGTTCTCTTGGCAACAGTCGTAACTGGTGTTTGCTACAAGGCTGCTCGTTTAAAAATGTTTACTCATTATATCAAATAAATACAACGTAATATATATTATACCTATTTATTCAAAGTAAATTTAATATTTATTTGTTCATTTCGTTAGTTATTTGAGTTTTTCTTTTTTTATAAGCATTTGCTACTTACGACCAAACTGTCGGAACGGAACCCGATCTAAGTCGGGGACTATCCGTAATATAAAATAAAACCGAGATTTTTCTTTGATGAATCGTGGTTTTAATGTTTAAAAGAAAGCAAAATAAAGTATTAAGGATCGTTTTCTTGAAAGTAGAGTGAGTTCTTGCAGGAACTGTTTCTTATTTATCAAATGAAGACTTGATCAACACAAGTGCAACAAAATGAAACGAGAAAGTACGAGTAGTTTTACACTGAATTCATGTTTGTAATAAAAATGAATTCTGATTCTACATTTCAGATACTATCTGAAGAAATTGTAACATAAATAAGTAAATAAATAAAAATAAATTAATAATTGATATAGTAACAGAGTAAAATCAATTAATCTTTAAAATCAAAAAAGCCAGAAATGTTCATAAACTTCAAATGTCACCAAGTTCCAAATTGCACATATCCACTTGTGAAGCATTCTATGCTCAACAATCTATTCCTAACTGATAAATAAAAGTGAAAAATCTGTAAGTTTGTATCTCGTTCAATTACGCCTCAACGGATCGGAATAAAATTCCAGGTAGTCTATGAGAAGGATATTGGCTACTTTTCATCCCAGTCCATCGAGTAGTTCCCATGGGATGAATGATAAATGTCCCTAAACTACCCAAAATGAAAAACCTCCCAAAGTTGTCGATAGAGAAGGCGCCACCGCAGTTTTAAGTCGAGTGCCTTTAAGGACATTCTTTGCAGGCGCGGAACACGATTAACCCACGAGTTATCTGATAATTCTGTTAGGCAATGCACAAATATACGGTACGTGTAATTAATATGTTGGATATTGTTTAAAATTTAAACTTTGATTTAGAATATAACATTAATTTCTAATGATAACCTGTTTTTCTACCAACTGCGGAAGGTTTCAAGTAATAAGGGTGTGGAGAAGGCCACAAAGGGCTGCAAAGTCGTATATTCTCCGATCTCGATATTAATTTGCTAAATAAATAAAGCGGGTTTTTTTTACGTTACATATGCAAGGCTTCCGGAGTGAAGTGACGGTACCCGGCTAGTTTAAAGTATTTTTTAATATATTTATTCTTAATATTTAGTACCAATATTTATATTCTCCTTGTAATAATATATCTCTTAATTCCAAAGGGTTTAATCCTTTCTTTTAACAGTTCGCATAAATAATAAATATTATCATGTTATTAAAACTGTTGATTAGTTTGAATTTTTTTTAACTATATTTTATTTTAGATTATTATTATTACTGTTGGACAATATCATAGATTAGTTTATAAAACTATATTAAGTTATTTTGAAGTTAGAATTGCAGTAATACTAAAAAAAAAAAAAAAAAAAAAAAAAGGGATGAAATATTATAATGATTTGTATTTTGAATATACAGAAATAGAACCTAACGTAGAGTAAACTATATTAAAAATAGCTTCTTTTTTATCAATCAAAAATAACTGCATGATATCAAATATATCCAAATATATTCTTAAAGAAATATTTTATATTTTTAGAGCATTGTTTATTAGCCAGTTTTATACTAAAGCAGTTTTTTTTATTTTATTTTTCGAGTGTTTTGTGGGAGTAGTTGTTGTCTGCTAACTTTATGTCGGCCATGTTGCCCCATGATAACAGCTAACCTTAAATCAGATTTCGATTGGTCGAAAGGAACACTAATATAACACGTGAGAGCTACTTTAACCTTTTTGAAATGAACATATTTTAATAAACAAATGCCAGATTCGAACATACAACTCGTTTTTCGCCCCTTTTTTTATGGAAGCAGTGGACAGATCTCTTTTTTGTGCCAAATAAAATTGTGTCAGTCTTTAAACTATGAACGATCGAATAAAGGAAGAAGCAATCTAAGGAAAAATTAAGGAAAAAAAGAAAAAGACTAAAATTATCTTTTTTATTGACATTTGTTTTTCCTTAAACCTCTTTCGAAATGAAATCCACTGATTCATCTGATAGTCTTTTGTTGTGATGAATAAAGCCAGACCCAGGAAATGCAGACAATCGACAACAACCATCTCCCCCAAGAGAATTGAAATCAACCTACATTCAATCCAGCGGAAATGCAGAGAAGACCATCATCACGTAACAAATGAAGGTGAAGTTTTTCAGTACAAGAATTTTTTTATTTAAGTTAGATAACTAATATCGAATCCTCGTCAGTTATTTGCCTTTTATAGAAGAGTGAAATATTTTAAATAATTTCAAGAGAGATGAAAACCATCATTGTATTTTCAATTATTTCAATTTGCAAGCATTCTTTGAACATTGGCTGTTTGATAATGCTTTTAATCAAAGCAAATGTAGACTGTTTCGCGAAATATATCGTTGTTATGGTTGCATTACAGCATGCATTCTGCATTAAATCAGACAAAGAGACAAACACAGAAGAAAGATAGCGAAGCCAGAACGAAACAGTCAACAAAGCTAAGATACTACATTAGAAACATCTTTTCTTAGTTATTGCTTGACTGTTGTTGTAGCCTGCAAAGTATTACGAAGAAATGAAAACGAACTTTCGAAAAACATACAATATTACTTGATAGTAAGGACATCTTTAAGTCGTTTTTTGATGAAATATTGTAATGTCAACACTCATAACAAACCACCAAAAATTTATTCGTATCAAGCTTTTTATGGAAATTAAAATAAACATTACATTGAAACATTTATACTGATATTGATTTGTACTGTACAGTCAACCCTGCATTACAAAATAAGAAATTTAAGAAAGTTTATTATATAAGAAACAAATGATCTTCAAATCAACCACTGTTTCTAATTTTCAAAAGGTAAAACCATTTAGATGCAACTGTAATTATTTAAGATGGTAAACACAATGACCCCTCTAGACTAAAGAAAGACAAATAAAAAAAACAACAATAAATATAGAATAAAAACACCTACGGCGTCACAATTACGCCATAAAAGGAATTTGTCCACCAAGAAAACAAAACAGAAAAGAAAAATAAAACCCTCTAAAAAGTAAAGAAAAGCCGAAAAAAAGTAATCATTTTGAAATGAATTGCCTATTTTGCGTTAAGCTGATACCCCGATACGGCCGTTTCGAGCCTTTTAGAGCTCTCGTCAGCTTACCCCCAAAAAAGGCAATTCAGATTTTTCTTTTTTTGGCTTTTCTTTTACTCTTTAGAGGGTTTTTTTTTTCTTTTCTTTTGTTTTTCTTGGTGGAGAAATGCCTTTTGCGGCGGATATTGTGACGCCGTATGTGTTTATATTCCACATTTGTTGTCGTTTATTTATATTTCTCTAGTCTAGAGGTGTCATTATGTTTACAACCTTTGAATTGCTCTTCCCCTCGTATGCCTTTTGGGTTCTCCACTGGCTGAGTAGCTCTGGCTGACGAGAGCTCAAAAAGCTCGAAACAGCAGTCTCAGGGTCTCCGCTTAACCCAAAAACGGCAATTGATTTCAGAATGCAATTATTTTAGTTTGATTTTTTTTTGTATTCTTAACTTCAAAAATCATTTCGACAAAAACGGATGTTAAGGTTAAGATTCTATTCTATAATCAATGGCGTCATAGCTACCAATAATTATTTAATAAGGTGTATTTTATTTATTTACTGTAGTAATAAATAGTGAAGGCAGGTTTCCTGGGTCCTATTTCAATTTAGAATTTAATCTAACTTTACAATGCATAAAATTAACGTGCATACAACAACAAAAAAAAGAAAAAAATAAAACGCACAAGAGTTCACTGATCTGTTTTTTGAAATTGCGATACCGGAAACCCAAGATGGACCATATCTGGCTTCCTGACCTTCGTCAGTTGGATCCGCCCAGTATCTTACATCCCAGTGAACTTGAGAAACATACAAAAAGAACAAAAGTAAACATCAAAGCGGCCCTGCAATTCAGGTCAGGTGAGTTAGGTCTTGTCTTTTTATATAGTTAGATTGAAATTGCGACACCGGGAACCCAATATACAATGCATTGTATATTTGTATATTTGCATTGTATATTTCTTGTTTAACAATTAATCCCTAAACTGCTAAGCTGACGCTAGTGGGATTAACTCATTGGCCCTTTTTATTCTTTATTTAGGTTTTAATGTTTTTTAATTGCAGGGCCGTTTTGATGTTTACTTTTGTTCTATTTATATCGAGTTCACTGGGATATAAGATACTGGGCGGATCCAACTGACGAAGGTTAGGAAGCCAGAAATGGTCCATCTTCGGTTCCCTGTATCGCAATTTCAACTAACTATATAGAAAGACAAGACCTGACTCACTAACTGACTGACTGATCATTGCGCAGCTCAAACCGTTGGACCTAGAAAGCTGAAATTTTGCACAGAGGTTGCCTTTATGTTGTAGACAAGGAATAAGGCCGGATTTTGCGAAATTCCCACGGGTTCGGGAATAACGAGGGTTTATTGTCGATTTAAAGGTTTCTTATTTCGTAATTATTTCCGGTAACGATAATTAGTAGAGACTTCAAATTTGCCATGTAAATAGGTAATCACTAAAACCCTTTTTCAGGATTTTGCGAAATTCCACAGGATAGGATAAAAACCCTTGCTTTAAGTTATAAAGCTGAAAGTTTGCTTCCGTTACTATTGTTAGGTTTTACAATTGGAGCTAAAATATTGTTCTGCACAATAGCGCTACATATGCACCCGGTGGCGACAATGGGAACTATACAAATCAATTGGATGAATCAATTGTCCAACAATTGGAACTAAAATATTGTTGTGAATAATAGCGACGGGGTTTTCGGGTTAGATATAGATTTGTAATGATCAGATGATTTTATACGAACTAAGAAAAGTTTGAAGTGAAAGAGTTAAGTCGAATAACCTGGAACTATGGATGTACACTGGGAGGACGGTGAGTGGATGGGCAAACATGGTTCAACGATACTTCTACGAGGTTTTCGGGATAGATATAGATTTGTAATGAGATCAGACCTTTTGAGTTGTTGTTGTTTTTCTACCAACCGGGAAAGTTCCAAGTGATCTCACAATTGCAATTTCCTTATCATCCATATTTGTTTCCTTATCATCCACATAGGACATTTTTTTTTTTGTAACCAGAGCGAAGAACGGGTCTTTTTGCTAGAATACAAATATAGTAGGATAGCCAAAATCAAAATTTTTTAAAAAAGAAATTTTTTTTTTTTTTTTTTTCTCCCATTTTATTTAAATTTTTTTGCTGTTCTTTTGTTAATATTTTTTTTTTCGATTTACCATCATCAAATTTCATTCACGAATTTAATCTAAAAATCCTTACAAAAATACCTAATTATTCACCAGAGATTATTGATTGATAATATTCACAGATAAATCGTAATCTTTTTTGACCAATTGATGACAATTGATTTTACTTCATGTTAAGGTTATTTTCAGGTTTCCAATTGAGTCCAGATTATTGTCAATTATTGTAGATATTTATGATTTTTTAGAATGTTTGTAAATCCCAAAAAGCGTATTTGCAAAAAAAAAAAAAAAAAAAAAAAAAAAAAGCCCCTTGTGCTTACGTAAGATTTGCCAATTACAATAAATACCACTGAACAATAAATTAAAACAGTCAAAATTACAAGATAATCACTCCTGAAATAAAATGTAACAAATTAAATATAAAAATACACATGAAATACTGAGGAAAAAGTCTTTCTCGAGTGCATGTTTGTCTATTTTACATAAGCATTGTACTGGTCCCTCCTCCACCTTGTCAGCAAAATAAGCAAATAAATATTAAATAATTTCCACCTACCTATATTTCTTTGATGTTTCAATTGATTCAGAGCCTCCACTGTCTCAGCCATAAACGAACCTATTACATTTAGATGAACTAGATTCCAACAGCACGAGGCTAAAGTCAATAGAGACTCATGGACGCCTGGGCTCAAAACGAAATAACCAAGATCTAGGAATTCTATAAATAAAAACAAAATAAACACAACCTATTTATATTCAAAAAAGACATAAGCAAGGAATTATTTTTTCTTATTTTTATTTTTTTTTAATGTTAAAAAGTAGATGAAAAAAAAAACAAAAATATGAAAAATAAATAATCATTATTAATGAGCTATAGAGAAAGCCTTGATGAGAACTCTTTTAACAACAACTGGAGGTTTGGATTGTTTATAGTTTTGGTTTATTCCAAAAAAGTGCATCTAACCAACTGAAATTCAGGAGAAAATTTTCTTGAAGTAAATCAAATAATACAACTTTGAAGGGTTGCTGAAAAGCCTTTTGTTAGTATAAAGTTAACATTATATGTGGATTCTCGGACACGTGGCTGTAAGGAGATAAAGTCGTCGTGATCTTTGGCTCAAACGCTCGTTCACCGATTACCGGAGAAAGGACAAGAGAGTCATTACTGTAATGCTATTGGATTCATCCTTCAAAAGGATTCCCTAAATACGTGGGCTGTTATGGACGTCATGGCAGCCATTTTTTATCTGCCCAACATGAGGCAAAACTACAATTGTAGAATATACGTTTGAAAGCCTGTTTAATGTTCTTCTGATTGGCACCACTGATGTGGTCTGGGTCAGTGAAGGAACATTATGAGGGACGAGTGGAAAAGACACATTTGGAAATCATCGTTTAATAAGGCAATAGTGTAGCCAAGGAAGAAAAAGGGACACAGGAATACTCAATACATATTGCTAACACCCCTCAAAGTAATCTCCAAGATTGTCCACCGTACGTTACCAGCATTTGGGAACTGCTGTCCATCATTCTTCACGAATAACACCACATGTCATATGGCAGCTCCTTCACAGGCTTTGTTACATCGATGAGATGAGAAGTCTTGGAACACCTTCCGTATTCGCCAGATCTGAGTCCGTGCGACTTTGATTTAATTCCAAAATTCAAGCTGCAGTTGCGTAAGAAACGCTTGCGAATAAAGATGAAATTTTGACGGCGTTTCGGCGAGAGGTCCAACACCTTAAATGACTCATATGCAGCCAATGGTATTCTCCGCCTTTCAAACGCTGGCAACGTACGGTGGACAATCTTGAAGATTACTTTGAGTGGAGTTAGCAATGTGTACTGAACATTCCTGTGCTCCTTTTTCTTCCTTGGCAACATTGCATTGTCTTATTAAACGATGATTTCCTAATATCTATTTTCCACTTGCTCTCATGACGTTCCTTCACTGACACAGACCACATCAGTGGTGCCAATCAGAAGAAAATCAAGCAGGTTTTCAAACGTATATTCTAGAATTGCAGTTTAACCGCATGTTTGACAGATAAAAAATAGTTGCATGACTTCTATAACGGCCCACAAATATTAGATGATTTTTGGAACTTGATTTATTATTTAAAGTTCAAGACAAACAAATTAGCTTTATTTTTCCTCTCAATTTCTTTTTGTGATAGATTGAATTTAATTAATCATGTATTGTTTTCTATTTAATAATTGATATGTCATCAAGTTTTTGTCTGCAACAACTGATTAAAAGCTTCTTACCCAGAGTATTTTGGAAATGCAGAGTTAAATAATTGAAGAACTCTGACTGATCCATTTGTCCTGGATCTTCTCCTTCTAATTCATCGAGTGATTCAAGGTAATACAGAGGCATCTCGGGTGGTAACAAACGTTGGAATTCACAAAGCGATAAATACCAGAGATCTACGCAGTAAGAAAAGCATCATTAAAGACATTTACTTAAAGGAATTAGGATGTTGAAGACTTATTTCGGTGATTAGAAAAAGAATTTTTCATATTTATACATTCAAAAGCAAATAAACGAACAAAAAGTTAAATAAATAAAAAATCTTTTCATATTGTAATAGTGTTTGTGATAGAGTCGTTGAGATGGAAAAACGAGTCAAGTTCTGGAACTGAACGTGATTAATTTATTACATGAAAAACGTTGGTTTTTATAGATTTTACATAGAAGAATTTGATTGGACGATTACTTAATTAAATTAAATTAATTAAAAATATACAAAATGATTGGATAAAAACATCATGAATTTAAATTCATTAACTGATTCAACGGCTGCAACGGAAAAGAAGTTAAAAATAAACAGAACAGCAATAATTAGGAATTAGAAAACGAATGTTTTAAAATAAATAACGGTTAACGATTAAAATGAATGAAATAAAGATAAATAATTTCTACAAAAATATACATAAATGATTTCTAAAAATACTTACCTACAAACCATTACAACATTATCTCAAATTTGAGGCTTATATTCCCGTTTATTTCACTTCTGTCATTAACTTTTGCTTTTTTCGAAAAGTAGAGCACATTTTATTTTAGTATCTCCAGAGAAGAAATAAAATTCTCATACTTGTATAAATACATATTTCAAACATCATTTCAGCTAAAGTTTGCAAAAATACGAAACTCGTGACTGTTTTAACATTGTGCTAAGTTTTATAAACATAGGTTTTTGAAAGGTATAATTGACGGACAATTCCTTATCTTTAATTCGATTAGATTAAATTAATTAATGCACTACAAGAACCACTATAAACTCTTCAGCAGACGCCCACATAAAGAAACCAAAAGAAGTTTAAAAATAGACTGAAATAACAGCAAAAATAAATAGAAAATAAATGAATTGACAAGTGAGACATTTGAAGGACATTTCTCACTACTCTGGTAGATATAATATCAATCACAATAGGAATAGGTGTGAGATTATTTAAAACTGCTTTTAATCGACCATAACCAGTTTGATTAAACAGGAATTCATAAATACATACTGTCTTCAATATCACTGAATTATTGTTGTTATCTCATTATAAGTTCGGGTTGAAAAATTGAATTAATTTCTAAGTTTTTATTTATTTTTAAGACATTACTTGAAATTCTTTTAACTGATTTACTTCATTTGAAAGCCTATGATCTAGAAACAAAAACAGTATTTTAATCGAGGTAAGATAAAATTTAATGTGTGCCAGATTGATACAAACAATAAGGTAGCATAACAACACACATTAAGACAAAAGTAAAAGATAAAAAACAAGTGACTAGGTTCGACGTCCTTTGTGGAGATCTTCCTCAGACAATCTATAGACCTTCTTAAGCGTATCACAACGTCTATTGACTGCAAAGCGATTTCAAACCAGAAAGAAAATGGAAAAGAATTTCAGGAAAATCATTATTTCTTGAAAAGATCCTGCACAGAAAACAATTCACTTGAAATGAGCCAATGATTTAAGACACTCCGAGAATCGTAATCTTATGTATTCTTTCCAATTAGGTAAAACGAAAAGTGTATTGCAAAGATCACGAAATTTTCAATCACAACTGTGAGTGAAGGAATAAAACCAGGAAGGCAAGTTAAGATTTTCGTGTGTATATTAAAGTATGTAATTTCAATATTGGAGTGCTCAGAAGCCAATCAGTGTAAATCAATAAACCAAAAATGAAATAGATTTTTTAAAATTATGTACCAAAAAATAACAACGCTTGTAAATTTGAGGAATGAATTTTTTATTGAAAGATAACATAACTATCCACTGGGAGGAGTGATTTGGGCACTTTGTCAACCGAAAGTATAAACATTAGAGTATTACTTACAGAAAAAATTTCAATTAAAAAAAAATGACTTACACTGATTGGCTTCTAAGCACTCCACTTAAAAAACCATTGAATTACAAACATCGCTAATTTCCCAAAAAATAAGTAAGAGTTACTTCGTAAGGATGTACTTTCTCCAAAAAAGCAAAATTGATACAACGTTGACTCAGGAATTTTTTCGGGATGCAAATAAACGCTTTAGAAAGTTCCTGTAAATTTTCTCAAATATTATCAACCTGTTCTCGTAACTGGTAAAAATACAAAGCTATTAGTTTCGTTATTATAAAAAAACCAAGTGTTACAGAACTTTACCCATAAAAAAGTAACTTTACTAGCATGGGATTACTCATAGGCATTACTTCCCCTATCCACCTGCACACATCTCTATACAGGATGTTTCCGAACTTATGTTACAGAAGAATATGGTAGATTGAGGGAACGAAAACAAACAGTTTTCATTAAGTAATGTGTGTCCGGTCTTGCATCGATACTGCGCTACAGTAGTTTTAGTGTTGTGGATGGTAGACAATCATGTGTGGAAGGACCATCCACCTCCTATTTTTGAGTGTTGTGTATTAGCGAAGATGTTCGTAGTTCGAAGTAGTAACGTCCTTTTTCTTCTACACAATAGTGTCATCTACTATCGCAATTGTTCAAAACTGTCAGGCACAGTAGGGATGGTGTTGCACTTTTCGACAATTCGTTGACGCAGTTCATCGACTGATCGACATGTGTTGCGTACGCGAGACTCTTTACATGACCCCAACAGATCTGGCGATCGTGGAGGCCAAGGTACTTCTATGCATGGCCAACAGCCACAACAATAAAACGACTGTAGCGCTGTATCGGTGCAAGACGAACACACATTTACTTAACGAAAACTTGTTTTCTCTTTCTACCATATTCTTCTGTAACGTAAGTTCGGAAACACCCTGTATACATCTCTATATTTATGGAGTTTGGTTGTTTGTTTGCGCTCTAAGCATTCAGAGGAGGATTGAACTATCAAAACCAAAATTGGCACAGTCATTAATTAAAACTAAGAATAAGGTTTGGCGAACTGGTTTTGATTTGATCGTTTCACCGGACCTTTGTCGGTTGATTAACAAAACCAATCTAAATTATTTCCTTTTCACAGCGCTGGTTGTCAAAGATCTAACCAGAGATCTCACTGAAGAATTCGTATGTAGCACATTCATCTGCTCTGATTAAAAGATTTTTGGGACTATCCAGAACAGTGAAGTGCTAGTTATCAAATCTTTAGCTGGAACTTAAGTTAGAGTAACATCCAATAGACACACTATCATATTACACAATAATAGATGGTAAATTGCAGAGGTAACTAATTACTTGTCTTGTAATAAATGCATATCAAAACTCTCTTACCAACACAGAAGTGAACTTTTAACAATGGTGCTGCTGTTTTCGCTTGTTTCCATACACTGGAGGAGATACTGTGATCCTTAATTCCCTTTTGCCCAAAAATGATCATTAAATTTTTTAGAGTGTTTTTACAACCGTTAATGAGAATCTGAAGTACAGTGCTGTTGATTAGACTATATTGAATACTGAGTGATTGAAGACTTTGCCACTTCTTCATTAGATTCAAATAACCGTCCATTCTGCAACAATGTAAGAAAATAAAACTACTGAAACAAACATATTCCAAAGTCACCTTAATAATGATTAGGATTTATAAATAAAAATACATGCATATCTAAACTACCAGAAAAACATAAGATCTCATCCTAAACTTCTATAAGTAGTTACATGATGTTTTATAACTAGATCTTATACTAATATATAAAGCTGAAGAGTTTGTATGTTTGAACGAGCTAATCTCAGGAACTACCAGTCCGATTTGAAAAATTCTTTTTGCGCTAGATAGCCCATTTATTGAGGAAGGTAACAGGCTATATAACATCACGCTGCGACCAATAGGAACGGAGCAGTAAATATAACCGTCAACCAACGGGTGCGGCGGCCTATGAGAAGCGAACATTACCGAGAAGGGTCGAATTTAACACGGGTTGACACCGAGGGTCACAGCTCGTATGAAAAAAATCTTACGAAAGAAATACTGTAAATTTTTACAGTATTTATTCCAGTAGTTTATTTGTTTCTCTTGTTAAGGAAAATCAAGAGAAGTACATGTTTTTTAATCGAAATTGAATTTAATGTCATCTAAGTATAACGTTATAACAGTTTTTCTATTTAATTAGGATTGTTGTTTAAGATATTTTTGTTAAAGTTATCCATCTTATTTAATACCAGCTTTTTAAGTGATATCAAGAAAGATTTGGGATGCCACCTTTCGAATATCTCTACGAATTCAAAGATATTAGTGGAGACGATAGTTATTTTGTTCATCGTATACAAAAATTTGATGTCTATGTCACCAATTCCTAGATAAAAAAAGAGCTTATCTCCATTAGTTCTTACATGACGTTATTTTTAACGGTTAAAAAAACAACTATTTTGCCGAGCTCACAAATAAACATGGTTTCCCACGAGATAAAGCAGAATGTCAAAAAAGTTTGACATTGTTATTCGGTCTACATTAAAAACGCCGAGGACCTATACAAATAATCCACAACAATTCTGGCAATTTGTTAATAAAAAAATGTTCTCTCTAAAATTTCTGTTAAATTTTTTTAAAAAAATAACTGACAAATCTCAAATTATTGATTACAGATTTACTGCAATTCTTTCAGCTCAGCAAAGCTTTTCCAAATTATTCTACATAAAAACTGCATCATATAATCAAACCTCAAACAATTCCACAACATAATTCCTTATCTAAAGTCCGATCATGATATCTTGATGATTGGAAGGAACCCCACGTGATTATGACGTATCTATTTTTCAGCCAATCGCAAACAAGCGCGTCTCAAAGCACAGGGCTTTAAAAATACATAATATTTAAAAGAAATACATAAAACTTAAATATAACAGTTAAATCTTATATTGAAAGCTAATTGAAAGCATTTCCTTTAAACATCATTAAACATGTTTTATTTTATAGCTGTAACGTAACATTCTTCGGAACCTCTTTAGAGAGGATAGTGCTGACGTCATGGGGTTCTGGAATTTTTCCAATCGTCAAGATATGTTGATCGGACTATAAACGATCCACTCACAAATTTAGTGAATTTCACATCATTTATTTGTAACTTTTTTGACTAAAACAACAAAATGATGTTCTCTATAATGAATTTAGAATAATTCCAACTTTAAATCATTAATTCCTGCTCAATAAACTATCAAAGAAAAAGCTTATATCAAAATGTTATTCAATGTATTCACTATTATATATAAAACAATACACAGAGTTAAAAAATCTCAATACTCTAATCTTGATCCATATCTCTTCATCCTTTCTATGTCTGTCAATATCTTAGTTACATAGATGATTGCCAAATCTTCAGCGTTTACTAACACAGAGGACTTTCCCAAATGTCTGTAACTGGTCTATCATTAACAGATACACTATTTCAATATTCCTAAATGTTCTACCGTTCCATTCACAATAAATAATATTCAAACTCAATATCCATAAATAGACTTTATGACATTTTAAAGAAATGAAAGATCGTAGTGTTATTTTCACTTCCAATCTCTCAATTCTCACTTTGAACACATTACAAACAAAGCCAATAAACTTCTGGGCTTTGTGATTCACCAAAACTTTAATAAAATATCGGTTTTCGTTCTTTAATTCATAATGTCTTTGGAAGCTCACTAAGAGTTTGCATCAATAGTTTGGGTTCCTTATCAGCAGACTTACATTACACTTATTGAAAAAAACATTCTCTCACACACACACACGTTTTAAATTCATTTTCCTCAAAACTGGATGAAATCAGTTAAGATACTCTTATAGATATATTCTCTTTTGGTTCATTAATTGCTAGTAGGCATGAAGCCCTATGGAATATAATCTTTTCTTAGTAATATAATCCACAATCTCACTTTGCTAGTCGAAATTAATTTCCATATCACTTACTAATTGTAATAGAAACTTATTTACCCTCTCCTCCTACACAACAACTTTCAGAGAAATTTCCATTTAATCTTAACATGTAATGAATAGAACGATCAATATTAGAGTCTCCTCCTAACACCTACAAATCAGAAATTCCATAATTCTTAATGCATTCCTAATTTGGCATTCCTAATTTTGTAGGTGTTAGGAGTAAATTAAAAATACTCAGGCTCTAATATTGATCGTTCTATTCAATTTAATACTGTTTTTCTTCCTCTGCATTTCCCTTCTTTTCTGTTCTTCTACG
>JAFIDM010010028.1:34569293-34598113 GCA_023159025.1 Thereuonema tuberculata | reverse complement strand
TACTGTTTTTCTTCCTCTGCATTTCCCTTCTTTTCTGTTCTTCTACGTAGTAGAAGAGTTTTCTTAGACTCTTCTAAAAACTCATGACTCTTCTATATAATATTTACATTATTATAAAACTTATTTTGGTTATTGTCCTGATTTATTTCTATTTCTGTCTGTGTTCTTCGTTCAGACAATATAACTGAGGTTTTCTCTCCGTATACTTTTCTTCCTAATTATAAAGATATAAGAACGCTGCTTAAAAAAAAATAAAATGAAAACATTCAAAAGGTTGTCCATTTCCTAAGATGACAATTTTTTTTTTTTGGCTCACATCTGTTTACCTACAGGTCCTATTCTTACCCAAAAATCAATAAGATTTTTCTTAAAAATATAACTGCCACTGAAATGACAGGTTTTTAAGAAATATAATTATAATATGTAATGACGGATTGGACTGCGTATTTCAACTTACAATTGCGTGACCGCGGCGAGAAATGATCCTGCCAGAATGCAACGCAGATGATAGATTTATCTTTCCTGGCCTGTCGGTCACATTCAAATGTAAGAGAAAATGGCGGTCGTTGATTCACATTCAACATTTCGACGAGGAAAAGGTCTCAAAAATCAAGTAGGGAAAAATTCTTAACGTTGCTCGTCAATTTCAAGAAGATGTATGTGAGATTTTTGATATTTCCTATTTTTGATAATTGAGATTGATATTTTCTGCGGAGCTTACGGCATTGATACTGGAGAAATTAGTCAATGATAATGTGTTCGCAGGTCCAACTCAACTCTCACCGCGACGATAATAGTAGATTTTTGTTCTTACTCTTTTCTCTCCGCGGATACTAAGCAGCTTTACAAATATTAGGCAAATCTTTAAATATTCAAGAAAAATTTCTACTATGCATTTAGAAAAATTTCTTCTCATTAATCAAAGGACTCTCTTAACTTAACAAACTCTATTTGTACCATTATTTTTATTTTCTGTAGTTACCTACAAAGCGATGCGAAGTGTGGGAAAACCCATTGGCAATTCAGGGTCTGAATCGTGGATCCACAGGCATTCGATACCTTTTGTAATAAAGATAGAAGTAGATCTACGCTGTCAAATACTTCAGTGAATATCTCCAATACAACTAACTTCCTTTGAGATTCAAGAAAAACTCCTATCAGATCTACGATGTCCTTCGCCAATAAGTTACTGTAAAAAATACTTTCTAAGGTGAAGCTGTGTAAAGATGTTTCTTGTTCCAGAAGTCTGAAATGAAAAAGAAATTAAAGAATACTGTATCAGTAACTTGTAAACTAGAATTTATGCACAACTCTAACTGTTTTCAATGTCATGTATACAATGAAAACCAAGAAATAATAATTGAAATATACAATATTAACATAATTTCCTCAAAATGAAAAAGTAAAACTTTAGATGTAAAAATCTGTATATATCTAGATGAAACGTTGGTTCAAAAACATGGAATTTAAAGAAAACAAACTCCAGTAAAAGGAGGTAGAAAGGAAATTGAGCTTCTTTGTTCTGTAAACCTTAAAAGATTAGATGTGGAAATATTTGATCTTAAAATGTGAAGGCATTATTTTGTGTCGATCATTATTTTTTTCAATCAAGTTTTAGGTAATATAAAGCCTCAAGTCAATAGTAGAGGTTTCTGTAGATTTTGAATAAAAATAAAGAAAGTTATTCAAAGTCACGAATGGTCAACTACATTGAAAATAAGAAATTGTGGGCAAGGATTCCCCAGAACATCATCTACAATTATAGTCCAGGCTCGGATTCTCTTTATGTGTTTTTTCCTGTAATTCAATTGCATTTTTTGCATGGACAGAAATATTTCTCATATATTGGGTTTCAAAGAATATGGTTTTATTATAATTTTATATTTTTGTACAGTTGTTTCTTGTTGTTCCGTAAAAACAATTTTTGAAACCTATTGCACATAAGTTTTAGGTATTTCTGTACTGCATTGTTTTTATTCATTTTGAAAAGATCTACATTTTCGTCGCCAATTAATATAGTTGGACAGTTGTTTTATATATTTTCCTTTTTTATGAATAGATTCGCTAATTCTTCAGTAAATTTACCTTTGTGTTTTGTTGGTTTATATATGTTAATATTTTGTGTTTAATAATACAAACACATTTTTGATAACGAAACATATTAGGTTTTATTACAAAGCTTCATGATAAATAACGTGTTTTGTGAAAATTCTTGAATCATTTTCCAAAAGAATCCTTGCTCCGACGTTTTAGTAATTTATAATTTAACATTTTGCTTATAGAATGACAGACAGAATACCCTTTTTTATAATATACGTTTTAATAATATATAATAATAATAATAGCCGGGTAATAGTCGGAACCCTTGTATATATAGCATTCAAAAAAGAAACTTTATTTATTTAGCAAATTAATGTTGCGATCGTCGGAGAATATATAACTTCCCAGCCCGTTGTGGCTTCTTCGTATAACGGATGTATTGCGGGTCGGCGTCACACACCGAAAATTCACATTTTTGCATGTATCTTGCAAACGCTGAAGCGTTTATGAATAAGTGATACACCGTTCGATAGAACTTTCAAATATCAACATTTTCTCAATATAATGTTCTCTTCCATCTTTTATACTTTTCGTTTAAATTGAGAAAAAGTCAAAATTTGACCCTTTAAAAGGCGCCATCTTGGAAACCAAAAACTTTTTTCGAAAGATTTTTGTAGCATTTTGTTTGTCTTAAAAAGATCTACATTTTATCCAATTACATGACCAATCTATCTCTTATAGTTTGGTCACAAAATTGTAAAAACGTAAAGTCTTATGACAGACAGAATAACGCTTTTATATGGTTTTATTATAAAATGCATATTTTAACAATTTTAGAGATTAAGGACAAATTGGAAAAGAAGAGCAAAAATAAAGAAAAGCATTTTCGTCATATTTATTTTTTAGGATATTTTTGGTGATAAGCAATTAGATGCAATTTAAAAATTATATATGTAATTCCCTGTATAAACTTTAAAGGTAGGTTCTCCTCATTAAGACAAACAAAAAAGTTCAAATAAACATGAGTTTTCGCGAAAAACATAAGTTTTCATTATTCAATGTATGTTGTTGTTTTTTTATTATTTTTGTTAGCACAGTATGATGCGACAAAACGTATTTCAAAATATTCATAAATTAAAACACAGAGACTATACAAAATAGGAAAGAATGATTTAATAAACGGTGTTGAAAAAATCCCCAAAACAAATACAAATTAATGGATCCGGAAAACATAGTTTTCATTATTCAATGTGTGGTTGGTCATTTCCTGATCCAATTATTTGTTTTTTTTTTTGTTCTTTTTCAACACCGTCTATTAAATCATTCTTTCCTTATTTTGTATATCTGTGTTTTAATTTATGAATATTTTGCAATATGTTTTACCGCATCATACTGTGCCAATAGAAATAATAAAAAATAACAACCATACATTGAATAATGAAAACTACGTTTTTCGCAAAAACTATTCATTTCCTGACCCATGTGTGTTTGTCTTACTGAATAGAACCTACCTTTTTACCTATAGTTTGTACAGGGAAGTTTTATATTTTTAGACTGGCTCACTTGTAAACGGCGCACAAATAAATTCCAATAAATAATTTTTCAGCTTACTCAGAGTCATTTTTCTAGCCTTTAAAATGTCTCCTAGTAACTTTTATTTCTTATCAGCTAAGGTTATCCAGTGCTCAAAGATTCAAGCTTATGGAGGGAAGGGAAATTATAATTGTAAAGTGAAATAACCTCTCCAATGTTAAATATAAGAAAAATAAATCATGTTATACTGAATAGCGTTAAGTATAAAACCCAAAGATTTCTGTAAAGTAAAGAATGTAACGTACATTTTAGATAGGTTGTCTGTTTGTTGGAAGAAGTCTGCAGGTACTATCGGATTTCAGAAAGCTAACTTAGTCTTTCTATTTTGAATATTTGAAGATAATCTGTAACTAACTTTAAATTTGGTTCCTGGAAATGATTCTAATTTGTTTAATAACACCATTGATTCATAAAGTCCCCCAACGCACAGACAAATGACAAATGACAAATAAAAATATAGACACTACCTTCTTCTTTTAATAAACCATACATTTCCATTGTAATGTTTCTCTTTGAGAACTAATAAATTAAACAGGAATGTCATAGCTTTAGAATTTGTTATTCTAAACGAAGTTAACATCGAATTAAATCCTATTTTATTTATCATTTCTTAAAATTCAACATCAAATCTTAGAAACATATGATAAAGTTTTAAAAGGATATCAGTTCTCCTTTGTTCTGTAATACAAACTTTTACGGATCGTTTAAATTTTGCATAATTCAAAAAATAATTGTAGAGAAGATCAAATATTAAAAAAAAATACTCCCCCCACCAGACAATTGCATATTTTTTCAAACTGATTTGTTATCTTTATACAATGGTTAAAGTGAAACAATGAACTGAATTTATTATTCGCTTATAGCCTAATAACTTACAGATAAAAGTAATCTACTGTAACTTTTATGATTTAAAAAAAATAAATGCATTTTACTATATATGTAATGATGCGCATATAAAATTACTATCAAAATTGGTCTTTTTGTTAATATTGAGTTGGTTTCAATATTAAATTAAAGATTCGACACAATAACAACACGAGTTGTTATTTTAAAAGACTGTTCTTTCAGTTTTGATTTTTTTCCTAAGTTGATAAGTAATTGCTTAAAAATTTCTGTAGTCTTGTCCGATGTAGATTCATGTTTAAAATACTAAAAGAAACGTTTAAAGTTTTTGGATAAAACTAGAACCATGTGTTAATACCTGTTAAATAAAGATCTACAGTTGTCCTGTAACCGTTCCGATTGTCTTCTCTTGTCGTAGACCGTTATAGATAACGTTAAGCTACGAAGACAATATCCTAAACGATCAATGAAAGCCAGAACGCGCTGGTCCTCTTCGCTTCCATCCAAATAGAACTCTGCTGTCTGCCATAGTCGGCCTGAATTGAAAATAGAAGCCCAGTGTTTACAGACGAGCGCTGCTCGGTACCTGTCCTTAGGCCTCAGGTAGTCAAAGACCGTGACTAGAGCGACCAGAGGTAATTGCGTCCAGTTCATGTCTCGGAACGAAGACATTTAACCTCAGACGAACCACAACAATCAGCGCGTGCCTCGACAATCATGAAATAAACGCTCAACTTAACAATAAAGCAAGAATTACCCATACCTGATGCCACGTTTTTATTGAGAAATGTACGTATTTTCTTTCACAATGGATAAAAAAAATAGTGAAGTAAAAACTCATAAACATTTTAAATTAAGAGGTACAAATTAAAATAGTACTTTAGACTTGATTTATATTTAAAAGTCTCAGTGGAAAATGGCGCATCTATATTTGAGTTGAAGTAAATATAAATGTTAGAATCATGTGTTAAATTCGATATCCTTGTAATTTGGGGTTGTAGAAAGCAAAAAGTAGATTTTTTCCAAAAAATCGGCCTGTCGTATATTGTTTTGAAAGCTTAATTCCAATTGGTTGTGCGAACTGTAACCATTCTTATTAATATAGATAGATCAAATTATAAATAAAAACATCAAATATATAGATAGTCCCAATTATATAGATCCAGAGTTAAGCGAAAAGACCATAGAAATTAAGAATAAAGTTTCGATCTGCCCAAACTTTATGCACATAAAATAAAGTAAACATAGTTATATGATCTGACAGATGAGTGGTGACCAACGAGATTCACGTAAAGTCCGAGACAATAGCCTCTTTCCGCTATTTTACAAATCAGCGCACGGAAAATCATTTGCAATATAACATGCAATATTACTTGCAATTTATACACTATTACAATATTACTTGCAAGTAGAATTATTTGCAATATTACTTGCAATTTATACTTGTGTGTGTCAACATTTTGCGAGAAACCTCGGAAAGAGGTTGGTTGTCCCGGACGTCAATCTCGAGAAATCTCGTTCGTCATCATTCATCTGTCAGACTATAGTAAACATTTGAGACATACAACGCTTCATCCTACGCATCTGACCAACTACCACATGTATAAAAACAATTTCTGAGTTAATTATTTTAAATTTTTCAGTTATTTCTACCAGTAATTATTAAATATAATTTTCATTTCATTTTTAATGTATTTGTATCTTTGTGATTTGTGTATTACCGTTTCCGTACACTTTGTGCGAATATTTTTTTTATGAAAGCAATATTGTAAGCTGTGACAAATAGGGATGCTTTGACCTATATAAGAATGCAACCCTTCCGTTTGTCGGGGACTGAATTTATTGAAATAAAATGAAGTGAAAACTAAAATAAATTTAACGTGTAGAAAATATTTATTAAAATGAAAACCAAGGCTGCACATTAATAAATAATAACCTTGGTTTTCATTTTAAGAAATATTTTCTGCACGATAAATTTATCTATTTAGGTTATTATACCTTTTCAGTTATAATTTAATACCTTTAAGTCCTGTCAATTATTAGAAACAATGGTTTTTGTGTGCACTGGAGCACTTATTTTTTATTGTTGTTTGGTTCAGGGGTCACTGTTGGTTGCGAGGGTGACTTCACTTATGCTCACGGCTTTCAGGGTTTATCATAGGGGAGGGTGGATCGGACTGATCAGTTCCAATAATGACGAAACGGCCATTCCCGCTTCCCTCAGATAATAAACTCGAAAGGCGTTATTATTTATTTATTTAGGTGCAGCCTTGGTTTTCATTTTAATAAAAAACTAAAATAAATTCACGAAAAGAAAATTGCACAAATACCTCTCAACTATAATGAGCAAATAGTAATATTAAAATCACTGTTTCTTCTAGATCACACAGGTGGAATTATTTCTTCGAAAAGATAGAAATTTGATTACAATAAGACTCATTATTGGTTTCCTCTATTATATCTATTTGGATTTCCTCTCTTTCGGTTTTCATTGTTTTTCTAATTTTCCTGTTTCTAACTATGAAAAACCCTATTTTCCTGAATTGTAAGCTAATGATAAAACCAGTTCTAATGTGATCTTTCTCTTTTACTTTTTTATTTCTTATTGTATCAGTAATAAAAATTGAAGGAATAGAACAAGAAATCCTAATATATTTTGTTAGTAAATTAGAATGTGGATCAAAGACTTTGTAAAACTATTTTTAAAAGAGACCCCAGCAAAAACCTTGCACATCAACAAATAAAACACGTTAATTAACAGGTTTGTAGTAAACACAAAACAATTTGCAATCTCTCAAACGCATATATTATTAAAAGTAATGTTACTATTGATCATTTATTGAAACCATTGTAATTCAAGGGTCAAGTACAATTTCAAGCGATCAGCGCATTGAGTTCATTTACTATGTGTAGATCCCCATTTTTCAACATTCGGTGCAAAAGTGTCCAGTAGACACAATGGGTCGAGGCATAGTTGATTCAGTATACGTAGATAGTTCTACTACCATTTACAACTACCATTGTTTTTCTGACTCGGTCAGTGTCACAAAAAACCGGAAGTTGCTGGCCCGGAACTCGGATTTTTCGCCAAACCTCTGGCACTAGATTGGTACAATTTTTCTTTGGAATCCCAGAATTTATTCCATTTAACTGGTTTACTTTAATATGAGAGGTTCTGTCTTATACTACTATCGAATAATCTGATTCGTCAGTTCCTAAATGTATGAATTCCATAAGATAGCGTTTTTCGAAAGTTATTTTAAATACAGCTTCACAATTTTAATTTCTCATTACAAGAAAAATGATTGAAAAACCCCATACCTTATAAGACTGGTTCATCTCAAGAAATTCCTTAAATAGCTTATTATCGATGAACAGTCCAAGATTGAAAAAAAAATGAAAGAAAAAGCAAAGTTTACATTTGGATTGCTTCAGTTGGTTCTTCATCATAAGAGTATTTATTTCTTAATTGTCTTTATATTCATTATAATTAGCAACTCTTGGGATCTTAGATCAAAAGAGTTACAACTTGTAATTTCATATCCGTGTGAATAAAATAAAATAAAATAAAATAAATAAATAATTTGTTCCCTTCTTTGATAAATGTTATCTTCAATTGATTTGACTGACGGGGAATCACGACCAAAAATTAGCTTATAATGTTGTCATCTTCAACATTTGAATCTTCCCCTAGAGACTCTTAAGAATAATTGCATTAAAAATAAACCACAAAAAAAAAACAAAAAAAATCCCAAAATACTACGGAAGTATTATATTGTTTTTCTATTAATTTCTTTTTTTCTTTTTTTCCCTTCTAGTGCCATTGAGGATTTCGTGTCAAGGGGGATGTCAACAGAATGCCATTTTATTATCCATGAACATCTACTACACCTGCATCGATACCATAAATAAAATGCTTTTTTCAGCCCAATATTACGAAATGAACAGCTTTTCTGCTCAACAGATCTGTCTGTAAGTGCTTTAATAGTTTCTTAACAGGATTTCTTAATTAGTGTGGAACATAACGTCGTAACAAATTGTAATAAAACTTGTCTTCTAATTTAGAAATCATTTACAAGAGGGGGGGACGGTGAGTCTTAATAATTACAGCAACGACAGGTTACATCCACTCCCACCGATCACTACATCCCTATATCCCTAAGAAGGCCGTACCTTCCACAAATCTAAGGTCCAAAACTTTCAAGCAAAAGCAGTTTTCGTAGATTTAGCATTAAGTCAAGCTAACCCTAATCTTCACTATCCTTACCCAACCCAAAATACCTTCACCTGTTAAGTGATTTATCGTTACCCTTACCTTTGCCTAACCTAAACTTAGTATTAGGGGGAAAAAAAAAACGATTTTTTCAAAGGGGTACAACCTTTATTTCTCATTTGTGGGACCAATGATCAGGCTGCTCTAGCGGTTACGTCGCCCCGCACAAAAAGACAAATTGCCGCCCCTTAAGAATATATATCGAGGGTTTCAAGCCAAAAGGTTCTATGTGCACTTTTGATAAACTTTAGTTCTGTGTGCTAAACGGTTTATTTTGGCTACATCTGTCGTGTGCCAGAAGATTTTGTTTGAAAAACTAGTTCTAGCCTGTCAGCTGATTGTTCCAAAAGGTTCTATTTTCACTTCTTTTACTTCTTTGAGCTTTCTCGGTGCCGGAAAGTTCTACGGGCAAGAAAATGGCAAAACGCACATAGAACCTTTTGGCTTGAGACCCTCGAAATATATTCTTTCAAAATATATGTTTTTATTAAATTTTAAGTGAAATGATTCAATTTTTATTGAATCATTTCACTTAAAATTTAATAAAAACATATTGTTCCTTACGCACAGCTAAAGCTGGGCGAACACGCGGCAATATTGTGGGACAATATTGCCCCTTTTTATTGCTGACACCGTTGTCAGTTCAGATCACGCGCGAACACGTAGTTTTTCCGAAACGAATATTGGCCTGACAATTGATGGTTACGGCGCTTCTCACTAGGGAGAGCTAAAGAGAGAGCGTGTTTTCGTACAGAATTGCTATAGTATTAAATGCCGTCCCTCTTTAGAAATCAATTACGATTCTTTCAGTATCAATTGACAAAATGTTGTTGTTGGAATTATCTGTTTTGGGCCGACCCATTTTGCTGATTTTAAGCCTTGTTTCTCAAAGAAAATGGCCGGCGTGAGTGACTGAATTTCCGATGTTCAAAGTCCCGCCTCCTTCGACGTCAGCATTGTCACGTGATTTCATCCGTTCATGTGATTCGCTCGCGAACAGGCAATATTTCTCGACAATATTGTCCCAACGAAATTGTTCCTTTTGTACCGACAATCGCCAATGGGCAAAATTGGGCAATATTGTCCATTTTTATTGCTGCAAACGGTTGTCAGCAATGAAAAGGGGCAATATTGTCCCACAATATTGCCTGAAATTGCTACGTGTTCGCCCAGCATTACATAACATAATATTGAGAATCAAGAAACAGTAGATTCTACTTTTCGTATTAAATAAAAGTCAAATCGTTTTAAATTATAATCAACACTTACATATATACATATTTAGAAAGAAACATATGACATAACATAAAATTGATAATCAAGCAGTACAAAACAGTAGAAATTAATTAAGAAATATCTGTATCTCGCCACAAATTGTTAACCATATAATTTTTAACATTTTTAAATGCTATTAAAAATGTGTATTGTTGCACAATCAATCAAAATGCCATTATTTTGAAAATAAAACTAGGTAACATCAACTACCGGTATGCTGAAATCACAAAATTTTTTTTCTCACTTTCAGTTCTGCAAACGTTTTTATTACATCTTTTATATTTACTTGATCAGCAATTTCATGCTCAATTGCGAAAATGGCCAAACCATTAAGACGATTTTGTGTAGTAGTCTACACAATATAACCCTGATATAGCCCTATTAACAGGGATACGGACTCTCCCCATATCTGCGGCGGATTCGTGTCACCCTGTTTAGCCCAGCCTAATGGTCACAGATTGCACTGCAGAGCGCTCATTTTCAAGGTTAAAATATCTAAAAATATTAACAAGGATGATCTAATATAGATCTAAGTAAATTATTGTGAGCCTTGCTCTTGTTAATTGTAGTGAGTTAGTCAGTTTGCAAAAAAAAAAAAAAGCTGAACTGTAAATGGGGATGGGCGTTGAAAGGGAGAAGGGGAAAGTTAATTACTTGACTTGCTTAGGGTTCCAGATGCAATTAATCCGTCCCTACTTTTTCTCCTCTCAATCTTTCACGTTCACACTCTTGTGCTTTGGATATTTGAGAAAAAATTGTCACCAAATCCATTGTAAGATCAACAGCAAAAGCTGGTGATTTTGCCACAAGAGATACTGAACCGTAAATGTTGGGTGAAACCGTTGTAAATTAATAAGGAATAAGATTATTTAATACTAGGATTGTAAATATCCTCTTTGGAAAACATTAGGATGCAGAGTGGTGTTATCGGGAAAAAGTTCTAATCTGAAAATCTTTTTTAATTTTCTGTTTTCCTTAGAACAGCAACAGCCAGCCTGAATCAATGTCGTCGAACAGCAGAACAGAATCTTGGTGGTTGTTTAGATTTCAATCAGAGGTTGTCTCTTCAATATACCTTCGCAGCAGCTGAAGCAGGTGTTCGCTACTGGTGTTCCGGCTATGGAATCAACCTTCAAGGTTAGTTTTCTACTACAAAGTCCATTTCATATTCAAATATTGCAAGGCATATTAAGGTTTGAAAAATTATAATAAAACTTTTATTCTAATTGAAATATTTATGTCGGTTTTAAACTTATCATTAATTTGTTATTATCTCCTTTACAAACTCTATCCAATAATAAAACAAGTATATAAAAAAATAACAGCACCAATTATATCCTATATCTTCATTTGATGTATTCTAATAATTAATTGCTACTATTTAATTTACAAAAGATTAAATTTAATTAATTGAGGACCCGGTTTCCTTCCTGTTTCGTTTTTGAATTGACGGGAATCCCAGAGTTTAGATCCTGATTGGACAAGGACCAGTGGTGTATCCAGGATTAAGGTTTGTGGGGCTAAGGATGTTGGGAAAAGTCTATTCAGATGTAGGCCTATTTAAAAATAAATTGTTTAAAGATTACTTTCCGAAATAAAAAGATACAGACACGTCAGTGCTTTAATAAAGGTTTTCTTCTCGTTTCTTTTCCTTTCGTTATTTTTGGATTTGGGAAGGGCTTCAGCCCCTTAGCCTTCCGGTGCGCCATTGCAAAGGCAGTTCGAAATACTTTAGTACAGTGGTAACATATACTCAGTGATGAAATAATTCATCCGTATAAATAATAAGAAATCCATCTCAATGCAGAAATTTCAAGATATTTTCTATTAATTTACACTAAAATGCTTGACGAAACCTTTTTTTTTTTTTTAAGAACTTCATTGATTTGGAAAATTAAAACCGTAAATGTTAAGAAAACAAGACAAAATGGTAACTATATAAAATTATTTAACGTGCTATTCAATATAATTAAAACAGCCGACCATAAAAAGCACATACACATTTAAAATTAATTAAAAATCAGTGGGATTCGTTAACAAAACGAATTTTTGTTAATTTTTGTTAACGAATTCTACTAGGGAGGATTTTGATAGGTAGGGTGCTGTGCTTGAGAAGGGACCTTAATCACGGCCGAAGGTCCGAAATGTTGCGTGATTTTTAATTAATTTTAAATGTGTATGTGCTTTTTATGGTCGGCTGTTTTTAATTAAAATGGTAACTAGTTTACCATTGAAATCCTAATGGTAAACTAAACTTGCCAGTCATAAAAACTGACATAGTCTATTCACTTTGTTTTAAGATAAAATGATAGATTCTTAAGAAATCATAATTCTATATTAACATCTATTAGAAAAGATATTAACATATAAACATCTATTAGAAAAGATATTTGTTCTAATTTTTTATACTTTATTGAAGATTAGATTTTATTTTTTCCTTTCATTCCTTTTTGTAAATAAAGGTTTAAAATTCTTCAAATTTGAAAAAAAAAGAAAAAAAAAAAAATTTAAAAAAAAAAAAAAAAAAAAAAAAAAAAAAGGGGAAACAGTTAAAAGAAAATCCTCTGTTTTTCAAATACAAATAAGAAAAACCAAATAGACAGAAAGAACACAAAGAATCCGACAATGAAAAACAAAAGAAAAAAAAGTTAAACAAATAAAGAATAAATGAGCCCATAAATTGAAGCCGGTACCCCTGATGTATGGGCTCATAGAATCAGCAGTTCACGTAAAAGACTTATTATTCAATGGATAATAGCCGCTAGTCATCATGTTATTACAAGGACTTACACCCTCACCAGCGTACAGCTGTTAACGCATTCGTCTACAATAATAGAAAGGCAGGGATCAATTTCGAACCTATCATGCCGGAAAATCGCAAAAAAAAATATTAATCAGGTGTACCGGCTTCAATTTATGGGTTCATAGAATCAGCAGTACAGGTAAAAGACTTATTATTCAATAAATAAAGAATAAAGGCGGAAGAAATCACCGACATTTCAAAGTATGATTTTATACGTATTAAAAAATGGAAAGGAGTTGAATACGTATATAAAAGGTACGTTGATGACATTCTTATAATTTGGAGAGGAACCAACAGACAGTTCAAGAGATTTTTAAATTTCATAAACAACATACACAAAGATATAAAATTTAAAATGGAAGAAGAAGTAGAGAATAAAATTGCTTTATTAGACATCTGTATCAAGAATACTACATCAGGTCTAACATATGAACATTTTAGGAAAGATTATCAAAGCAACCATATCTTGAATTTTGAATCAAACCATCGAACATCCACAAAAAGAACAATAATTTTGAACAACCTAAGAAGAATAACGTGTTACACAGATGATAAAAAACTTTGGCACAGGAAGATTCAGGATCTTAAAAACAGATTGATAATGAATGAGTACCCTGAGGAATTTATTCTAAAGACATTTAAAGAATTTTTTAGGAAGAGGAATTTCCAGAGGAAGAACAAAGACATTATAAAGTATAGAAAATGTATAAAATTACCTATAGGTAATTTTATACATTTTCTATACTTTATAATGTTAATAGCTGTGTTAAAAATGTTTGCAAAGATAATGAAGTAAACATAATGTATTTCAAAAGTAATAGTTTGTTTAAGAAATACGGAAGATATGAAAAACTTTTACATAGGATGGGGGTGGTTTATGTTTTACAATGCAGAGATTGTCAGGGTATATACATAGGGAGCACTGGCAGGGCAATGAAGGAACGATTAGAAGAACACATACGAGCGTATAAGGGAAACAACAAGAATATTTCAGAGTGGACAAACCACTGTCTCACATATGGACACAATCCCGACCCCATTGTGAACATAGCATTTGATATTCAAGACGAAAGTAAAAGATTTATATTAGAATCCTAGAATCCTGTCTGATAAATAGTTGTTATTGTTTTAATAGAGATAAATCCCTAAAGGTAAGTGGTATATCGTTAGGGATTTTTAGAAAATCATTAATGGAAAATAAAAGAATAAAAGAAATTGTGAAATTAAAGTAAAGAAATTATAATGAAAAAAATTATGATATAAAGAAATTATAGTATAATGAAATTATCTTTCCGATTTCAATTTATTGTACATGTTATTTTCGTTTTTATTGTTGTTATTATTTAACATTATTGTATTTTTAACAAAGGTTTGATGTTATTATTATTATTTAACTTTATTTGTTTTTTAACAAAGGTTTGAGTTTAGTTTACACGGTTTTGATGTTTTTCAGTTGTTGAATATTTTATTTTGTTAAATTTAGAATCTTCTTTTCATTTGTATTTGTATTTATAAACCATGAGTAAGTCCGTAATGTTAAATTAGGACGAAATATCGGGTAGGAGTTTTTGAAGTAAAGTAAAGTATTATTAGTTTTTAATTTCTTGCAATTATTAATGATATTAATTTAAACAATAACATCTAAAACTATTATATTAAATTTATGAAAATATTATGCACAGAACTTCTGATAACTTGGTTTTCATTACCCACCAAATCCTCTTGTCAAGTGAGTCCAGGCAGTGCTGCCATCTATTGACTACAAGGTTAACTTATTTGTAAAAGACCAGCGTGAGCTAAGACTTGCAATATAAACAAGCCATATTTAATTTAACTGTTTAACAAACCGAACTGCAAACTGTTTGGAAATAAATGTAATCTTGGATTTTTTTTTATATAATATCTCATTTGTAACAAATCGTTTTCTTGAGTTTACCTGCTTCTTTTATGATCTCTCTGAAAATAAAATCAAAATATATCTGGAGTAATGGCGTAAAAACTGAAGAAACGTAAATGAATAACCAATTGATTTAAAAAAAAAGAATCAGCCATTCCTTATCTTACATTTTAACGAAAACTAAATTACCCATCAATTATCATAAAGACCACCTAAGCTAAATGCAAACCTAATTCTTTAATTTTTTTGACTTTATTATTATTATTATTATTATTATTATTATTTAAAATCAAAAAAATTAGAAGAACAAAACGATGCTAACAAAGTAGAAATCACAAAACTACAGCAACAAAATGCTGATAAAGACAACAAAATCTATGAACTACAAAACAGATTGGAAACCATTGAACAATTTTCACGGAACCAGAACCTTGAAATTCATGGTATCAAAGAGTTTAAAGAAGAAAACTTACATGAAGTAGTAAAGAAATTGGAAAAGCATCTTAAAATTGAAGAAAATTCCAGCAAAATAGAAATTGTGCATAGAATGCCATCAAAAAATATAAACAAACCACAGCCCATCATCGTAAGATTCCAAGACTTGCAGTCTAAGAGAAAATGGATGGAAAAGAAAAAACAAATCAAGATAAGAAACCGTGATCTTTTCGATAATAATGATTCCAATCTGATCTGCATCAATGAAAACCTCACGAGCGAAAAAAAGAAACTGCTGTGGAAAGCAAAAGTGAAAGCAAAAGAACTCAATTATAAATTTATTTGGTCAAAAGATGGAAAAATTCTTGTCAGGAAAAGTGACGACTCTGGAATCCTCAGAATTAATAATGAAAATGATCTGAATAAAATTAAATAAATAATTTAAACAAAACAAATTCATTCGTATCAAATGATGGCCACTAAAAACGAAGACGGTTGTAAATTATTAGAAAAACATATTCTGCATCCCAAAACAATATATATTGATTCAACTGATCAACTGCAAAAGAAATTAAAAATTAACCATCAAAACTTATATGTATTTCACCTAAACATCAGATCAATTAGGAAAAATTGGAATATGTTTGTTTGTAAATTTAAATGCATCCTTGATTATATAGATATTGTAATTCTTACAGAGGTAAATATAAATAATTCAGAACTCAATCTTTATAAATTAAATAATTTTGAAAAAATGTCAAAACTAAGAAACAACCAAAAAGGAGGGGGAATCATTGTGTTCTATAAACAAAAATTCTTGAGAGTTGAGGACAGGATTTTAAGCACGATAACTTTCGAAAACATGTTCTTAACATTCACTGACCTAAGAAATAATAGAAAACTTAATATCATTGCTGCGTATAGACCTCCCGTAACAAGTAAAGTTAAGTTCATCTCAGAATTGAGTAGTGTGATCGAAAAAAATTCAGATGTAATTCAAAACAATTTAAGTATCATAATTGGTGACATCAATATAGACATAAACAAAATAAAAAATAAAAAATACAGTAGATTATACTTAGAAACGTTAATGTCTTCAGGTTTTTCAAAATTGTCTTTTCGGCATTACTAGGAAGCAACAGACTTCCACTTATATAACAGCCACTCAAATTGATCATATTTTTAAAAATAAAAATAATGCTAAAACAAACGGAATAATTTGTAAAGATATAATAGCTGATCACTATATAACTGCTCTAGAAATTAATGATTGGATAAATATATTACATAATCAAGAAAATACAATTGCAAATTTAATAAGCACCAAATTAGAAAGAATAAATAATAGCAAATTAAACTCAAATCTTCAAAATCTATTGGATAAAATAACTGAGAATAAAATGGAAAATCCAAATATAATCTATGATGATATTATTCTAAATATAAATAAGGCAAGATATAAAAAAAATAACATAATGCAAGATCTATCTTCAAACAACAGAAAAAGAGAACAAAAAGATTGGATAACCAGAGAATTAATTAATGAAATTAGACTAAGAGATAAGTTGTTCAAAAAACACAAAAGCAATCCAACAAATGGAAATTACTACAACGAATATAAAATTATAAGAAACATCTTAAATATAAAAATAAAAAAAGCAAAACATGAATACTACAAAAACAAATTTAAAAAATGCAACTCTACCAAACAACATTGGGAAGAAATCAATAAAATCCTAGGCAGAAAAACAAAACAAAAAAATAATAAAGAAATTATTAAACTACAAAATAGTTTGCAAACTGAAAACAATGCAAAGCATTTGGCCAATATGTTTTGCCAGCACTTTGCAAACAATAGTAAAAGTGAAAATAGTTTGCATAATAAATTCAATATTGCAATTGAAAAAAAGACCTGCAACAATACAATCGTAATTGAGAAAGCAAATGAACATGAAATCTCCTATATAATAAATAAACTAAAAAACACAACTACTAAAGGAATTGATAACTTAGATAAATACACCTTAAAAAACAATATACAAATTTTCTCTGAGATAATCACTGTCCTTATAAATGACATTACAGATACAGAAATATATCCTGATAATCTAAAGATATCTAGAATTATTCCAATATTTAAGAAGGGAGATTTTAGAAACCTGGATAATTACAGACCGATTGCAATTCAACCAATAATTAATAAAATCATAGAAAACTATCTGTCAATAAAACTCAAAAACTTCTTGTATAAATACAATATAATACATAAAGAACAATATGCATATCAGGCAAACAATAGCACCATCAAACTACTTGAAAACTTAAATGATCAAATTAATTATAACCTAAATAAAAATAAATTTGTACTAATGCTTTCCATTGACCTTAGCAAAGCATTTGATGTCATTGATATGCAGATTCTATTTGAGAAATTACAACTAATTGGAATTAGAGGAAAACTATTAAACATTCTAAAACATTACTTCGAAAACAGAAAAATATATGTTCAAATTAATAATTTAAACAGCAAAAAAGAAAAAACAAATAAAGGAGTTCCACAAGGATCCAATTTAGGACCAACCCTTTTTATCATTTACATCAATGATTTATTTGGAATTATTAAAAACTGCCACATACACGTATATGCTGATGATATTCTTATATACACGGCTAATAATAATATCAAAACAGCACAGAAAACAATACAAGAAAATTTCGTTAACATTCAAAAGTGGACTCACAATAACAAACTTATTATTAACGAAAATAAAACTAAACTCCTCCTCATTAATCCTAAAAAGAAAGATCCTACCCACAAAGATTAAAATGATGATTTACCATGCATTCTTCGACTCATTAATTAATTATGCATATCACATTTGGGCTAATACAACAGATACGGAATTAAAAAATATAAATACACTACAAAATAAAATAATAAAATTAGTTCTTTCTAAAAGAATTAGTAAGAATAAAGAAACTAGAAAAGAACTAATGTTGAAATATGGAATCTTATCGCCAAAACAAAAATGTCTATATAATTTATTAATAAAACACTATCCAGAAATCAAAACTGCAATAACTGCTGAAGGAAAAAATTACAATCTCAGAAATAAAAATAAAATCAAATTAGACTATCCATACATTTTTAATAGCTATGGGAAAAGAAATGCTTATTATCTAATAGAAGAAATTTATAATAGTATACCTGATTGTAAACTTTTAAAAGACAAAAGAATTTCTGAAATAAAAAAATTAGTAAAAAAATGGCTTATTATAAATATTGAAAATAGGTAATTCAAAAATTCTAAATATAGTCAATCTCCTTTGAAGTTCTTAAAACCATAATCTTAATTTCAATTGATCTTGCAGTGAATAGTTGTGTATATAGTACTTGTGTATATGGTAATATAGTATAGTACTTGTGATTGTGATTACTATATATTATATGGTATTATTATAGTATTATAGTGTATGTGATTGTGATTACTATATATATATGTATTACTTGTTAAACTTTTTAAACATTAATCATAGATTTTTATTAATGTATAACTTCCAAAAATTTAACAACCTTGTATACTTAGTTAACTGTTTATGTCAACTTCCTTTATTCAAAAAAAAAAAAAAAAATCAAAACAAAAAATTAATCCTAAGTTATGAATTAATATAATGTATAATCGGCAATTTAGTCTCTTTACTTTTCTTAAAAATGCATATGTAACTAATAACTCAAATCTATCAATATGAATGTACTCAACGGTAGCACCTGTTGATAGGAAGCTCTACAAATGCTTCCTAACAGGACTCTGACAAAATGTAACGGAAATAAAATGAATGAATGAATTTAATTTAATTTAATTTAGATGCTTTTCCGGCATAGCCTTGCATAGCAAGCCCAAGAGACAGATTTGTTGGAACCCGGGTTCGAATCCCGGAGCCGCCATCGATGTTTGAAAAACTTTCCTTTCCTGTGTTTGTTTGCTTCTTTATCTTTCCCTTCAGGTGTCAAGCCATTCCTAATGTTCCCTGGAATGTTCTATGGATCCTTCTACAGGTTCGCCATGATGGCAACACTAGACATCCACAGGACGCGGACCTCCAAAATCGGCGATCGTACTAATAATCATCATTATTTACATTTAGATACTTAAATAGATCTAACATCCACACATTACTTTCATTACTAATCGCAGAATTCTATCCAAAGAAAAAGAAAGAAAACATTAAAAATTAACTTTACTTTTATGATTTTGCTACAACTATCTCAAAGAAAAGGATGAAAAGTTATCGATTGAAATGAGAAGAGAAACATTTTTTAAATGGAAAAGGGAAGAGAATGGAAAGACAAAGAAAGAAATATAATATTTTTTTTTTTTACAAATGCCCGGGCTTGTAGACTAATCGTCTTTCTTTAGGCCAACAACAAGGGGCGAGATATGATACCTTTAACCGACGAATCGTTGCCCAGGATATGCCAAGGGAGGCAGCATCAAGTGATACCCGCAGGAACGGACAGAAACAGAAGAAGAAAGAAACATCCATGCCACGACCGGGATTCGAACCCGGGTACCGGCATACTGGCCGCAACGGCAGACCGCCGTCGAGACCGCTCGGCCATGCCGGCACGACAGAAATTTAATATATATTTCATATTTGTTGTTGTTGTTGATTTAAACTTAATCTACCAATTACTTCTTTTCTTTTTTCTTTTTCTTTCCTGAATTCTGTTTTCGTTGTCTCGGTTTTTTTTTAATTAAACAGTTGTTAATTTAAGTTGAGAGCCTTAAAGCTTCTCAAATCCTTCAGAAAAAATTTATCTGAATAAAAAAGAATAATTATAAAAAATAAACTGACAGTAAATAATCTTATGAAGGGATTGTTTTTATTTTATTTTTCAGAATTCTATCGGTTGCTGGGACCTGATTGTTTCTATCGACAGCAGAGCATGTTAAGAAACTGTGAAAAAGAATATCCACTCCTCAACATTTTCCTTAAAGAATTTGACAGAACTTATTGCGAGTAAGTGAAAAATCATAAGAACAAATTTTTGTTAATTATCTCCTAGTAAATAACAGGTTATTAGTGAAATTAATAGTATAGATAAAAAATGTCTGATATGATTTTTGTATGGCGATTAAGATAATTAATGAATTTCTAATCAATTCATCACTGAACTATTGTAGTTCATACAAATACAGTAGAGCCCCGATTATCCGCGGAATTGGGTGGCAAGGGCTTCGCGGATAACCCGAAAAAAGACTGAAAATGAGATGTTAACACGAAAAAAAATATTTCACCATTAAAAACTACGTTTTATTGTACAAAAAACATAATATGTAAAACTTTTAAAATATGTAGAGTAAAGCAGAAACATTTGCTCTATGTTTGCATCCATAAATTCCGAGAAGGCCTCTAGGATCACGATGCACAATAAACCTGTCAGTAATTTTCGACCTTCGCACTATAGGGCTTATTGTACTTTCCCTGATGTTGGCTTGGATTAAAATTGTTGGCTTGGATTTTTTTGAGGTTCGTAATTAAAAAATTTTTTCGCGGCACTCGCGGATAATCGGGGCTCTACTGTAGATAAATCTCAGAGTGCTGAATATTCCATAATCATTTTATTATGAAACAAATGCGTGCATTGTTAAAGACCAAAGAAAACTTTAGATTCATTCAATAGTTTCTCCACAAAGAGGTCGTCTGTGGCTTCTCCAGAAAAAATAATACTTTGAAAATGTAAATACTAATACTGTACTTGAATTACTAAGATTAAATCTTGAATAAATAAGATTAAAAAGATTAACTCCCAAAGAGAATTAACAATAAAAATCTCAAATATTTTGTTTCAAGGCTTATAAAGTAATTATTTTACGTAATTGTTAAATTCTAAAATGTTTTTTTATTTTTGTTAACAAAAACAGATTCTGTAAAATTACTAACGGCAAAACTATATAAAATTGTAATAATAATACGATCGACCAGACTGCACTGTGAATAAAAGGGTTTATTAAAATACAAAAAAGTGACAGTTTCGAAAGCCTTTCTTTCGGATTTCTTCATCGGTCGTTCTTCAATTACTGTATAAATTATACTCAATTTTTTTCTCTTTAAAAAAATTATATCAATAAATTCCAGCAAATGTCTTGATATTTTTATAAACAGAATTTGTAACAAATGCGTAGAGAATAAATGCTGATATTTGTAGAGAGCAATCGGTAATATTTAATCCCTTGTTTCTTTTCAGCATTCAGTCCAATGTGGCGTCATGTATTCAACAAGTGTACGACAGCTGTTTGAGAAATAATTCACGAATCATTCATGGCTATTTGGATGCTATGCTAAGATCCACACCCTGTAGAAACACGGCTTTCCTAACAGATGAAGCCACTTTACCAGACGTTCAATTCTCCCTCCTTGTAGCAGCTTTTCTGATCATCCTTTCCTTCACAACAAACATATCGGTTTGGACCAACGCTGGTTTACCTTTGACAAGAAATTAACAGTGTTACTTACAAACGAACATTTACTATTTCAGTCATTTATAATATAAAAATACTGAAAATATTTATCTAAATGAAAAGTCCTCAGTAATTTAAAAATAAGAAAACTAGGAATTTATCATCATTATCATAATAATATATATTACTGAATATGACTTAACTGCAACTATTTGTAACAATTATTATCTTTAATTATTATTTTTGCTCAGTACAAATAGAAAGGTAAACATTTTATTTATTACAAAGACATCTTAACACTTTCCAACTCTTTCATTTACGCTATTCTTAATCATTTTCTATTTTTTGTGAAATTATTTTTAAAATGATTTTTAAGACTAATCATTACTCTTTAGAGCTTTCTATATTTCTATGTAACTGATAAAACTACCCAGAAAAAACGAAACGGGTTTTAGAATAATTCTTTTTCTAAGCAATGCAACATTTTTTATTAGTAGTTCATTTCTTGTTTCAATGATTTAATTCTTGCTTTGTAAATTCACCTCATTCGTTACAATCGATATCTTAAGTCCTACAAGTAATATTCTAACAGTTTCTAATTGCGGCTCAGTTCGGGTCTTTAATAATTCTAATGCATCCCTCAAGATAGAGATCTAGTGAGAGAGTGATTCAAGACTTCCTCCTTAAGGAAAAAATAATTGATATTATACGAACTACACACATGACAAATTGCCTCAAACGCGCTCGAAAATATGTCGTTTGCCAGTTGCAGCTTGACTGCAAAGCGATCGCTTTACACACGTGTGAGTGGCAAATCGCGTTTGGCTCTCGTTTAGATCGCGATTAACAGTACTTGTCGGCGAAGCGTCAAAAAAGTTGATTTCGCAGCTTTGTTTTGCAGCTTTTAATGAATTAATAACTTGTTTTATTTAGAGCAATAGGCATGATTTTTAGATTTTCGAGCCACTTGCCTGTTTCAGGCAAGTTTTTAAGAGCGTATAAAGAAGCCATGAGCTATATTGATGCCTTGATACATGAAAATAATTGTTTCCAATAGTTATAGAGTTCTTAAGTAACTTCCTTTAATAAACCAATACTTTCAATAGAGACAATAGTGAAATGCATTGATACAAGAAATGAATAAGAAATAAAAATAATCAAGCTACTTCTTTATTTCTGTTTTATTCACTAAGCTCTGATCTCCTTTTAAAACTTTACACCTCTAAATCTCGTTCTAAATATTTTATTTCTTTGTTACTCGTAATATCTTTTATTATTATTTATTCATAAAATGCATTTCTATAGCATTTTTGTTTGTAAATATTCATCTTTAAAATAAATTTACATTTGGACTTTTATGCTAACAATAATTTCAATACTTACTCAACATTAATTTATTCAATTAACGCACCATTTCATATTTTAAATACAGCCGGTTCCCGGCTTAGGGACGGGATTTAGCTCGGATTGGTATGAAACTTGGATTCCTGATGAACAGAGCATAGGCCTATACGGTAATAATAATAATAATAATAATAATCATGGGCTCGTAAGGAACTCTATGGCAGACATCACCACGAACTCAGCCAGCCTCATGTCGACATGGAAGCGTCGAACAGATGGCTGAAGAGTGGTGAGCTGTTTGGGGAGACCGAAGAGTTCATGATCGCGATACAGGACCAAGTCTCAACTACAAGAAATACATTCTACACGACGCAAACACATACATGACTACAGATGCAGGAAATGCCATACTACGCATGAGACGATCGACCACATAATATCAGGCTGTTCCCTTCTGTCTCAAGCAGACTACCTCCACCGACACAATCAGGTAGCGTCGATCGTTCATCAACAGCTAGCACACAAACACTCACTTATTAAGAACACGGTCCCATACTATACACCACAAAGCGTACTAGAGTCAACCTCACATAAGCTGTACTGGGACCGTCCCATTCACACAGACAAAACTATACATCACAACAGACCTGACATCACACTTGTTGATAAGGTCAACAAACAGACCTATCTAATTGATATTGCAGTGCCTATCAGCAAGAACATGCAGAAAACTCATGCTGACAAGATATGTAAATACACAGACCTAGCTCACGAGCTCCAGAAGCAGTGGAGACAGGACCGAGTACGTGATGTACCCCTCGTCCTGTCCGCCACTGGTCTGGTGCCTCACACATTGCAGCACAGCCTCAACACACTAGGACTTCATAAAAACACTTATGCACAACTCCAGAAGGCTGTGGTACTCAACACAACACGCATAGTTAGGAAATTTATGGACACAAGCACACATCCCTGATCATTCTTCCATACATTTTTTTTTTTGACATTTGGCAATATGTGCTTTGGTCCTGGCCTGCCATATTGTCTTAGCTGGGGAAACCCATGGTTTGACACTTTTTTCGATAATAATAATAACAATAATGACTCTGCTGTGAATAAGTGACCGTGTAAACAATGAGACAACTCTGCAAGCGTTTAGATGCTGCGCCAATGAACCGCTTACGCCAGGCATGTTTGTTTACATGCGCGGAAGAAATTAGTTCCTAAATTATTAATTTAATTATTTAATTACAGATTATCCTTATGGGGAGCATTGGGAGCTCGTTCGTAAGTACGGAACGCTAAAAATTGGGTCGTCCTTAATCCGGGGATCGCCTGTATTATTATTTTTTTTAGATTTTGCATTTCTACATACATTCATTTATTGCTTTTAAAAAAAATCATTGCTTTTAAAATTTTATCAAAATTATTTATTATTTATAATTATGCAAATATTTTTTTTAAAATAATTTATTATTATTAATATTGTTATTATTTCTTGTAATTATGTAAATTTTATTACTCTTAAAAAAAGTATTCAAAGTTTATTAGATAATAAAGTTGTACTTGTATTTGATAAAAAGAGGATCTACAATGATTACCTTCAACTAACATTGAGTTACTGACTGATCTCAGCCTAGAGATCTAATTAGATCTAATCTTTATATACATTTTTCCACCTACAAGGAATCAAATTCATTTTCAGTGCTTGATAAAATACAAAACAGAAAGAAAACATAGCATTTTGAAAACTTGTAAAATTCAATGAAATCTGGTCCTTTTATAATTTTGAAAGATTACAAGATACAATCCTTCAACCTTCATCACAACATCTAAAACTAATCTGTCAAGGATTCGTAATTATTCTAAGATATTTACAACAATGTTAAATAACGAATGGGAAACATTCTGCAAAAGTTATTTGCTTATTAGTTCTATTAGCATTTTATTGCAGAAATACAGTAGCAAATCAAAGTATTTAAGCAAAGATTTATATCGAGGGAAACTTCTTAGTAGAGATTTAAAGGTTTTTTCTAATTGATAATTCTTGGAGCGTAACTGCATTTTCATTCTATTATTTTCAACAGGACTTTAATATAATAATTTCATAGAATCATTACTAAATGACGAAATAAAAAAGATAAAAAAATAATCACAAATATCTGTATCTCCTACAAATATAAGAGAATGGAGGTTTCTCTTATATAACTGAAAACGAGTTAGTATTGTTAAAATATGTTGATTGAAGTAGAAAGATATTTGGCTCATCCAAGATATCTATTGCTACTAGGGGTTATTACTATGAATTTAGCAGGATTCCCTGCTTGAACTCTGATGTACATCCGTGAATCTTCCAGAGATAGGAAAGAACTTAGGAATAATGATGACAGAAGAGTTAAATTTGTTTACTTAGAACCTAAACAAGTTCTTTCAATTTTAACTTTTTTTTGAGTATTAATCAAAAAATAAATTATATGTTTTTGTTTTATCCTCCTGGACACCAACATCAGACAAATTCAAAATTGTTTGGGGTCTCCCTAAAATTTGTATTATTACAACCTCAGTGCCATGAAAATATGCGTAACTTTTTCAAAAATTTTTTTAACCATTTAAAATAAGAAGTTCTTCCAGAAGGACCGTTAGGACCTACGATACTTGAAAAGGATGTTGAACATAATTTTATTTTAAAATAAAACATATTGCATAATGCATGGAAAACATTACAAAAAACGTTACATAACTTGTCCTTAATGTACACCCATAAGAAATAATCACAGGGAGTAAGATCTGGAGAACGGGGAGGCTACGTCAACAGTTGTTGATCGTTTACACCTGCACGGTCGATCGAACGATGTGGCAACCGTTCGTTCAGATGGTCGCGTACGGCTGAGTGGAAATGGGGTGGTGCCTCATCCTGCTGCAGAATGAAGTTTCATCCGTGTCATTTTCCAACTATGGTAACAACCATTCCGTTAACATGTCAAGGTAGTTGGCGCCTGTCACAGTGTTCTCTGCGGAGAAGAATGGGCCGTACACTGTGCTCACCGACATGGCACAGAAAACATTCACTTTCGGGGAATCCCGCACGTGCTCTATGTAAGCATGGGGGTTTTCGTTCCCCAAATTCGGACATTTTCATAAGATTTTCAAGAAAAGAAAAGCAATGATACCCAAACTTTAACAGTGTGACCTCTGGGTGAAAAGTTATGAGCGAAATAAACTCACAACTCACCACCCTAAAATAATATTTAATTTTATTTTTTCATGCACGATTTGTATTTTGAAAATTTGGAAAAAGCAAGAAAAGATCTACTAAAATAATGTAAAGTAATGTGGTGAATTTGGGTGGAAAGGAAGCCGCGCACCGCGACCGTTGGTCTATTGTGCTATCCCACGGAAATCTACTAAAATTAATAAGAAAAATAAAGATGTAAAAATGAAATAAAATAAAATAAACATTAAATAAAATAAATATAAAATATAATAAAATTTCAAAGTGATTTCACCGGAATGCGCACCTATCTGTCAACCATGCGATATATATTTCTACAGACAAATCAAAGATGTCTGCAAAATTACACTTTTGTAATAGATTGAAAATGTGAATTTCCATCTCACAAAAAGTGTCTTTAATCAAATAAGGTAGGTGCAAAATTTTTCTTACGTTTTGAATGTTTTCTTGAAGTATCATTCAAGAACGTGCACTGTATTTAAAAGTCTTACATGTATGTTTAATAAATGTATTAAAATGTTAAATATATCTTTAAATAATTCAAACTTAAAATGATCATTTTAAAACTGAAATCGAAACTTTTTCTCTTTTCACCGCTAAGCGCCGCTCATGTCGTAACCGTCACTTCCGGTTTTCGGAGATTTTTAAAAGCATGTAACTTTTGACCTAGAAGTCAATCGGTTAAAATTTTGGTGTCATTGTTTTTATTTTTTCTAGCTGAACATTTTGATATATAATTTATGATAATCTGTTTTTGACTGCAATCCGTGTCTCCAAGTGAGAACCACATGTTGTTAGCGCTTGTACTGGGAGCGGCCATGTTCAAAAATCAGTTGTCACTAAAGTATGGCACGACCGACAATCATTCAAAAACGAAAATTAAGTTTAAAATTCCTTCTGCAAGTCTGAAAGGACTGAAATTCGTACTTCAAATCAACCATGAGCAATAATCATTTTGCAAAAGTCCTTCCTGTAGGACTCCAGGTCTCAGGAGGATATAGAAGATTGACTAATTTAACAATTTACCTCCTAAAAAGCAATAATTTATCAAGTTTTACAATATCATTAATTTTCCCGATAAACACTTGAATATTTAGATGAAAATAGATAAACTTATTATTAGGTTGATTAAACAAATTATTTTAGCAAAAAAAGAAAGGGTATTTTAAAAGCATTTCATTAGAATGATGATTTAAATTATATCACATAATGAAAAAATAAAAATAAACTAGGGTGTGAGATAGGAAGAGAAACTTCTTTTTAGCTAGCGAAACATATTTCATTGGAATCGATTAAGAAGTCTAATTAACATTCTTTTTTCCCATTATCTATCAGTCATTTTATTAGTGTCTCTTTTTAAAGTATAAACCCGCCATATTGAAACTTCTTTTATAACGAGAATATGGGAGGGAGTTCTTAACAAAGTATTTTTGTAATTTTTGGTGTTTACTGTGTTATTTTGGGATCCCTTCTGATAGACAAAGTTACAAGGTACAATTTAATTTAAGTTATTCTTCATAAAGGTTTGTAACGATGAGAATCTGAGACAATCACCAAAGAAACAAAAGAACCTCTACTGTAAAACCGTAAGATATGTAATGGATAAAGGGATAGACAGTGAAAGGATCAAATAGTTAAAAAAAAAAGAAGTAAAAAAATTTTGTGCTAAAGCATAAAATTAAGGGTATTAAAACCTAAACTTCATCTGCCGCGCAACGACAGTCAACTGTCCACTGGAAAAAGGTGAAGTTTAGGAATTTTTTCCTGGACAGCTACTGACTCGATCGACTTGAAATTTGATATGCTTTAGTTTAGATTGTCTACTATACAATAGGTATTTTTATTCGACCGTATCTGTAAGAGTTTTAGGCACAGTCGACTGTTTGTTTGTTTGTTGGCATTTTTCGGATAGGCAGAAGTAAATACGCCATGCCTAGGGTGTTTGGGTCTCTGAACACTATGGTGCAGTCAGTTTGCTGATCCGATCTTCCGTTCGGAAGTTGTTAGGGACGACAGACACGGACGGACAGGACAAACACAGTAGCACCCATACGGGTCGCTAATAAAAATCAATTAAGAGAAAGGATAATTATTTTCATTTTGCTTTATGACTTTTATCAATTTTTGATTGGGAATGGCTAGCAAATACATCTTAAAAGGAGACCTCGTGAAATACAAGTCTCCTTTCCTTAGAAAGGGTAATCATGTATTGATTATTTTAAATAACTTAAATGTTTTAATTGCATACCGGTAATAAAATCTATTTTAGTACTGTAGCTACAGAATTTTTCATTTTGTTTAGTTCAATTAATTAACAATAATTAATGAATAGTTCGCCACATACAGTCAGGGCCCATCTAAAGGGGGGGAGGGCAAGCCGGGCAAATGCCCAGAGCGGTAAAAATGAGGGGCGGCAAAATTGAGGGCGGTTGGCGGCTATTAAAAAAGAAATTTTATGAATTTTGTAATTAATGGAGGCATAAATAATTATTAGTTTATATTAATCAAATAGCCTATTAAGTAAACTATTCATTGACAAACTGCTCGTAGTGCTCATGAACCTGAAGAATAAAAGACCAAAATTGAAAAACTCATTTTAAACGAATTCGATAATGCAGCAA